>JAUDYJ010000010.1:10376563-10426563 GCA_030761175.1 Masticophis lateralis
AATCACTGGTATAAGGTATTCTTCTCTATAATGACCAGACCTTCTATAGAAAGCCCCAAGGCTGATGCACATTTCTATGGACTTCCAAATCGTATTTTCTTCTGCTTCCTATCATTTCTGGGTGGCTGCAAAATTTCAGCTGACCACCAGATGAAGCGAAGTGGGCGTCTCTGTTGCCAACTATCAGTCATCCCGATTTCTGCAAAGACGGCTGCACTATTCCTAGGCATTAATATTTATAAATACAATAGAATATAAATACATAGAAAGTGCCTTTTTCTGTAACACCCCCCCCCCCAGAAAAAAACCCGTGCCCTATTTCATATATTTCCCGAGGGAAAATGCTAAATTGTATAAGTGTTTCTGAGCAGAATATTCCCTTAAACTGTGGCTGTACCTATGCTTGCAACAGGACAAGTATATAATTATACAATCATACAATTAAACTATCAATGCTTATATGACTGCCTTTCCAAGGATTAACATTCAAAAGCTGACTTAAACATCAAAGATGCTCGGGAAGGTCTTTTTAATGATTTCTGAGACATATTGAATGGGAATTTCATTCTTCTTGGGTAAGTGTGTAAATGTCAAGATTGTTTTAATGCAAACCAGGGATCACACTTTTTTTCCACATCTTGTGAAATAATTACACAGGGTTCCAGTGGATGAAAATCCATTGGTTTCATGTGTATGTGTGAATTTTAAATACAGATTTTAACTCTGAATCATTACGGGAATTTTTTTTTTTTTCCAAATGTAAAATATTGCGATTTAATGGATGGAAGACCAGGGTAGAACTGACTTTTTGGTGAAAATATGCAACAGATGTTCAGGGATTCACCTCCCCCAAGTTCCAAATCCTCTCCTCTCCCTCTTTCCCTGCCCACCCCTCCCTTCCAGCCGCCCCCATCCAATCCTAACCTGATAGAAACAGTAGTCAATTTGAAAATGCTGCCTTTAAGCCACTTCTGGAAACCAAATTATGCATGAAAACAGCATCTTTCCTCTAAAATCAGTTGAGAATTCCACACACATATATGCACAGACGCACACACAAACACATAAATCCATCCTTAATACAATCTGTTGGAGATTTTGCAGCTGGTTTTTTAGACCATGTGTAGGCTACAACATAAAAGAAGAGGGGAGGGTAAAATTAACCCCTATGGCACTATTAGAAACAGTATAATAAATGTGCATTTAAAAGATCTATAAACACATATTTATCTGCAAAATGTTCTTACATAAAACCGTTATTGAAAAAGGCTTTCATTTTTATCTTGGCGTTATTGTAATTTTATTGAATTGCTTATTCATTCTTTGATATCGTGTTTTAATGATATTATAAATCTGTTTTATGTCTGATCGCAGCTTCATTGTAAACTGATGTAACAGATAATATGGCAATTCACCATAAAAATGCTCTCTCACCCCCACCCCCACCCCCACCCCCCAAAAAAGAAAGAAAAAGAAAAAAACCTACAGATCAGAATGCAAAGAAGCATTTTAATTCATACTGGATTTCTTTATTTTTTAAATATATATATATATCTATATTTTCCACTCACTACTTTGTAATTTTAATCTGTTGATAAGAGACGGGCTGTAGAAGCTCACCGTATCTCTACACAATGAAATTCTCTCCCCCCCTCCCCATCTCCCCATCTGCACAAGCCTATTCATGGGGGGAAGAAAATGAGAATAAAAGCATCCACCTCTCAGTGCTAAAGATCATTAGCTGATTCATTGTACAAACTGATTTAAATTAGGCACTTTTGGAATGAAACCTTTTTACCCCTGTAAAATGCTTATTTGGGATAAATTTACCGTTCGCCTCATGAATAATGAAGAGAAAGGGGGAGGGAGCACATCTTTTGCTACGCTCTCCCTTTATCCCAGTTCTTTTATTAAAAACAATGAAAAACAATTACAATAAAAGATATTATCAACATATAGAGCAATTATGTTATAAGCCAGCCATCGCTCCCCCTCAGAAACTTAGCAGGAAGTTCATTCAATAAAAGCATGCGTGCCTGCCAAATCCAAATAATAAAAACTCTATTAACGGGAGACTATTATGAAGGAAAGCATATGACCTGGGCCCTAGAATTTGACAGGTGGCCAATCCGGTTAAGTACACTTTAAATATGAAAGTGTATTTGGAATCATTATCGTTGACTTACACAGCTTGGAAGTTGACTAACATTTCGCCAATTCCAATTGTCGGAGTTGGACGCGTTCCCTCGCTTGCGGTAAGGAAAAAAAAAAGGACTTTGGCCAAGATCCAAATAGCTAAGGACCCTGAAATTGCACTGGTAAGAGGGACTTTCTGGGTTCACACATGTATGTTATACATGGTTTGATAGGTACATATAAAAAAGGACCCACCTCCTTGCCATAAGATAGGAGAAAATCTTGCAAACATCAGATGCTGTACACATACATATACGTCTACACATACACATACACATTCACATACACATACACATAGATATACAGAAGATAATGATAGATAACTGATAGACAGATATACATGTATATAGATATAGAAATAGATAGGTGATAGGTAGGCAGATAGAAGGAAGATAGATAGATAGATAGATAGATAGATAGATAGATAGATAGATAGATAGATAGATAGATAGATAATAGATAGATGAAAGATAGATAGATAGATAGATAGATAGAGAGAGAGAGAGAGAGAGAGAGAGAGGGAGGGAGGGAGGGAAAGGGAGAGATGCATGCAGATTCTATGAAAAACACCTCTACTAAGGTTCTTTCAATTTGGCGGAAGCAAATTTGAAAGCAGATTAGCATTCCTGTGCTATAGGTAATCCTTGACTCACAACTATTCATTTAACAACCATTCAAAATTACAACAGCACTGGAAAAAGTGACTTATTGACTAGTCATTGCATTTAAAACCATCACAGCATCTCCATGATCAACGTTTGATCACTTGGCCACTGGCAGGTATTTATAAGGATTGCAATGTCCTGGGGTTACATGAACACCATTTGTGACCTTCCCAGCCAGCTTCTGATAAGCAAAATCCATTGGACATCACAGGATTAAATTACAAGTAGTCCTTGATTTATGACCACAATTGGGACCAGAATTTCTGTTGATAAGCAAGGTGGAAGTTGGATTCACTGAATGGCCACAAGATTTACCTAACTGATTTGCTTCGCAACCATGGCAAAAAGATCTAAAAAATTGGACAGGACTCACTCAATGACTACCTTGCTTATCAATAGAAATTCTGGCCCTAATTGTGGTCGTAAATCAAGGACTGGCTGTAATTTAATCCTGTGATGGCCAATGGATCTTTGAGAATGGCTATCCTTTGCCCTATCACCTTGTCTCAAGCAACTTCCCTGACCATCCATGCTTTAATTAAATAGGGGAGACTTTTTTGGATGGAGAAGGATGAGCAAAGTTAGCCCCAGCTCTGGAAAGTAAGGGAGAAGAATCATAATTCTCTTTTCCCAGCAGCAGAAGAAGGAAAGGCCAACCACAGAGTAATCAACTGGAGCATGTCAACTTCTTTTCTAAAGAAAATTATATCAACCTTTTAGAAAAATAAGAACGATGGGCGAGCAACCAAGAGTCCGCTGATTCAGTGATGTCTCCATCCTGCCTACCCTTGATAGATACCGAAGGTCACTACACTGTCAGCATTAACTGATAATGTCAATATTAATTCTAATACCGATGCATGCAAATTGGCCAATGCAACAAGATTCCTTTCCCTTTAAAAAAAAAACCACCACACTTTTCTGCAACATTAACGTTCAAAGAAATGATGATAAACCAGTGGCCTTAATTCACGCTATGAAATCCAGCACACTTGGGACCGTTCAACTTGGTTAAGAATAAGTGCTGGAAACAGTTTCAAAGTATATTGCTGCTAGGTTTATTCAGGCATTTCCAGTTAGATCGCTCACTCATTCTGGAGAGGACATGAGTTATAAAACAGGCTTCAAAAAAGAGGCCTGGAGAAGCAGAAATGTGCAACCGCATAAAGGACAACTGCAACGCTCCCAATCTGTTCTTCTCATTTAACGCTTTTAATAGTTGTTCGACTTTATAGGAGTTGACCAATTCTAGCATCGTATATACTTTTCAATAGAGTGAAAGGTATTGGGCACCAGAATGCTCACTGGAAAGCACTGCTGAGTTAAAGCTTCAATTCTTAATGTCCTAATCGTTAATTCAAGAGGCTTTCCCCCAATGTTTGCAAAAAAATGGACAGCCATTGAAAAAGAGGTTGCAGAAAATTAGAGAGCGAGATATTAATACTGAGGGATACAATCAAGATCAAGCGAAGTACTAATACCGCTCTATAAAATCTTAGTAAGACCACACCTATGGAGTACTGCATCCAGTTTTGGTCACCACACTATAAAAAAGATGTTGAGACTCTAGAAAGAGTGCAGAAAAGAGCAACCAGGATGATTAGAGGATTGGAGACTAAAACATATGAAGAATGGTTACAGGAACTGGGCCTGGCTAGTCTAGTGAAGAGAAGGACCAAGGGAGACAGGATAGCAGTCTTCCAATATTTGAGGGGCTGCCACAGAGAAGAGGGGGTCAAGCTGTTTTCCAAAGCACCTGAAAGACAAGGAATAATGGATGGAAACTGACTAAGGAGAGATTCAACCTAGAAATGAGGAGGAACTTTCTGACAGTGAGAATAATCAACCCATGGAACAGAAGTTGCCTTCGAAAGTTGTGGGAGCTTCATCACTTGAGACTTTTAAGAAGAGATTGGACTGCCATTTGTCAGAAATGGTGTAGGGTCTCCTGCTTAGGCAGAGGGGTTGGACTTGATGACCTATAAGGTCTCTTCCAACTCTGTTAATCTGTTACAAAAGAGAAACTTGAAAGGACTCAAAAATTAAGAGAGAGTTCTGGCAAAATAGTCTACGTAAGTCAGAAAGAGTCAGATACAACTGAAGGACTCAACAACCATCCATTCAATCCATCCGTTTTACAAATGAACAACCTGTTTTCCCAGAGCTGCCTCTTGTCCCAAATTTCAAACCTGCTTTTAGTCGCTCTTCCAACAGTTACTAATGGCTTGGTTGAGTGCCATTTAGGAAAACTATGGAAAAGACCCCAAACAGATGTAAAGTGTCATTTTCAGGTGTGTGTGGGAGAAGTTATAATAAAGGAGAATTATTCATAGCTCAGAGTTGACATGAGGGGTCCTGGGTGCTCTCTGAGCTTGCTTGTTTTCTTGCAGATGTTTTGTGACCCAAACTAGGTAACATCATCAACAGCATTGATGATGTTACCTGGTTTAGGTCACAAAACATCTGCAAGAAAACAAGCAAGCTCAGAGAGCACCCAGGACACCTCAAAAAGAAGTTCCCCAAAACCCACATTCAAAACAATACAAATAGAACATTCTTCTGATCACCCCTGCATGTGGTACATCCCAACTCATTTTTTATTGCCAGCCTCTCTTCTATTGCCCTTTTCATCCCAAAGACTATCGACGGCAATTTCCAGTCACCATAAAATTGTCCACACCAATTTTGTTGCCCACAGGACTGCTGTAGGATGTTTCCTTCCTGGTAACCTTACCAAGAAACCAATGCAATAACCTTTTCATCCAAAAAGCAGACTTCCTCTCATCTTCTCATCATTCTTATCACCCATCTTTTCCCATTTATGACTGCATGACTGTAACTTTGTTGCTTGTATCCTTATGATTTATATTGATTGTTTCCTAGTAGGATTTGATTGCTTATTTGTACCCTATGACTGTCATTAAGTGTTGTACTTTATGATTCTTGATGAATGTATCTTTTCTTTTTATGTACACTGAGAGCATATGCACCAAAGACAAATTCCTTGTGTGTCCAATCACACTTGGCCAATAAATGTTCTGTTCCGTTCCGTTCCGTTCCCTTCCGTTCTGTTCTGTTCTGTTCTATTCTTGGGTAATTATATAAAAATATTCACTCATCTTGTGCAAACAAGTTGCCAGCTGTTCTACTGAAATAAATGAAAGTGTCTTCCACATTTGTTTGACTATCAATGGCCGTAACATCCAATCAACCAACCAACCAAGGACCAGGATTGTAATCTGGCCCAATTTAATTCATTTTGTAACCCTATTATAGACATTTGTGTTTTAGAGCACAAATCTGGATGAATAGTCAGCAGTTAAACCACCTAGAGGAGAGGAGGTGTTCTCTACTGGTAAGAAGAATTGGGACAATTTATATAATAATCCTTAAATACACAACTCAGCAAAAGATGGTTATTAAAAGACAACTCTCCTGTTTTATTTGTGCATGTATATGCCACTTTTCCTCCAGAAACTCAAGGTTGCATGCAGGAGTTGCTTTAGCTCTTTTATTCACACAATAATATTTTGAAATAGGTCTGCTAAGAAATACAGAACGAGAACCTCCATAGCCAAACGTATCCGGTTATTTGCAGTCCTATTTCAACCTCCTGCTGTAATCATTAAACGTACTCCGTTATTTAGCTACTATTTTCTTGGGAGGAGCTGCCTCCATAATTGCTTTTTCTTCTCTTGAAGAGAGGAAAAATTTGAATTTCTGCAAAGTGAGAGAGAGTTGAGCCTTCTTGTCTTGTTTCTCCATGGCTCCATTTCAATAGCAATTCTGTTGGCACTCACTGACCGAACTTGCTATTAGAGAGGGTAATGATTATTCTAAAAGTGCCACTGTAATGGAAGATTAATCTCCAACAATAGCATATGGCTGGGTTCCAAAAAGCTATTTTGACTCACCTAAATGCCCTGCTTGGATTCAGCGGGATTTTAAAACTTTCTGTATTAGAATTCCTGATAAAACTCCCTTCTCTGAGAAGTTGTACTTGTGCTTTGAAAAAAAAATACTTGGTTAAAATAGCAATAGCAATAGCACTTAAACTTATATACCACTTCACAGTGTTTTACAGCCTGCTCTAAGCAGTTTACAGAGTCAGCCTCTTTCCCGCAGCAATCTGGGTCCTCATTTTACCCACCTCGGAAGGATGGAAGGCTGAGTCAACCTTGAGCCTGGTGAGATTCGATCTGCCAAACTGCTGGCAGCTGGTGATCAGCAGAAGTAGCCTGCAGTACTGCATTCTAACCACTGAGCCACCGCACCTCTTATGATGATGTGCCAATGGTAGAGACTAAAATGATGTGCCAATGGTAGATACTATATGTAGCTCAGGGCTGAACTATGAGATTCTTGGTGTTCTTTGACCCTGAAGATGTTTCCTTTCCTGCAGATGTTTCTTATCCAGAAAATATCGTCAAGGTGATTATAGCATCTTCTTCATCTTTATTATTACTGCAAGCATTTGACCTATTGGATTAAGGATTCCTTTGAGCACTCATCTCCTTTGAAAACTAACATATTTTACATACACTACTTTTGAGTGTTTTTAATTGTAAATGAATGCACTAGAAAGTCAGGACATTAATATATCTGATAGAGAAGAAATAAAATACATATAATCATGTGCATAAAAAGAGAGCCCACTTTTGTCATTATCTGCTTTCCATGGACTGACAACAACTTGGCTGACAATAACCACCCCCAGCTCTACTCACAACTTGGTTTGCTCTATTTAGGAAGGTCTTGGATGCTGTCCAAAGGATAGAGAGACCCATCTCTAATTACACTGTATTTTAATACATTGCTTTGGAAGCTACAGCGATACCAAAGCAATGTATCTAACAAGTACTCATTGTTAATTGGTTCTGGGAGGTGTGATGAGTACCAAAAACGATGAGTACAAACCAGTTCTTCCCATAAGGACCAAAGTAGTGAGTCATAAGGCAATCAACATCAACAAGTTCTAGTTTGTGCGTTGAGTATCAAACAAACAATGAATACCAGGACAAAAGTCTTGCATCAAAATGTGTTGAGTACCAAATTTGATGAATTACAAGGCAGTTGAATTACAAAGCACTATAGTTTTATATACACAACTGAGGGTGGATGGATGGATGGATGGATGGATGGAAAGAGGGAAGGAAGGAAGGGAGGGAGGGAGGAAGGAAGGGGGGAAGGAAGGAAGGAAGGAAGGAAGGAAGGTCCCATTGATCAACTTATCCATATCAAAAAAAAAACCTTCCTCTTTTTTAATATCAGGGTTTCCATCGACAGACAAACAGGAATGTTTGGAGATAATGAGCATGAGCTTATTGCAAGCTACTGTTACAGCAAAACTGTGCATAAAGAAATGGAGCCATTCTTCTGTCAACCAACCTATCAATTCCAGCAGGCCCTTTTTTACATTCTCTTTTGGACAGTCTACCCTTGAAAACCATTCTTCTCTACTGGAATTATGCCTGATTTTAAAACAAAAAGGGACGAGAAGATTTGAAATCATCTATCAGAGTGGTCTCCTGGTGTCCAAGTTCAGAAACCATACAAGTCATTGAGATCTGCTCCTCAAGATGGATAGTATTTCTATTTAAAATCTAATCATTATTTTCAAGTTTACATCTAGTCCTCTAAATCAGCGTGTGCAAAAAAAAAAAAATAATAATAAAAATTGTGTAACCACATTTTGCCAAGATTTGTTTGTCCTCTTTTTTGGACACCTAATAAAAATGGTGGAAGCCCTAGTGACTTGATCTTCCTCATCACTTTATTTCTAAGAGCCCCTTCCAAGGACAAACAAGATCTTGGCAGGATCTTTCCAGTAAATAAGGAAATGGTCATATTTCAGTAGCAAGTACGTGTGTTGCCTGCAGAAGTCCGAATTCAACTCCCAGTATCCTTGAATAGACTTGAGAAATACTCCTGTTTGAAACCTTTGAAAGCTGTTGCTCTTCAGTGCAGAGAGGCACCCCCAGCTGGTGCCTCTCACGTATGCTGAGACTACATTTCCTATCAATCCTAGCCAGAGTGGCAGCATGCATCAAGCTGCAATACTTAAAATCACTAGGAAGTCAACACTCCAAGTCACAACGAACCACATTTTGTATTACAAACTGTAGCCTTGACAAGCATTAATATTAAAGCCTCAGGAGAACACAAGGAGAAATGAGTCACGGTGGTGCAGTGGTTAGAATGCAGTACTGCAGGCTACTTCTGACTGCCGGCTGCCTGAAATTTGGCAGTTTGAATCTCACCAGTCTCAAGGTTGACTCAACTTGCCATCCTTCTGAGGTGGGTAAAACGAGGAAACAAATTGTTAGGGGCAACATGCTGACTTTGTAAAACGCTTAGAGAAGACTGTAAAGCACTGTATATAAGTCTAAGTGCTATTGCTATCAGCGTTGCAAAAGCGTGATTAGTCTTCCTGATCTTCTCTTAAGTCTACTTGAGGGTCTCCCTCAAAAGGATCTGTCTGCATCAGATTCAAAGAATAAATAGAAAAGAAATACGAGAATCTTACCTGAGCTATAAAAAAAAGGGGCAAATGCTTATCAACGCTTATCAATGTGTTAAACTCCAATTTCCATCTGCCCAAGTCAGAGAGCCAGTTGTGTGGGATGATGAGAGATGTGCTCCAACAGCATCTGGAGGATTGCACCTGGTTCATCACTGAGACCTTCTTTTCTCCAAAAACTATACAGATGGTCCTCAACTTACAACGGTTCGTTTAGTGACCATTCCAAGTTACAGTGGCACAGGAAAAAGTGACTTACGATCATTTTTCCCACTTAACGAACCGTTGCAGCATCGTCGTGATCCAAATTTAGACACTTGGGAACTGACTCGTATTTATGACGGTGGCAGTGTTCCAGGATCATGGAGGATCCTTTGGCGACCTTCTGACAAGCAAAGTCGATGGGGGAATCCAAATTCACTGAACAACCGTGTTTCTCATTTAACAACTGCAGTGAGTCACTTAGCAACTGTGGCAAGACAGGTCACAAAAGGGAACAAAACTCACTGAACAACTCTCTTGCTTAGCGACAGAAATGTTGGGCTCAATTGTGGTTGTAAATCGAGGGCCACCTGTATTTCATTATCTTAATTGTCCTTCGGGCTCTCAGTCCCAGCTTGAGATCTCTGAAGTCCAAAACATTTTATCCAAGAATAAAACAAATGAACAAAACAAATAACCATGACCTGGATGACTGAGAATCTCCACAAAACAAATTCCATTTATTTATTTTTTTAATCAAAGAATAAAAGAAAGGAATTGCGTTTGACGTGAGAATTTTAATTAAATGTTGCTTATTAAATTTGCTCTTAGACTTTGCTGTTCTAGGGTATGACTTTTGGCAACCTTTGCAAGGTCGAAGGTTTTTCTCCAACCTGGAGCATTGCGCCCCGATCTAAATCCCACGATGAGATTTTGCCGAAAGCAGGAAAAGAAGCCGCTAAATTTATGAGGAGGAAAAAAAAATGGGGAAGAAAGCACTGAAAACCTTGCTGAGCTAATGGGCACTGTCAAAATACTCCGATTTCCCTTATAATAAACTGATTGTTTTTCAAATTTGCTAGACGCATTAACAAAAATAGGTGAATTGTTTTGACTACAGTAATTAATGCTGACTAAATTAGAGTGTGAATTTTGTAGGGCAAGAAATAGTTTCCAAGGCTTTTCTTTTCTTTTCTTTTTTCCCCCTTCTTTCCCTGGATCGTTTCAATCACTTGAGTTCTGCAATGACAAGAGGATATTGGCCAACAGTCTATGGAGGATTCTCACTCATCTAGGTCATAGTTGTCCCAAAGGTACTTTTGAAAAAGATAACTGGACGCTTTTGTTTTTTTTTCCTTGAAGGCGTCTAAGAACTAAAGAAGCTTCTTGGATGAGAAGCAAAATGTCTTCAAGTAAAAACCAAGAAAGTCTCCTGGCTGGCTCCTCCCACCCCGCCCCGCCCCTCCCAGGAGTCCCCACGCGGCCTGTTTTGGATGCAGGTAAGTGCAGGGCATATGTGGAGGTTTGGGGAGGGTGAAAAATGGGCCTACTGGAGGTCAAGAGGGCCTCCGGAGCCTGGAGAGGCCATTTTCACCCTCCCGGAGGCTCGAGAAAAGCCTCCGGAGCCTGGGGAGAGCTAAAATCCCCCACCGCTACCACCATGGTGCAGGAGGCTGACTAGGCCATGCCCACGATGGCCACGCCCACCTAGCAACCAGGCAGAGAACCCCTTGCTAAATTTTTTAAAGCCCACCCCTGCTTTATTCTTTATATAAATAACTCAAGGTAGCCAATATACCTAACATTTCTTCCTCCTCCTATTTTCTCTACCACAACCTCTTTGTGAATCGAGTTGGACAGAGAGTGAGTGACTAGCTCAAAGTCACCGGGGCATTTTTCACACCTAAGGCAAGACTAGAACTCACAAGTTTCCTGGTTTCTAGCCTGATGTCTTAACCACTACACCTAACGGGCTTTCTTGATAATATAATAATCTCGTGACAAGATTAACCTTCCACTTCATTCAAGTGGCCCACATTTTCAGGCATTATTAATTATGTTTATTACCTTCCCCCGTTATGTCCAAGTTCTTCACGACACCATACATAAGTCCTCTCAACGTCAACCTTCTGAGATGGCATTGCTAACTTAATGAGCTTTGAAGCTGCTTTTCTTGATTTTATTCAAATTAGTACATCATCTCACCCCTTTCCTTTCCTCCCTTTCCTCTTTTCCTTTATCTCTAGATTTAAACTTTTGGGGTCACAGCCCTGTCTTTTTTGCTGATGAAAGAACTTTTCCTCAGAACTTCATTTCAACTTTTCACCGTTCAGCCCTCTAATGGATCAGGTCATCCAATTCCGTTTCAGGGGAGATTTGAAATCATTGTTTGGGTTCATGTTTCTAAGGCCTATCTTTAGATTTGAAATTGTTTTAGCCAGGAGGAAGAATGCAACATGTTGATGTTTATATTCATTTTTCCTATATGAATATAAACATCAATAAGCACAAAGTGGAATAGTGCTGGCTTGGCTATAGAATGGATGAAAACGATGGGATTGTAACAGCTCATGAGGTAACTAGGTGACACAGTGGAAAGACATGTCAATTTTAGGGTTTTAAAGAAAATGTCTTTCCCCATTTACCCAAGGCGTAGCCAAGGTGGGGAGATACGCAACAGAATAGTTTGAAAAGGTAGGCAAATATAAGGCAGTAGATATATATGTACAGATATGACTATTAGAGGTTAGATCATTGTTTCTTAACCTTGATAACTTTAAGATGTGTGGACTTCAACTCCCAGAATGCTAGATGGGGAATTCTGGGAGTTGAAGTCCACAAGTCTTAAAGCTGCCAAGTTTGGGGACCCCTGGGGGTTCCTGGCATGCTTTGCCAAGATAAGAGAAAATTCAACAGGGATTCATTATTCAAATATTTGTGGGTATTATCCCAGAGAAGAGGGAAAAGATCTTTCCTTGCCTTCCCCAAAGAGAAGAGCCATTGAAACAGTCAATGGTTTCAAGGTATAATAGGACAGACTTTGGCTGCACATGATGAGAAAAGAGATGTCAGTAAGAATAAGTTGGCAACCCAACAAATTCCCACAAATTCAAGAGCTCTTTCTTGGAGTAAATAGCCACAAATACTTTCACAGATTTCCACTGCATGCTCAGGCATGGTTTGTTTAATCACAATTTCCTGAGTATGGAAACCAAAGTCAGCAAAATAAAACCAAAGTAGCAAGTGAATCAGCCCATATATTTGAATGGGGATTTGTAAATACTGTTATTATTAATAAAAGGGGAATTTTCAGATATCTCACACATGTTCTTGTTGTATTGGTGTAAGTACTGTAAAAGAGAAGCAAGACAAGCCATGATTGTATTCCCCCCACCCCCCCGGGGAAATTATTCCTCATAGAGATCCTGAGGAACTAGCTTGGATGAAGATGGCAAAGTCTTTGAAAATGGTCATTTGCATGCAAGGAACTCTGATAAATGCATCAACATTGACATGTTAGAGCATCGCAAAGTGAAGAAATCAGAGTTTTAGCAGGAATATTTTCCTCAGTGGGCCTGTTTCGGAAAATGCTGATGAGATGTCCCAGTGCATTACAGCAATATCATCAATTATGCGTAAGATGTAATTAACCATTGCTGCTTTTTAATGCTATTTACCCAAACATATATATATATATATATATATATATATATATATATATATATATATATATATATATATATATATATATATATATATATATATATATATATATATGTTTTCTTTCTTGTTTGTAGGCTTTATGTGTATTTCTCTTTAGCCAGGTTCTTCCTATGTAAACCAAGATTTTATGCAGCCCTAGTTCAGTGAAATCACAATCCACTAGTTTCTAGGCTTTTTTTTCTTCTGGCAGCCAGCAGACCTTATAAGGCTGAAATAGATCTGTCTTAGTCTCCCAATGGGCAGCAAAGGGGTTTTTTTACTACTGGTTCTGTGGGTGTGGTTTAGTGGACGTGGCATGGCTTGGTGGGCATGGCAGGGGAAGGATACTGTAAATCTCCATTCCGTCCCCAATCCAGGGGAAGGATACTACAAAATCCCCATTTCCTCCCGATCAGCTGGGACTTAGGAGGCAGAGAATAGATGGGGACAGGGCCAGTCAGAATTTTTACTACTGGTTCTCCGGACTCCTCAAAATTTCTGCTACCACTTCTCCAGAACTGGTCACAACCTGCTGAAACCCACCTCTGACAAACACACAGCTTCTCCTCCTATGCCAACTGCCACATGATAGACCGTGACATGAATTTTGCAATGGACCTCCCACCAGGCATTTCTGCTGAAGTTGTAGTTGCTTTCTTCTTTCACACACTTTGCAAAATTAAGACTGCATGTGGGAGCCAAATCAACATTCCATTTATCAACCAGGAGGTGGCTAATTCCATACCAAGACGAAATAACTAACCATTTTAACTTGTGGCAATGCAAACTTGGACCAGTGCATTAAAAATCTCATGTAACTTTCCATTTAGATGATATTTGACTGATATTTGGTTGTTTAGAGGATCATGGTTATCTAAAATGGAACTGCTGCTTTTCATCCAGGCTACTCAAGAAAAGAACAGTCTTAAAGCAGCTTGTTTCTGAGGCAGCCTGCAAAAACTGGGAATAGCTAGGTAATATTGATATACTCGGGAAGTCTGAATTAAAGCATGTGTAATTTCCCAGTGTAATTTCAACATGTTGGGTTTCACTCTATAGGCCAATTCACTGAGACTGACCTTCAACACTCAAAAACCAATGGGAGGGAAGAGATATCAGTAAAAGAAAATAGTGTATGACCAAAGATCAAATTAGCTTCAAACCTGCCTGCCTATATTGCAGTGTTGCTCCACTGGTTTATGTGAAGTGACTTTCATTTTGGGTGCAGCTACAACTCAAAGATGACAATTCTGGGCTTGCACAGGAATGAGATAAATTGTATAGGCATCTTTTCATCTGCCTAAAATACCAAGTACTCAGGGGTGAAATCAAGCAGGTTCTGACAGGTTCTGGAGAACTGGTAGTGGAAATTTTGTGTAGTTCGGAGAACCACCAAATACTACCTCTGGCTGGCCCCAGAGTGGGGTGGGAATGGAGAATTTGCAATATTCTTCCCCCAGGGGAGGGAATTGGGATTTTGCAGTATCCTTCCCCTGGATTGGGGTGGGAATGGAGATTTTGCACTATCCTTCCCCTGCCATGCCCACCAAGCCACACCCACCAAGCCACGCCCACAGAACCGGCAGTTAAAAAAAAGTAGATTTCACCACTGCAAGTACTCCAAAATTCCTTTGAGAAACAATCTGGTAGACTGCAATCTAGAACACCTGTTGAACTATTCTCCAACACACTGTCTTCCATGTTAGCATCAGTGAGTAATCTAAACTAGAACTCGATGCAACCGTGCTAAATATAAAATAAAGACCAACCAAGCAGTTTCTGAAAACTGAAAGCAAATAATAAGATAGGATAATAAGAAAATGTTGATTTTATTTCAGCCAGAAGATTATAACTCGTGATAAAACGTGAGTTTCTTCAATGGCCCAATTTCCATTGTAGTAGCCAACCAGAGAGGAGGAGGAGGGGACATTTGTAAACTGGAAACCCCATTCTACCTGCTGGACAAATGTTAAAAAACCTCTGGGAAAAGGAGCCAACTCAACATTCAATGGGCTTGTTTCGCATGTTCTCAGATTCTGTGTACATTCCAAGTTTGTTTTTTGGCTGGAATAAATGATGGATTTGCTGTCTAGTCATTATGGGATTTGACAACATCATTTTAGAATCTTAGTTACTAAGATATCAATAATTAAATGCTTTCAGTTCACACTTTGTTCTTGCAGATACTCGGCTATTTATCTCTGTACTGCAAAGAAGCTAATGGCATAATGGGCAAAACATCAAGAATAATTAAGGAAAATAGGGAAAAAAAACCTGTATAGGACTCCTTTGGAAGGAAATGCAGTTCTGATCCATGTCTCTCTTCTGAAATATTATACTTTGCATTAGCTGCAAAATTTCAATTATAGCATTTTTCTTGTTCAAATCTCCAAACTGGACTTCAGGCTCTAAGAGAAGCATTTTTAAGCTACATTATATTCCTTCTTCATTTCTCAGCCTTTATTTCTTTTAAGCACAATCAACTCTTCATAAGCATTCTTTAGATATTGCACAAATGTATACAGCGAAGTAATGAGACTGTATTCATTGTATAGGTTTTTTTAAAGTTGCATGTAAACAAGGGTCCTTATATGCTATCCCCCCAAGATTTGTGTGTTTCCTTTAAGAATTGGAAGTATGCAAACAAAGTAAATAAATAAATATGCAATTTTTCCTTCAACATGATCTTGACCTGTCAGAGATGAAGCCACCAAAATGGAGCCCACATTATTATACACCCAGATTAGATATACTCTATCCTGGTACAGAAGTTCAACTGAACTAGAAACAGACTCAAATCTAAGTAAACCTGTCTAATACCGAAAAGATTGCCCAGATTTTTTTAAAAAAAAGCTTTCTGTGTATGAACCTTTTTGCACCAAATCCTGCATTTAGACATTGAGTGGAATGTTGATGGACCACACTCCATAACAAAGCATATAGGCCCAGGGCAAAGTTTGAAAATCGATGGTGGTTATTTTTGATTTTATAGTAGATACAGAAATGGATTTTGTCTATGCTTGTATATATAAATTACAGGCGGGCAAAGGTATAATTTCCCCATGGCTACTACATGTTCTTCGAGTTCTGGTTTTCTGCTACTCAATAGACTGACAGATTGCTTGCAACTATGATGGAAAAACTTTCTCTGCAGACATGGATGAGTGTTTATTCATTTATGTAGTTTCTAACCTATTTAACCAATAACCAAGGCTGTTTATAGGTCTAGAGAGTTGCTCACCTATGACTTAACATTTTAAAAAAAAAAAAACCCTATAAATAAAGGAGATAGATCTTTTTTTGTTCCCAGCACCGTGGTTTTAATCCCAACCTGCATCTTTATTTTTTTTAAAAAAGAAAAAAAACTAAAGAAAAAGATGTTTGGGATACGATCTTTCCTACTGCATTTGGTTTGGCTTTCATTTTTCAAGTTAGAAAAAGACTGACTGGCAACCACAAGTGGGAAGGAGCCTTAATGTTCTGGGGCTTAAATTTAGCACAAGCTGGACTCATCTTGAAAGATTGTTCTGTCTCATAATAGAACAATTGTCTTTCCAGAACATCTTTGCTTTCTGGAACACAAACAAGGTCTTTCATTCCAACAGAGGAATTGCATGCTATTTGGGCAGAGATGCTGTTTGTGTGTGAAAGGAGTCAAAGGAAGTTTAGAAAGGATTAGTGATTCAGATTTGAGTAAGTATGTTCACTGCAAATTTTCTAGATAGATAGATAGATGGGGGGGGGGAGGGAGGGAGGGAGGGAGAGAGAGATGGAGATGGATGGAGATAGTATCAGAATATTCATGAACTGGCAGAGACATGGTAACAAGCTCAGCCAATCAATAGACATAGCAACTGGATCAGCCAATGAGGGCTGTTTTGGAAACAGAAACTTAAGCGAGAAGTCTGGGCGTGGCTTAACTCTGTGCTCAGTTCTAAAACGAAACTAGTCTGGACTTTGTTTGCTCTGAACTTTGAACTGATCTCTCCTCTCTACCACATTGAAAGAATCTGCTGTCGGTATTGTAAATGTACTTCATGCATTATTGTGTATATAAAGAATCCTGCTGAATCAGTTATCTGTGTGTGCTTTCTGGGTTTGATTTTGCAACACACTCTGATAGATAGATAGATAGATAGATAGATAGATAGATAGATAGATAGATAGATAGATAGATAGATAGATAGATAGATAGATAGATAGGCAGGCAGGCAGGCAGGCAGGCAGGCAGGCAGGCAGGCAGGCAGGCAGGCAGGCAGGCAGGCAGGCAGGCAGGCAGGCAGGCATAAAGGAATAGGAATTTGTTATATAATTGGAGGACAAATATAATTGTTCTTTTCAAAAGAAGAAAAAGAAACGGGGGGGGGGGGGTCCCAAAACCTAAAGGCAAGCCAATCTGATTGGGAAATTGCCTAAAGGCAAGCCAATCTGATTGGGAAATTGTCTGGAAATCGAGCACATATATATTTAGATGAAGAACTGAAAGTCCAAATTCAGTAGTGGAAATACCATCAAGGCAATTGGTCAATAACTGGTCTGTTCCAGTCATTGGATGCACAGATGAAATAGAGGACTGGTTTCAAGTAGAACTAAAATTTCTGGATTGGAAGATAAAAAAAATAATGACAATGAATCATGTCGTTCGTCCACATAGTGACGTTGAGAAACCCAAGGAGCATAGGTAAGCATGGGATGTTGCAAATATACCAGACAGTTCAAGAAGGGAAAAGGATATTAGAAGAATAACTAAAGGACAGCGAAAATGATGCACTGAAGCTAGTATACCATGAAGGCTTGCTGAGTACTCACGAGACCAAATTGGCCTACAAGAAAGACCAAATGAACAATAGAAAAGAGATATGGCAGGGCAAGATACTTATAAAAAAGAAGACAAAGTAGCATGTGCTGGTGCATTAGAATATCTGCAAGAAATACCATTCGCCTGTAAGCAAGAACTGGTGGGATCACAAAATAGTCAAAACAAGATAAAATTAAGAAGCTAAAGTGGTCTGAGACTTTAGAATTCTAACAGACAAGCATCTGCCACATAATACACCAGACTTAACCATTGTCAATAAGAACCACCAAAACAAAGTCTGGATAGCATATGTTGCAATACCTGGAGACAGCAGAAAGAACTGGAGAAAATCGCAAAATGCAAAGATCAGCAAATAGAACAACTGTGCAGAAGAAAGCAAAAATTATAGGTGCTTTGGATGCCCAAAATACCTGGAGCACACTTTGAACACCACGGGCATTGATAAAATTACCATCAGTCAATTGCAAAAGGTAACTTTGCTTAGAACTTCTTACAGCCTTGTGCCAATACTTCAATACCATCAAACAACAACATCTGACTGGCTGTGCAATCAGTCATAAAACAGAAGAACACAAACAGATTGATATGGAGCTACCTTGAAAATAATATGATAATTATAGAAGAGAACATGAATTTTTAAAAAATAAGTTGAGCCAGACTAACATTTTCTCATTTTTTAAAAAATTGAATAACTTATTTAATAGATTGTAGCAATGCTGGAGACATAATATATCTTGATTGCAATAAAGCATTTGACAAAGTACCGTACTTCGCTATATTCTGATTAGTGTCTCATTAAATGTGATCTAGATGGCTTGACAAGTACGTGGATGCATAGCAATCATAACAATTGTATTCAAACAATGTTTCTCAATGATTCCTCATTAAACTAGAGTTGGGTATTTAGTAAAGTAAATAGATTCAGTTTCTTTATTTTTAATTATACACATTATACAAAATTGGTTAGGATAGCAAACAGCCAAGAAGACAGAAATGATAATCAAAATAATTTTAAAAAATAAGGAAGTAAGCCAAAAAGCAATAGGTTTTTTGGGGATTCTAAAGGCAAGAGGAGGAAAGTATATTTTCAGACTGGTAAGATTCTGTCAATGTAACTTTACAACGAAGTAAAGCTAGCATTTCTGGGTGTACTTCTTACCTGGACTACCTCACAATGCTGACAATAACTGAAATAACATAACATAAATAACAGAGTTGGAAGGGACCTCGGAGGTCTTCTAGTCCAACCCTCTGCCCAAGCAGGAAACCCTGTACCATTTCAAACAAATTGTTGTAACGTTGATTAAATATTGAATCAACATGTTGATTCAGACCACAGTTCGTACATTTAGTTCTTCAGTTACGAACTTCCAATGCAGAAAATTTACCATGGCAGATTAAGAATGAGAGAACAGAGATGTTCTTTCATGCTGTACTTTTTTCTCTTTTTTGGGGTATAAACTTGAAAAGAAAACAGGGGGCACCAACCAAATTCCCAGCAAGACTTGCAAATCCAAGATCTTGATGAAGTGAGAACGTTTCATCCATACATAAAGGGAAATCAGAAGCCATACTACGACTCCAGTCTAAATGATCTTGAATAATCAGAAGCTATCTGTTGAATGACCTTAAGAAAGAAACTCTCTTTCAGATAAGCAGTTGCCCATAATTGCTTATAACATATATTAAGCAAGTAGTAGTTTAAACATATGTCATTTCCAATTTCCTTCTGCAAACTGTTTTAGTTTATGTTCAAATTGGTAGCAAAGTTCCGTCTCTCTCTCTCTCTCTCTCTCTCTCTCTCTCTCTCTCTCTCTCTCTCCCTCCCTCCCTCCCTCCCTCCCTCCCTCCCTTCCTCTCGTCCCTTTTTTTCCTCGCAGATGCCCATTTTTAACTTTTAAAAAATGTTTATCTTTCATCTACAAAATAGCTGCATTTGTGTAAGAGTTTGTAATCTCATATGAGCAAACATTTGTCATAATGAAAATTTGGACAGGGGTTTATGAATTACTGAACATCAGTAAATCAGAAATTGAAAAGTTACCAAGAATTTAAGTAGAAAAATATTAAAGCTACCACCGTGCCAAGTTCAATTCCCAATTTCTTTTGTTTAAAATAATAGTAATTAAACAGCTTGGCTGCACAAATTCAAAACCACTTGGAAAGTTTCATTTGTTTCCACTGCTGACAGTATTAGATTTAAAAATAATGCAAAGATGACATATACACACACCCAAAAACTCCAAAGTTGTGCTTCTGACATAGGGAAAAACAATTTTAGTTTACTTGATTGGAATTGTGGGCTACTAGCAACCAAGTATATACAAAACTTGGAATAGAACAGAGGAAAAACTTTTTTTTTTTTAAGGGCTGTTTCATGGCTTAATTTTTCAAAGCAGCCAATATTTTTGTTTTTCTTGAGACAAGATCTGATCCTGGAATAGTGCTATGCAAAACATAGAATTGGTTCTTCCCATTCTCATTCAATACACAGCAGAGAATTTGTTTGCAATCATTCTTCCAAAGGAGAAAAAAAAGTATTTTTCAGAGGTGAAAGATTATGCTGTTACATATTTAACTGTGAACTAATCAATGAATGAATGCAAATGTTCTGTTAGCTACTGCCCAATACTTTCTCATGCCATACCTGGATTCCTATACATTAATTAAATTCCAAAGGGAAGACACAATGATCCTAATTTCCCAGTTTCCTCCTATGGAACTAGGGGATTTTAGAGTAAGGGATAGATGTGTAAGGAGCTCTGGTGGCTCAGCAGACTAAAGCAGTGTTATTAACTGTTATTAACATTCAGCTGCCTGCAATTACTGCAAGTTCAAATCCCACCAGGCTCAAGGTTGACTCAGCCTTCCATCCTTTCTAAGGTAGGTGAAATGAGGACCCAGTTTGTGGGGCAATAAGCCTACTTTGTATAAAATATACAAAAGTATGAAGGCTATTGCTTAACGCATTGTAAGCTGCCCTGAGTCTCCGGAGAAGGGCGGCATATAAATCAAAGAGAGAGAGAGAGAGAGAGAGAGAAATACTGTTAATCAAGTAAGCTCCAAACATCAAAAATAATCAAAAATTTGCAAGGAATTATCTTACCCTGGAAATAAAATATCCCTCTTTTGATTCTGCCCTCAGGTTCTGCTACTCCTTTCCCTATACATAGTACCCAAATCAGTGGTGAAATCCAATTTTTTTTTACTACCAGTTCTGTGGGGGTGGCTTGGTGGGTGTGGCAGGGGAAGCATACTGCAAAATCCCCATTCCCTCCCCACTTCTGGGGAAAGGATTTTGTAAAATCTCCATTCCCACCCCACTCTGGGGCCTGCCAGAGGGGGTATTTGCCAGTTCTCCGAACTACTCAAAATTTCCACTTTTTGGTTCTCCAGAACCTGTCAGAACCTGCTGGATTTCACCCCTGACCCAAATTCTCTAGAACTCCTTTTGTTTTTTAAGCTTTCCCAAGGATTCCCTCACTTCCCTCAGGATGTTATATTTGCTATTCCACAAAATATATTCCTTCATTAAATAATCTGGATTCTTTGAGGTGAATAATTACATCTTGCATTGCAATGCTTATATTTTTATGTACTATCTTGGATTATTGTTTTTGTGGCTGTACTGAGTAAGGCATGCTAAAAATGTCAAAACGAATACATAAAAAGTTAAATTTGCAAAACCAAATTCTAGTAAATTCATTTTTTAAAATATGTTGTTGACACTACGCAGGCCCCAGAAAAAAAATATATCCCAAAACACTAATAAGATAGAACACTATAGCAATCATTAAATACATATGCAACTCTTAATGTCCAATATCAAAAACACATTCCAAAAAGATGTGTACCAGCAACCGGTGAAATCTGTTCTAATTAGTTACCTTAATTCAAATACATCTGCTCTTCCTTTTATCTGTGAATCTTCAAAGAGGATAAGTTGCACCACTCACAAGCTGCCTTCAGTAAGATACAGGAATAAAAGCAATTACAAAAAGCAGGAACTTCACTTCAAAAGGAACTCAACCCCCCAAAAAATTATTACAAATGGAGGTTGGATGGATTACCCCAGCAATAAGGAAGCCCCAAAGATTTTTTTTCCTCATCCCTATCAAAATATCTTATTTTCTTGGCAAATTTAGGAGGCAAACCCAACTTCATAAAGAACTTACCCACTGCTGTACTCAAAAAAAGGCCACATCCTTTCTTAAGGAATTTTTAAAGGATATTTTATTAAAGAAAGTGAAGGGAAGCTTGAGAAAATACAGGTGGTGTGTTACACATTCACAGGGAAAGGTATGAGCCTCACAAAACCTGGCAGTTCCCTGTAAAGGGAGGCTTAATAGCAGGGGTGCACTGCTGGGGGTTCACAGGGGTTTGGGAGAACCTCTAGATAAGATTCTGTGCAGTTCGGAGAATCCCCCAAATCCCTTCAGGGCACTCCTGGCTGGTCTTGCCTACCGTGCCCTGCCCCTCCCAGGATTCCCCATGCAGCCTGTTTTGGATGCAGGTAACTGCAAGGTGTGCATGGAGGCTTGGGGACGGTGAAAAATGGGCCTACCGGAAGTTTGGGACGGCCGGAAACAGTCCCCTTTCTGGCCTGCAGAGGGCATCTGGTGCCTGGGGAGGCTGTTTTCGCCCTCCTGGAGGCTCGAGGAAAGCCTCTGGAGCCTGGGGAGGGCAACCCCTCTGCCATGGTGCAGGAGGCTGACTAGGCCACACCCACCATGGCCACGCCCACCCAGCAACCAGGCAGAGAACCCGTTGCTATAATTTTTGAAGCCCACTCCTGCTTAATAGTATAGGAAAAATGACCCTGGGGGACAGGAGGAAGAGCTATAGACTAGACAATTGTCATGCAAAAGATATTTCAGCCCTCAGTATTCTGAGATACTTCCTTCCTGAGTGGGAGGAAGTGGGAAGTAACTCAGGAGGAACCTTCCCTAATTTCTGGAAAATAAAAGTAAAGAATGAGATGGATACTTTCAGAGTTGCAAGATTCTGTTAGGTCTATGGTTAAGGCACCAGGCTAGAAAGTGGGAGTTCTAGTCCCATCTAAGATATGAAAACAGGCTGGGTGACTTGGGCCAATCACCCAACAGATGTGAGTTCTAATCCCGCCTTAGGCATGAAAGCCTTTTAAGTGACTTTGGACCAATCACCCAGGAGACACGGTGGGTCAGTAGCTAAGATGCTGAGGTTGTTGATTGAAAGGTCAGCAGTTCAGCGGTTTGAATCCCTAGTGCCACATAACAGGGTGAGCTCCCATTATTTGTCCCAGCCAACCTAGCAAGTTGAAAGCACGTAAAAAAGGCAAGTAGAAAAATAGGGACCAACTTTGGTGGGAAGGTAACAGCCTTCCGTGTGCCTTTGGCGTTGAGTCATGCCGGCCACATGACCACGGAGACGTCTTTGGACAGCGTTGGCTCTTCGGCTTTGAAACGGAGATGAGCACTGCCCCCTAGAGTCGGGAACGACTAGCACATATGTGCGAGGGTAACCTAACCTTTACCCAGGAGACAGTGAGTTTTAGTCCCACCTTAGGCACGAAACTGGCTAGGTGACCTTGGGCCACTCCTTCTCACCTCACAGAGTTGTTGTGGGTAAAATAGGAGGAGGAAAGTATGTTGAATATGTTCGCCACCTTGAGTAAAAAATAATAAAGGTGGGCTTCAAAGAAATAAATTTAAAAATTGTATTACTGTAATCTTATAATAAAGTCATGGTTTGTGTTTCTTGTTTCGATAACCTAGAAGAGCTGGCAGGAAGAAAGCCAACAGCACACAGTTCAACTTTCTTTGCCTGATGCTGCCACTCCCCATTTCTGATCATTGACCATTGGAATGCCGAATCGGATGAAAAAAATCAATAAAAATTTCCACGTTGCAACCACATTTGACCCAAACTGTTTTCGGCAAATGTGGACAAATGGAGGTGCACTGATGTTTGGTAAAATGTTTTTTCAAATCAAAGGAAATAATGAATCTTGCATATAAAGACACTTTTTTTCCAGAACTTCCTAGTTCTCTAGATTTTAACTTCTGAGATCAACTGGCAACTGCTTTTAATACTTGAATAGCTTTATAATACCCCTATGCAATTGTTTGCCTGAAAGACGTGTAGATTTAAATCAGACCCTGACTCCAATATTCTTCCATATCTGACTGCTTCAGGGATCTTACTGAGTTTTAATAGCAAGATCTGAAGAAGGAGAATGTTAAGCATAACCAGCTGAACCTATTTACCAAGTTCCTAAGAAACCCAGATTTATCAGTGCATTTGATCTTGGGTGGCGTACAGCATCCACCCAAATGTGCTTACAAAACCACTTTCAGAATTTCCCAAACTTTGGAAGCAATGCTGGGTTATTTTCTACTAGGAGTGTTTTATTATTATTATTTGGTGAACAAGAATTTTCTGCCGGTTTCTTTCAATGGGGAGAAGGGAATTTCAGGATCTTCGTAAGCAGAGCGTGGTCTTCTGTAGATTTTGAGTTCCGAGGGGGTTCCATTTTTCATGGAAGAAACTCAGATGTCGGTGTTGTCCCTGGCTTCTTTTAATGAAAAGAAGGACTAGGGGAGACATGATAGCAGTGTTCCAATATCTCAGGGGCTGCCCCAAAGAAGAGGGAGTCAAGCTATTCTCCAAAGCACATGAGGGCAGGACAAGAAGCAATCGGTGGAAACTAATCACGTAGAGAAGCAATTTAGAACTAAGGAGAAATTTCTTGACAGTTAGAACAATTGATCAGTGGAACAACTTGCCTCCAGAAGTTGTGAATGCTCCAACACTGGAAGTTTTTAAGAAGATGTTGGATAACCATTTGTCTGAAGTGGTGTAGGGTTTCCTGCCTAAGCAGGGACTTGGACTAGAAGAACTCCAAGGTCCCTCCCAACTCTGTTATTCTATATTCTATATTCCAACATTGCCATTTGATCCCCGAAGAAAACCTCAGAAAAAACAACTCTTTCCATGAAGCTTTACATTTTGGGAAGTCTGGGCAATTAGGGAGGATCCAGAGAACATGGAAAGATACATAAATCAGCAAAAAGCCCCATCAGGAATACCGTATTTTTTGGAGTATAAGGCGCACCTTTTTCCCCCCCTAAAAGAGGCTGAAAATTTGAGTGCATCTTACACTCTTATACTTATTACTCTACTTATACTGAACGTAGCTTTCTCTAAGCTTTTTTTCCAGCCCTAACGAGGCGCTAGCCATGCTTTGCCTGATTTTCTCGTTGCTGCTTCCTCTCAGCTGTGCCTTAGAAGCTGCTTTTTATTCCCAAGCATGGGATAAAAAAACCAGCAAACTAATGTGCTGAAGCTCACCAGACTAAGGACGCTAGCCAGAGGAATACCTGGTAGGCAGAATTTTTTCTCCTATTTTCCTCCCCAAAAACTAAGCTGCGTCCTATACTCCGAAAAATATGGTAGTTTCACTCTCCACCTCCAAGCAATGGAATAAATTGGGTTTTTTTTTTTTTCTTTTAAACCACCAAGAGAACTTGAAAGGAAAGTGTTGGTGCAGCCTTACTCAGAACAGCTACCATTCTGCGGAACTAGATGCTCCTAAGAGTCCATTTATAGATTCTCCTATAGGTTGCCTATCCCTAAAAGGTAAAAAAGATAAAAAGGATTGCAAGGTAAAGAATCCTAAATTGTTCAACTGCACCTTAGATGGATTGCAAGCTAGAAAGTCCCAAAATATCCAACTCCACTGAAGAAACCAGTGTAGAAAAGGCAGTCTCAGTTCCCCTTTCCATCTTTCTTCATCCTTCCCTCCAATTTCCCTTTAATCACTACCCTCTGTTATTTTCCTCCTGCTTTTCCCCCCCTGCCTTCCAAGGAATGAGTTGCCCTCTCAAAAACTGCTCCGAACACCACTGAGGCAGCTGCACCTGATCGTCATTTTTATAACTTATTTTGCTTTGTTGTTCTTGTTATTTTCATTTCTTCCATTGTTCTTTGGGAAGATTGGCACCAGGCTGACAGATCTACCCGTTAGAATGTAAATTTCCCTCTTCCCTCTGCTTAACCATCACACAGGAAATAACTAAGGGAAAGATGAATTTAGGGTAACTGAAATATAAAAACAGTCACCCTGACATACCCACATTTCTTTTCAGGGCTATTAACACAGGCCAGGATTATAACTCATTCTCCTTTTGACAAGAAGTTTATCAACTCTTAGACACAGATGTCACCTTCATTAGATGGATGGATGGATGGGCAGGCAGCCAGATGGGGAGAATTGTGTATGGTAGCCTATATAGTCAAATCAAACTCTTAGACACAGATGTCACCTTCATTGGAAGGAAGGAAGGATGGATGGATGGATGGATGGATGGATGGATGGATGGATGGATGGATGGATGGATGGATGGACGGACGGACGGACAGGCAGCCAGACTAGGCTACTTGTCTATGGTAGCCTATACTACTCAAATCAAACTCTTAGACACAGATAACACCTTGGATGGATGGATGGATGGATGGATGGATGGATGGATGGATGGATGGATGGATGGACAGGCAGCCAGACTGGGCTAGTTGTCTATGGTAGCCTATTCTAGTCAAATCACAGAGTCTTAGGTCATATCCTTGTTAACCTCACAGCAGCATCCAACCATCCATTGAAAAGCTACAAAACCTGTCCTCATTATTGCTATTTTGACAGAAGAATAGATGGATGAGTCTAGTAAAATGAGTCTATTCTGGTTAATGAGAATATGACCTTTCAACTTCCGGTTACAAAGCAGAGCCCCAGAGCAGAAGCCCCAGGGAATCAGTAATATCTCTAGGCAGGGTTTAAGGCAGGGCATTCCAAGATAATTAAAACAAGAGTACTACCTTATCCAGTTAAAGGCTAATAAATATTGTTATAGTGGACCTCTTAACCAAAAGTCTTTCCTATTATGACGCTTTTAATTAGAAATGCCACTGTTTGACTTTCAGTCCTTCAACAAGTAAGTAACCTTGTTCTAGTTGGAGTCCACACAGCACTGTAATCTTCTAAAGATCTAAAATAATCATTTTTTTTCAATACCAAAAGTTTAATATCTAGGAGCCATCAAATATTAAAAGCAACCTTTCTTATATTATAAAACATTTTCACCTGTATTTCTCAGGGCAGTTCTTTTATCTGCCATGCTTAGATTTCCTTCCAAAAGATGTTCTATCTTCTACAAATTACCCTTAATTCAACTAGTAAGGCTACATTTAAAATAAAAAAAGGAGAATAGGATCATAAAATCACTTTCTTTGAGAAACTTTCTTCAAGTTGAAATTACAGAGCATCGAAGGCTCCAGAAACAATTTTTTTAAAAGTGTTTTGATTGATATGGGAGCATCAATGTAACCAAGGCTTGAAAATTGCCGTGTTTCTCCTGAGGATCACACATAAATCACTTTTTCTCAGTGCCGTTGTAACTTTGAATGGTCAGTAAACGAAATGTTGTAGCTTTAGGACTAACTATAATAATTTGGCATATCATACAACAGCAATTTGAGAGATTATTTTTGTGTTGTTTCAAAGAGCAGTAGCAATTTAAATACAAAATATTCTCATCTCCAGATTTCTTCACTATTTGATCATATGTGTAAATCTGTGATACTCATGCGTTTGTTAATCACCCCAAATCTCCTATTGCTTTCATGACTGAAGATGTTTTTAAAATGTATTCGATTTTCAACAAGGTCTTTTTTAAAGGTAAAGAAAGGCACGTATTGGCTTTTAAATAATATTAAAAACAATGGACCGTTTATTCCCTGTTTGAGCTGAGATTTCTTCACTGAGGAGCAGACTCTGATTAATACTAAACGTCAGGAGGTGAGACAGATCCCTTCACATGATATTAAAGAATTGATATAAATATAGGAAAGCAAGTAACACTTAAAAGCATAATGCATAAATTCTGCCCTTGATAATTACCACCCAGCTATCAGGTTTGGGTTTTAAAAGTTTTATGTTTAAAATAACAGCCCTCAAACTAACTCTGTGAAATGAAGTAATTAGCACTTATTAGCAGATAAGAAACTGAGGCACAGAAGGATTAAGCACCCTCACATTAAGGGTTTTAGAATAACACCCTTAAGCCAGAGAAGGTGTCCAACTGCTCAAAGACCATATAAGATGTTCAACTGTTGTCACCTCAATTCTACAGCTGCTCTTGAGTTAGTTGACAACATGGCGGCTATGATGAACCTGGTCAGCTTGAAAGCATCCATACACCAGAAAGGCCAAACAGAGAGATTTGTTCTCTTCCATACTTTTCCAGGCTCCAAGGAGGCCTTCAACCTCCTCATCTTACCTTTCACTTCTTTCTAGACAGGTAGGGAATTTTTCAGCCAAGGCACCCAACTGCAGCTTCCAGTTGTTTTTCATTTCTAAGCATGTTTGGGGATCTTGAAGAGCCTAGAATTGTTCTTCTAGATCAATATGAGGCTTTGAAGCATGGCAATCTCTAATCCTCTCTTATAATATCAAGAAAATTAAATCAGAAGAAAGCCAGACTGTGTCATGGGGGTGGGGAGGGGGGATGTCTGTGGATTATTTTAAAGGAATTTGCATTTTAAATATAATCACTGAGCAAGAAGTGCCAGGAGTGGGAAGATACATTCTTATTGCTATTGATATTCTTGTTAAAAATTTAGATAGATGATAGGAAGATAGGTAGGCAGACCAAAGAAATTAGACTCTGGGTGGCATACAATCATAGAAACAAATCACAATGTCCCAGCAAAAAAACCTTAAATCACTATTGCCCCAAAGGTGCTTTTTCAAAAGGCAACTGGACTTCGGTGGTTTTTTTTTTTTTTTTTTTTGATAAAACAAAGTCCAGTTGCCTTTTGAAAAATGGGACAACCCTGACTTGAATAGCTGAGAATCTCCATAAGCATTAAGTCAATAATAAAAAATGAATCACACTGCCAGGTTATAATCACATCTGCTTAAGTTTTAAGAACAATCCAGCTGAATTGGTACCGGTCAACGTTCCCTTGCTCTCATCTGTAATGTATGCATACTTATCTGTACACTTATGAGTGGAGTTTGCTCCCAAGGAGCACATTCTGAATTTGCCATCCTACCCCTATATTTATCCGTCTCTGCAAACACTAGAACACACAAATGCTTTGTTTTGACTGGAAGGTATCTTCTATTTTTATTTTCCTTTCTTCCCTTTTAGTTTAGAAAATGAAGGAGACACATTCCGAAGGAAGAATGTCTTCCTACATCAATTTTTGTTAAAAACAAAAAAATCTACACATGCAATAAAAGCATTTACTAATTCTATAGTCTAAACACTGCTGATACAACTTTATTCTGAACAATAAGGTGTGTATCTTCTGACACTGTCCTTGCTGTGAGCTGATACAGTACCCAGGTCAAATATGGTGCATCAAACACACAGTATCAAAAGTTACCAAGTGTTTCAATAAGCTTATGGAATTTAGAGATTTTAGACCTTCCTTGGATCAACATTTCAAAAAGAGCCATTAATTTGATTGAGAAAGCACCACAGTAAGTGGTTGCTAATGCCGCCCTGATATAAAGGAGCCAAGTTACATTGCCAGCTAAGTAGTCAAAGCTGTCTCAAGCTTCTTTCACATACATAGATTTGATTCTTGTGATAATTCCTTTGGCTTGAACATGACACTCAATATATTCAGCATTTAGATATATATTCAGCTTCTAAATGCATTATTAAAAACTTATGGGACTCTAGATTACCATGTCCATTAGCTCCTAATACAAATTAGGATAATAAATATGAACGATGTTGGTTTAGTCTCCCCTCACTACGGGAAATTCTCAGAAAGGGAGAATCTTGATTGTCCCAGGTTCAGGAAGAAATTGCAATTGGTTATCAGAGAAATTGACAATTTGCAACCTTGCCATGTGGCATATTGTTTATATTACCGAATTATCTGTGGGTACCACCTGAATAATATCGCAATCTAAGAATACCACTGAATCAGGAACGAGGTTTATCCACTCAGACATTCTGATCCCACAGTAGCTAAAAAGATGCCGGAGAAAAGTTCACACATAAGTCATGAATTACAATTCTCTAGCTGTATTTTTTTTTTTTTTAATCATTTCATTGCATTCATATTCGGTTTTATATTGTGAGCTCTTCTGGAAGCAGGAAGCGCCAAAATAAAATGTTTTATACTTTTATGTAAAATCTAAAATGCTATTTACATGTATTTACATTTTATACACACACACAACACATGTGCATGGGATGCAGCAATTATAGGAGACTGCCCCATAGTCCCGAATTCAGTTTACAATTCCAAAAGATTGGGCTGCTGAAATGTGACACCAAATTTCCATTAATTCCAACTCAGAAACAGAGCCTTTACAGACAGGGTATTTTACATCTAAATAGCAGCCAAGAAGTGCCCCCACATTAAACACACACACATACAGAGAGAGAGAGAGAGGGAGGGAGGGAGGGAGAGAGAGAGAGAGGGAGGGAGAGAAAGAACAAATAATCTCCACCCAATTATGAGCATCTTTGTAAGGTCTCATGTTTTCTAATAGCTCCAAATAAATGGGAAAATATTTGCCACTAAAGATGAAAAGTTCACTTACTCCTACTCTAGGCTACAAAACCTCCAATTGCTCAGTGAGTCTTCTCTTTAACATCTGGGCTAAAACACCAGGAATGGAATCATTAAAATATGGATGACTAATTGCTCTACAACCAGCTGTGAACCATTCAAAAACAGAATTGAACCACATTTGTAACATGCATACAACTTTCGGCTGCTTTCAGTCTCTGTCTCAAGCTAGACTTCTGTCTAACATCATGAGATTGCTTCACTGAAGAACGTAAACGTGTGATCAATTTAAGCTAAACTGACATCAAAATCTGTCCAGTTTCTGAAGCTTTGTGTATACAAACTTTGAAGCCAGCATGGTTATCTTTTCCTCCGAAGTACCATGGAAGGGGAAATTGTTGACCTAAGCACATGGGTATTCTCTTTGTTAATTCATTCATTCCGCATGATGTTCTTCCATGACTGCACACCAACTAAACATAGATGGACAACGATAAGACAGAAAGCATGATATGACATTAAGATGTCCTTCCTTCCTGAGGTCTTGTGGTAGGACCCAGAATACGTTTACTGTAGTTTATGTTCATTAAACTTTTTATATTGTTTCCTAGTCTTAGGTTATGCCCACTAGATAAATTTTGTGAGAGGCAACCTAGACTTTGTAAATGGCGGAAGAATCCACAAGTCCACCCATATTCCTTACCACTAGCGAGCTGACTAGGTCTAAAGGGACTTTCTGTATTGAATCCATCTATCCATCCAGATGTTATGCAGTGTTCCTCAAAAGCCAATGATAAATGTTCTGCAGAGGTGCATAGGACAAAGCTTTTATTGATGTATCCTTCCCACGGATAGTAAACCCCATTATAAAATATCCTTATCAATAGTGCAGTACCCTAGTACCAAACCAATATGTTGGACTTCTGCCAACTCCAGACAACATAAATATTATGGGAGATGGAGGTCCAAAATAGCAAGGAAGTAGTCTACCCCTGAAATAGTGAAAATCAGGTCGATCAATCTTAATTATGCAAATGAAAAATACACCTCATGCAGGTTAGAGGGTAAGCAACTATATCGCTCAGGCAACAAGCAAACAATTTCTGAACTACATATTCTTTCAAACTTTAAACAGAAGGAGAAAACATTTTAAACGATAAGGAGTTCCAGGATTCTAGTACCAAAGGTGGAGAGAGAGAGAAAAATGTTCACAAAAGAATGAATCCATATCATAAGCTCTGCATTTCAGTTATTCTGCATCTAGACCAGCTGTGGGGTATAGGGCAAAAAAGAGAAAGAAAAAATATTTCACTGTATATCAGAGCACAAAATTCCAAAAGGACAATCCCGGTGGCTCAGTGGCTAAGACGCTGAGCTTGTCGATAGAAAGGTTGGCAGTTCAGCGGTTTGAATCCTTAGTGCTGCGTAACAGGGTGAGCTCCCGTTACTTGTCCCAGCTTCTGCAAACCTAGCAGTCCGAAAGCACGTAAAAAGTGCAAGTAGAAAAATAGGGACTACAGTAACAGCGTTCTGTGGCCTTTGGCATTGAGTCATGCCAGCCACATGACCACAGCGATATCTTCAGACAGCGCTGGCTCTTCGGCTTTGAAACGGAGATGAGCACCAGCCCCTAGAGTCAGGAACGACTAGCACATATGTGCGAAGGGAACCTTTACCTTAATTTGAAATTCATTTTAAAGTTCAATGTAGCCTAATCACAAACAGCAGATTTGATTCACAAAAGCTAAGGTAGCAGATATTGATGAAAAAGAATATGCTAAAAGAATACAAGGCAGTTTTATAAAGATGTTTTGGGGCTTTATGTTTTTTAATGTTTTATACCAGTCTTAGAATCAAAGAAATCTCTGTGTCTTGGTTTCAAATCTCAGGGTTAGTTTATATCTGAAAAATATAACTGGAAAAATAAGATAGCCTTCATTCCTATGGAACACATCATATATTTATATGGAAACTTATTATTGCATATCTAAAATTTAAAGGATGTGCCCATGGTTGATTGGCACATAAACAGACATTTAACGAGCTGTCCTACACTATGGAATCATTTTCATTCTTGTATCTAGTCCTTGACTTATGACTAGTGGTTTAATGACTGTTGGAAGTTATGACAGCCCCCCCAAAAGCTACACACAGATGAAAAGCAAGAAATGTTAATAAGTTTTCCTTTCCCTGAATTGCAGTCTCTTGATCTGCATTGTATGTTTTTAATGTAGTGCTAAGAAACAATCCATAAATCGGACTGTCCAATCTGCCTACATACTTTCTTCCAAAGTTCTTTAATTCACAATTCTTCTCCTGTTTTAGTAGAATCACCCTTGGGTTCCAGAACATGACATCTCCATAATAGACGATACTTACTTCAAAACTAAAGAATTTTCCTCCTGCAAATGCAAAATGATGGTTCCACCACCAACAGAGAACGTCTGTCAGCTCTATGCCACTTCAAGGCTGATAGCCCATTAGGTCAAAATTGTAACCGTGCAACTAATGGAAAAAACCCCCAACTCTGGGTGGGAATGTATGTGTGGAAACCACTCCAATTAAACAATGCCTGTCACACTTTTTCTCCAATTGTTTGATCTTCTCATTCTAAAATAAAAGACAGAAATCAAAGGCCACGAGACAGATGGGAGAACAGTGAGGTATTAGTCACTAAAAGGATTAGATGTCCCTGATTTAAATCTCACATCAGCCATGCACGAGCTAAATCAGTTTTAGGAACTTTTATGCAAAGCAGTTCAAAGATTTGGAATACGCTATGTCAGTGTAAAGATCAGAGCAGCTGAGAAGATTTTGGAAGAGCAGACAGCCAAAATCAGCTCGGTTTTCAATGATGTAGCTGCAGTTGGCAAACTAGCTGCCCTTATGCCAAAAGCAGTTGGGCTTCATCAGACTAAGACTTGAAGCAGATGACTTGCAGGCAAGGATTCAAGGACATCCCTCTTGATGAGACGTTTTCCTTTTAATTGAAAATACTAGGAAAGTATTTCTTCATTATGCAGAAAATCAATGCAAATGATAAGAGCCAAATTACATGTAGCCTAGGAACTGAGGTTCAAATCTTACAACTTACTCCGGGCCATTATAGATTGCAAACTGCTCCAGTTAAAATTCTGGATTGTTATGGAAATAGGCTAAATTGCTTTTAGGAATTTCATTTCTGACCTGACCGCACTGGCTCTCTTAACTATTAGGATTGCAAAGTTAGTTTTGACTCCTAAATATTTAATTTAGTGTCCCAAAGGTGATTTTCAAAAGGCAATTGGACTTTCAATCCAATATCAGAGTCAGAGCTACTTTGGTGAGAAGAGAAATGTATGGAAAGAAAAAACGAAGTCCAATTGTTTTTTGAAAAGCATCTTTGAGACAACCATGACCTATGGAGATTCTCAGTCATCCAGGTCACAGTTATCCCTGAGGTGCTTTTTCAAGAGGCAACTGGACTTTCTTGTTTTTCTTTGAAGATGTTTCCCTTCTCATCCACGCATCTCCTTTATCTCTGACTGGATGGTGGGGAATGGAAGGATTTATATTCCTTGCAGACAGCTGGCCATTTGCATTCTTTTAAAGAGTCATTGGGGCTACCTGGAGGTTTGTCTGTGTCCTCAGGGTCATCCCAGTAGTGCAAATGGATGAGGCTAAATTCTTCCATTCCCCACCATCCAGTCAGAGCTGAAAAAGCTTCTTGGATGAGAAACAACTCATCCAAGGTTGAGACAACTATGACTTGGATGACTGGGAATCTCCATAGACATTTAACTTAATACTATGCGGAAAATAATAATAACTTGTGGGCTGATACGATTCCCAATCAATCTGTTAAAGAAGAAATTGATGGGGAAGGGAGGTCCCAAAAAGTAAGGGGTGTATCGGAGTAGTGAATTTGCAACTGATGGGATTCATGGTGATCCCACAGATTTCCACCTGTAAAGCAGTCAAGGGGCTCCTGTACTTCTGTGAACCCTACAAAGTTCCCCAGATCAGGAAATAGATTCCACCAGGAGATTAGGACTGCACCTTATGGAGAAAGACTAAAGTATAAAATTCTTCTAAATCAGATTGCATTTTCCTTCTCTTCCCCCATGGAGTCAGAAGGGAGCCAGATTGAGTCTACTCATCATTCTTATGCACCTGTCTTTAATGTCTTCTAGGTGGTTACCCTATTTATATCTATCTATTTATTTATTTTACTGCCTATTTAACTTATATGCAGAGCACATCATAAGAAAGGCAGGATTAGATGAATCAAAAGTTGGACTTAAGATTGCCGGGAGAAATATCAACAACCTCAGATATGCAGATGATACCACTCTAATGGCAGAAAGTGAAGAGGAACTAAAGAGCCTCTTATGCAGGTGAAAAAGGAGAGTGAAAAAGTTGGCTTGAAACTCAACATTAAGAAAACTAAGATCATGGTACCAGCCCTCTCAATTCCTGGCAAATGGATGGGGAAGAAAGGGAGGTAGTGACAGATTTTATTTTCCTGGGCTCCAAGATTACCACAGATGGAGACTGAAGCCAAAAAATTAAAAGACAATTGCTCCTGGGGAGGAAAGCTATGGTAAATCTAGACAGCATACTACAAAGCAGAGATATCATCCTGCCAACAAAAGTTCGTATAGTCAAGACGATGGTTTTCCCAGTTGCAATGTACGGCTGTGAAAGTTAGACCATAAGAAAGGCCGAGCACCAAAGAATTGAGGCTTTTGATCTATGGTGGTGGAGAAGATTCCTGCGAGTCTCTTGGACTGCAAGGTGATCAAACTGGTCATTCTTAGAGGAGTTCAACCCTGACTGCGCTTTAGAAGGCCAGATCTTGAAGATGAAACTCAAACACTTTGGCCACCTAATGAGAAGGAAGGACTCACTGGAGAACAGCCTAATGCTGGGAATGGTTGAGGGCAAAAGAAGAATGGGACGACAGAGAACAAGGTGGCTGGATGGAGTCACGGAAGCAGTCAGCGTGAGCATAAATGGACTCCAGAGGATGGTAGAAGACAGGAAGGCCTGAAGGAATGTTGTACATGGGGTCATGAAGGACCGGACATTACTTCACAACTAACAACAACAACAACAAAAGATGGTTACCCCAAAGTCATCTCCATGGCTCTCAACATCCCACTCTCTGAAGGGCCATAGCATCCCAAGCTTCTCTTTAATGAAATTGCAATAGGAGATTTGATGGGGGAACTTCTCCCATGAACAGCTTTTGGTAGACAGATCTTCAGATCAAAATAGTGCCAGAGAATGTGCCAAATGATGGAGAAAGGTAACCAAATACCGTAACCCTCAGTTACATCTTTCATCATCTCCTAACAATAAAATCAGCTTTTAAAGAATCGAATGCAGTTCTAAAAGCATACTGAAAATGAAGGAGAACAACAGATAACCTCCGAAGGAGAAATGTTGGCTTTGTTTGTTTTACAAAACCGAAAGATGAATTTTAGCACAGCGTTGCATTCAGTCTCAAAGCCTGTAGAGCAACAGAGCATATCAGATCCATCCGATGCAAACTGATTTTACACCCAGGATGGGCCCTTGTGAAGCGCGAATAGCAAAGTTGATTTTGCCACTGCATTTAATACCATGAATAAAATCATTAACGTGATTGAACTGAAAAGGATCTCAGAGGTTATCCCTCCCAATAACCCTTATGAATTCAGAGATTCATAAACTCTGCCAGGCAGGAGGTATGTATCAAAGCCCTTGCTTCAAATATATATATCAGATTCAACCAGTAGACACTTGGTGAGGTAAGCTGAAGAAATTCAATTTCTTTATCAGGGTTCTGTTTGTCAGTTTTGGAAGCCATTTTTCTTTTTAGCTTTCTGACTGCCACATATTTTAGCCTGGGAAATTGGAAGGGTGTTGTTTTTTTTGGTTGGAGCTTAGCCATAACAACATTCCTTGCTCTAGGAGTCAAGGACATTTGCCTGCACCTGGGTGGAAGTGACTGGGGATTGTCTCCAGTTGAGTCCGAAGAATGGATTGGACCATGTGATGAACCTGTGGGTGTAAAGCAGGGTTGTGAACTTTCAACTGGGTGAAGAAAACCTGGAAGCTTTCAGATTCGGATTTTCCCAGATGCGCCAACATGACTTCTCTAATAAACTTTGAGGAATTTATTGTCTTGCAGTTTTATTTCATTGGGGGATGTTTTTTGGAACCCTGACAGGAACCCGAATCTCCCAATTTCCCAGGCTAAAATATGTGGCAGTCAGGAAGCTAAAAAGAAAAATGGCTCCCAAAACTGACACTCTTGTGAGACGTTTCTCACGACGGGATTCCAGAACTATAAGTGCTCTTTGACTCACAGCATTTCCGATCATCTAAAATGGCAGTTTATTAATCACCTGATTTGACTAATTTAGCAAGCCAACTTTTCCTGAATTGCATGTGAATGAAAATCATTTTGAAGCTATCACTTTGAGTTTAAACAATGTACACGCATCAGAGCTGATATAATACTGGAAGAAGAAGTCTAGAGAGAGAGAGGAGGGGGGGGGGGAAAGCATGGTTTTATTTTAAAGTGCTTTCCCCAATTCACTTTTTTTCAAGTGAATTGGTATTATAAGATATGATGTCTTTGTACAAATTCACTGGCCAATTATTCAGGAGTCCCATCTTAGTCACTAATTAATTGATTAATTAAAGTTTTAATTAATTTATCTCGGTGATTAATTGATTAAATGTGGCAGTCGACTCAGTCAAGTGTTCTTCCATAAGAATTCTCTAAGCTTAGAAATGCTTTGGAAGGAAAGCACAGAGTTGAAAATTAAACGGAAGGCGGGAATAAGTTAATTACAAAAAAAGAGGAAAAACTGTGCATTGTTCATCATCACGGATCTGGAACAATTTAAAAGGCCAGAAGTCCAGTTCTTTAATTTACAGGAGAATTCTTCAGAAGTTTAACTTTCCTAATTAGGGTTATTACCCACTAGAAGTAGACAGCAAAATAGGGAAATGTCAAAATCTGCCTGCAGTTCAGACCGTGCCATATAGTAACATACAGGTTAGCCAAACCACAATACCAGAAAAATTTGCATTTTTCTGCTGCCTCTCAAGAATGCATAGCTTGAGCTTTCTAATTTCTGCCAATATATTACTGCCTGCAGCACTGCTCAACTTTTCACAAGTTTCTTAGGCTGAGATTTATCCCTTTTCGTCTACTGTCATGTTCCAGAAATCATTCTTGATTCAACAGCTCAATTAGCCTTTCTGTTTTAAAGCAGAAGTGCCAATTCCTGTTAGAAATATGCAAATCCCAGCAGATCCAATCTGCACTGCTCTCCAGACCCAGGTTAAAAAAAAAAAAATGAGTACCTTCTGAAGTCACAGCCCTTAACTGGCTTTCTTTTTTTGTCCCTGAAAATGAAACTCTGAATCCGAGATCAGAATTCAATTCCCAGAGCTTATTAGAGAAATGTTAACACTGTAAGCCATGCAGGTGGTCCTCGGCTTATGACGACAATGGAGCCCAAACTTTCTGAGTTGCTAAGTGAGATATTTGTTGAGTGAATTTTGCCCCATTTTATGACTTTTCTTGCCACAGTTGTTAAGTGAATCACTGCAATTCTTAAGTTAGTCAAATGGTTATTAAGTGAATCTGCAACCGTCATAAATATGAGTCAGTGCCCGAGCATCTGAATGTAAATCATGTCATCACGACGATGCTGCAACAGTCATAAGTGTGAAAAACAGTCATAATTCACTCTTTTCAGTGCCATTATACCTTAGAACAGACACCTAAATAAACCGCTCTAAGTCAATGTAATGCCATCAATAGTTACAAACCATCAAGCAAGTTGGATGGAATTCTACTTATATCACCACAATTCCAACCAAGGTTAGCTTTGATCCTGATCCTGGGTGGCTCTATCAGATTACTTTGAAATAACAGCAACAGGTAGATTTGTTTGTTTGTCAAATTTATATGGTGCCCGTCTCGCTTTAAGAGTGACTCTGCACTGCTTTGAAGAAGGAAGAAGAAGGGAAGGAGGGAGGAAGAAGAGGAAAAAGGAGGAAGAAAGGAGGAGGAGAAGGTGAACGTGAGAAGAAGGGATGCTAGGTCCTATATCTAACTTGATTCTTCAGGTAATGCTGGCCAGGGGAGAGAATGAAATTTAAAGCAGACCCAGGGAAGAAGTGATCAACATGTGTCCCAAAAGTAGATATGACCCTTCCCTTAATATGTACAGCCTTTAAACCAGTGGTGAAATCCAATTTTTTTTACTACCGGTTCTGTGGGTGTGGTTTGGTGGGTGTGGTGTGGTGTGTCTTGGTGTGGCATGGCGTGGCAGGGGAAGGATACTGCAAAATCTCCATTTCCCCCCCCCCCCGGGGAAGGCTACTGCAAAACCTCCATTCCCAACCCACTCCTGGGAGAAGGATATTGCAAAATCTCCACTCCCAGCCCACTCTGGGGCCAGCCAGACATGGCATTTGCTGGTTCTCCGAATTATTCAAAATTTCCGCTATTGGTTCTCCAGAACCTGTCAGAACCTGCTGGATTCCTCCCCTGCTTTAAACTAATTTTAATTGAATGAACTATTTCAGACCTCTGACCAGAGATCACTCTCTTTTCCATGTCTCAAAGTTGCTTTTCTCAAAAGACAACTGGACTGTTGTTTTTTTTCCTTGAGGAAGAGAAGAACAACGTCTTGCTTCTCATCTCATCCAAGAAGCTTCATCCGCGTCATACTGAGGCGTTCCTGGATGAGAAACAAAATGTCGTCTTCTTCTTCCTCAAGGAAAAAAAAAACAGTCCAGAAATAAAGCACCTTTGAGACAACTATGACCTGGATGACTGAGAATCTCCATAGAGATATCTTTTCCATGGTGATTCGATCAAAAGAGTAGCAGCGTAGCTAGGAGGGGGGGGGGGAAACTAGTTAAGGTTAGGGAGAATGGATGCCTTCACTCAGTGCCACAGTTTCCTTAATAGCTTTTATTCAATTTGATATTTTGTAGATTTTTGATTAGAAATTATTTTATAGAGGTGACAATTTCAGAGGAATTACTTACTCCTCCTGGGAAGAAGATGGCGTTCTTACACATGTGGGAAGAAGGTTGAAAGATACGTGTAAATATTTTTCTCTGTACACTCCTCTGTACAGTCACTTGTCTGAAACGGTATAGGACAGTGATGGCTAACCTTTTTGTCATCGCGTGCCAAAAGCAGGGGAGCGTGGTGGGGTCACACGCACGCCTGCCCACATCCATAATTCTAGGCCTGTTTTTCACTCAATCCAGGCTCCAGAGCCTTTCTAGGAGCCTGGGGAGGGTGAAAATGGCTTTCCCCATCCCCACAGAGGCCCTCCGGAGGCCGGAACAGTGTGTTTCCTGAATTCTGGTGGGCCCAGAAAGCCCAAAAATCAGCTGCCGGTGCACGCATGGGTGCCGGAGCTGAGCTCGTGTGCCCACCGATATGGCTCCATGTGCCACCTCTGGCACCCGTGCCATAGGTGGCACACGGCACACTCATGACAGAACCCGGAAGAGAGCAACTGGCTGGTGCGAATGTGCGCAGGAGCCAGCTACTCTTCCAGATACTGGGGCACACATGCCGAACTTCCAAAACTGGAGCATGCATGCCAGAACACAGAACAGAGCAGCAGGCTGGTGCACATGCATGCTGGACCAGCTATCCGGCATGCATGTGCATGACGGAACATGGAAGAGCAGCTGGCCGCTGCACACATGTGCACTGGCCAGCTGCTCTCTTCCGGGTTCTGTCGCGAGTATGCCAGAGGTGGGTTTCAACAGCTTCTGACCAGTTCTGGAGAACCAGTAGCGGAAATTTTGAGTAGTTCAGAGAACCGGTAGTAAAAACTCTGACTGGCCCCGCCCCCATCTATTCTCTGCCTCCCAAGTCCCAATTGATCGGGAGGAAATGGGGACTTTGCAGCATCTTTCCCCTGGAGTGGGGAGGGAATGGACATTTTACAGTATCCTTCCCCTGCCATGCCCACCAAGCCACGCCCACTAAGCCATGCCACACCCACCAAGCCACACCCATAGAACCGGTAGTAAAAAATGTTTGAAACCCACCACTGGCACGCGCATACACACAGGAGCTCTAGTTTCGGCACTCAGTGCCGAAAAGGTTAGCCATCAATGGTATAGGATCTCTTGCTTGAGTAAGCGGCTGGACTAGAAGAGACACCAAGATCTCTTCCAGCTCAATTCTGATTCTCTCTCCAGCTATCTGCATGCTATCTGGTTTTCCATGCTTCCATTCGATCCCAAAGGAAAGTATCTTCCCACCGAACCTCTTCTGTCGCAACTCCTCAGAAGAAAAGTACTCCTTCCATCCCTCTTTCACCTTACTTTATTTTAAGGGAAACATCTATTTTAAAACATCATTTGTTCATATCAACCAGCTTGCTTCTGGCTCATCTACTAGCTTCCAATATAAAAACAGCTGCCTATTTCAATGGAGGTCACACCCAATGCATCAATTTTAGCCTCTAAAATAGAAGAATGGAATACAGAGAATGAAAGAAATTTTAAAATGCCGTGGACATTACAGCTTTCTATAGTATCTTTAAATAGTTATAAATTGTGAAATACGCTACATATTTTATATTGTGTTAAGGGGGGGAAAGAATAAGCAATTCTTAAGATAAAAACGAATATCAAAAGCCATGGCAATACGAGTCACCCAATGGAACTAACTGTAGACTTTAAGAAATTCAGTCTCGATTAAAAATCTCTTCTTATTTAAGTATCTCCCAAAATTCTACAGATCGATTAACTCATATTTGGGGGTGACACATTTTAAATTGTAACTTAAGAACCGTATCCAATCGGAGTTGAAATCTGCATCACATTTGTTTTTAAAATCAGAAGTTAGTCTAGAGTCTAGACATTAAAGCATATTTTTTAAAGCTTCTTTGTCTTTCTTCCACTGAATGGATCAAATAATTTTTCCAGTACAATACATATAGTATTTTTGTAACAGTTATCAATTCTGCCAATTCAATAGACATTGAAAGGATGCACAATGCAACTTAGTGACATTTAATAGAAATATCATAAGTTAAAATGTAAGTTTGTTTCATATAAACTTGTTTCATAAATTATTTCCCAGAATTGTTGAGTTTTACAGCATTGCCGCCAAAATCTCTCCTATCTGCTCCAATTTCCTCATTACATGTTCAGCAATTTCTTGAAAATGAATTATCCATTGTAACTATCAATACTGGAATACTAGGGCCTGGTGGCTCAGCAGACTAAAGCATTGTGATTAACATCAGCTGTCTGCTGTAGGTTACTGTAGGTTCAAATCTCACTAGGCTCCAGGTTGACTCAGCCTTCCATCCTTTCTAAGGTAGGTCAAATGAGGACCCAGTTTGTGGGGGCAATAAGCTGACTTTGTATAAATATACAAAAGTATGAAGGCTATTGCTTAACACAGTGTAAGCTGCCCTGAATCTCCGGAGAAGGGTGGCATATAAATCAAATTTAAAAACAAAACAAAACAAAACAAAACAAAACTATACCTCTCAAAAATCTGAACACTGGCAACTATACCCCCATTGTACCTAAAATGGGTAGTGGGTAGAGACTTTAAAATCAGGGTTTCTAACATTTATGTATTTCTCTCTTCTCATTTACTCCTCCAGTGCCAACTTGATAATGTACCTCTTGATGGCAATGCTAAGTATACAGTCCAACTTTTTAATCGAAAGTTACTCAATTCTTGTCTGTCAAACATAAACCAGAAAAGGAGCCAAGCACAGATGTCCATAATTTTCAGTATTTTGCAATTTATGAAATGCCTTCGCTAAAGAAATCGCTAACTAAAATATGCAGATTATGTGAATGTCTGCACAAAAATCTTTTTTTAAAAAAAAAATCACTTAGCAAAAGTATGTGCATTAGAAAAGGATTGTACTAAATGAGCTCAAAACTATACATGGGTATTTGTAGAAATGTCATTCTTTGGCTGTTGCTGTATGCGTAAAATGACGTAGAGGCAGAATTAAGATGGGCAAAACACCAAAATAATAACAATGTTGATTGACTAGTCTCCCTTTATTTATTTATTTATCTATCTATCTATCTATCTATCTATCTATCTATCTATCTATCTATCTATCTATCTATCGACATACTTATTCATGTGTTTGAATTATCAATGTTTTGTCTGTTGATCAAGCTTACTTTGATGGATTAACTATGATTTCTTGAGTCACAACTGGCTAGGTGCATGGTTCATGCCAAACCAACACTTTGCCTAACAGCAGTTTGTTAAACAAGCCACCACTGGCTAGCTTCATATCCTGAGCTGAGTTAAAAGTCGCCATGGGCAAATAGGCGGAAATAAAATAAAATAAAATAAAATAAAATAATAAAATAAAATAAAATAAAATAAAATAAAATAAAATAAAATAAAATAAAATAAAATAAAATAAAATAATAAAATAATAAAATAATAAAATAAAATAAAATAAAATAAAATAAAATAAAATAATAAAATAAAATAAAATAAAATAAAATAAAATAAAATAAAATAAAATAAAATAAAATAATAAAATAAAATAATAAAATAATAAAATAATAAAATAATAAAATAAAATAAAATAAAATAAAATAATAAAATAAAATAAAATAAAATAAAATAAAATAAAATAAAATAAAATAAAATAAAATAAAATAAAATAAAATAAAATAAAATAAAATAAAATAAAATAAAATAAAATAAAATAAAATAAAATAAAATAGCAAGCAAGCAAACCTACAAACAGCCTTTGGACCACTGTAATGTCTGACCTCAGCCCTTGTGTCGCTATGCCCCATACAAGTTATAAAGCTCACATAACTGATGCTAATAACACAATTTTCAGCATTTGCACCATGATCGGAAGGGCCACACCACTTGCTTCTCTCCTGCCTTTGACACTCGTGCTGTGGGCTAAACTAATTTTAATAAGCGATGGACGTTGGATACTTAACACATGCCATAAAAGTAGGCAGATATTCGACTCGTTTTGCAAACAGCTAAGTTTTTCTTTCAGCTGTTAGAGCCATGGGCAGGGCCCCTCCCCTCCCTCCCTCCCTCCCTCCCTGCCTGCCAAAGCCCCAATCCAACAGATATGGTAGGATAACAGAGCAAACACAGACCCCAGGAAGCTGGCCCGAGAAATGTGAGTGCGATGGAGAAGACAAAGGTGGGAACGCTTTGCAACTCTGAGTACCACAAACTCCAGGAGTTTCCTGCAAGCTTCCTGCATGCAGATCTCCTTCTTGCCCTCCACGTTTGCTGCTCGGGAAGATAGTAAGCCTAGAAAGCAGCCGCAGAGTGGAAGCCGACCGAAGATATATGACAGAAAGTTAGAAGTCCATGTCAGGCCTTTCAGGCAAACAATAAATATTACTTCTGCTGGTAATCAGAGTTTTCGCCCGGCATCGTCTTTGAATGTTGAACCTTTTTCAATTAATTAAAAATTATGTGCTGAAGAGTGCATATTTTATCAGTTCTCAGCTGCCTAAGTGTCGAGCAAAAACCTAGCTCTTTTTTCTTCTTTTCTCTCTCTCTCTCTCTCTCTCTCTCTCTCTCTCTCTCTCTCTCTTTTCCAGGCAACCCAGAGCAAGTACTTGCAAGGGTCATATCTTTTTAATTATCTTTTCTCTCTTTGATTAATTATTCCGTCTGACAATAGCGTGTTTCTAATGCTATTCACCTGCCTTTGATGATTGACAACTTTTCTGTCTGATTCAAAGCAAACAGCTGCTGCCACCACTGCCTAGCAACCAGCATGTGATGGATGAGCCGCAAAGATGGATGGTTGCAATAAATCATGTCTCCAGCTATAAAACTGGGGTGGGGGGGCAGTGGGGGGGGGGAGAAACGGACGGAAGAGAAGAGGGAAAAGAATAAAAAGCGACAAAAAAACTATGCACAAAACCAGGTTCCTTCCCATGCGTGCACTCAGCTCCTGGCCAATTACACCTGGTTTGAACACGGCATCTATTAATAGCAAAAGTTTTCTAATCAGGGGAGCTGGCGGTGACGCCATTTGTATCAAGGTGTGTTTACAATTGTTTCAGCTATTTGTGTCGTGTTCTTTCAATTACCTGCCAACCCAGGGGGAGGCCTTCAAAGTTTCTCAGCCTCTTCTCCCACAGGTTTTTGGAGACAGCAGACCGATGTGCAGGTGGAGGATGCAGCTGGCCAGAGAAGGACAGGGGTCTCTCATTGGCACAAAGCAGCCTTTTTTTAATTAAAAAAAATGTTTCTAAAGTACGATGGAATGTACTTGGATTCCACGTCTTCCATTAAGCCCAGGAATTCATCATTCCACCTTTCCCTCCTTGCCATTCCCAAGTTCTACTTTTCCTGGATTCAGTTCTTTCATTTACGCCAGGAATTGACTATTCTACCTTCCCTCACCACAGTTCCCAACTTCTGCTTTCCCTGGATTCATTCACCCACATATCCCAGGAATTGACTGTTTTCCCTTTCCCTCTCTGCCATTCACAAGTTCTGCTTTTCCTGGATTCAGTTCCTTCCATTTACGCCAGGTATCGACCATTCTATTTTTTCCTTTCCGCGGTTCACAAGTTCTGCCTTTCCTGGATTCAATCCATGTCCCTGTTGGAAAGCGGCTAGCCACAGAAGTTCACCTACAAGAGAGTAGGATAATCCCTGCATTTTTGTATTATCTACTCTAAGACTTTTGCCTACAAGGCAGGTGTCCACCAAGGTAGTACTGAGGCCTTCTCTTGATAAATCGAAATCTTTCTAGGGGAGTCCACAAGCACACAATTTTACATATAATCCCTACTATACGTACCCCAAATCTTAGAAGTTCTTGAGGACTGCACTGCTACAAGCATGGGGATGGGGGCGGGGAGGGAGAGAGAGAAGATGTCTGAGGACATTGTTCAATAACGTGACTTTGACTCTAAAAGATGATGAGCCCTCCCAATTGTTTTTTTCAATTTGTGTGTGTGTGTGTGAAAAAGAACTATTTTTATCAGATCCAGGCAGCCACGGGAATGGCAAGAAATGTGTGCCAAAAGTTGTGATTTCTAGCCACAGGGCAGACGCAAATAAAGGGACTACAGTGTTTGCTAATAAAAAAGACATTCTGAAACGCATAGATACATGACAGTTTTCTCGTCTCCTCCTAAGTTGTGCCAGATTCCTTCTTCCTCCATTCGACTCAGAGGGTTTCTCATATTCCATCTCTCTTTCTCATGCTCACACGCATTCACACACGCTTCCTTTGCACAAGGAGGCCAGAAAAAGATGCCGTTGCAAAAGTAGCAGATTTGTGGAAGAAATGAAATAGCACGGCTACCTTCAATGGAATTTAAAATTCCAATCCAAGTACTGTAACCACACTTGTCTTTTGTACCTGACTACTAAAAAAAAACCAGAAGAAAAGCTGAAGACAAGTCAGGATACCCTGGAGCCTCGTGAGGCCTTTGGGATAGCCATTCAAGTATCTCCACATCGCACTGCCAAAATGTAGCGGCTAAAGTTTAGAAATAAGGATTAAGGGCAGAACATTTCATTCCGATAACACTGCACCATCAACCATCTCCCTGGTAGTCTTCATAGATAAAACGTGTTTAAAAAAACAGTAATAAGCCAGCCTTAGTATAGAAGTTGCTTCTGCATGGCTGAAGCATATGATTAAATATTATTTATTTATTCCTCTTATAAGATGGCCAGTTCTAAACAAGGGTGTGTGAGTCCTTATAAGAATATATAAGTAATGTGAAAAGAATTAAAGGAGTGGAGAGTGGGATAACTAGACACACACACACACACACCCCATTCAAAGATGTGTGCTATTACAAAAAATTACTCAAGGGGCTCTTTTGGGGGGTTTTTTTTTTTTTGTTTTGTTTTTTAAAGGAAGTTTAAGCAATTCCTATTGAAGAAAGAAAATCTGGAGGAAAATTTTTGAAGGAAAAAAAAAAACTGCATGAGCAGAGAAATTCTTGTAGCTTCCGTGCAATATTCCTCATTCTCATTTGATGATCGCCCAGCTACAATTACATGATTGAAAAGTATAATATAGTTTTCAGGCGTTTCTCAGTCAATGAGGTTTATTAACATTCCTGCGTGAGGCTGACATTTTGCAGATTTCACTCATCAAAATATAAAGATGAAGCCCCACTGGAAAGGTCTGGGAGATTTCCAGTAAGAAGATATTTTATTTACTACTTCAATTCTAGTATACACAAATCCACCATTCTCTCTTGCTTGTGTGATAGCCTTTCCTCACGTTTGATGCTTCTCATGTCTACCCAATCTTCCACCTTCCACCTAAGGTTGACTCAAGCAAGGAAAAAGGAGAATACAGACAGGTTATTAGGAGGGAGGAGGAGGAAGGAGGAGGAAGGAGGAGGGAGGGAGGAGGGAGAAGGAGAAGGAGAAGGAGAAGGAGAAGGAGAAGGAGAAGGAGAAGAAGAAGGAGAAGGAGAAGGAGAAGGAGAAGGAGAAGGAGAAGGAGAAGGAGAAGGAGAAGGAGAAGGAGAAGGAGAGTCGTGTTTGGAGTTATCTAATCTTGGTTTAGATTGAACTTTGCCAGTTCAGACACAAGAAGTTCAACAGCCTAAATTCTTAAAAATCATCAGACTGACAGGAAATCTTAAGAGTTGAAGTCCCTGTATCTGGAGGGTAGCCAGCAAGACCAACAAGGACAGCCTGGCTTTTCTGAAATTACCTTGACAATATTGATATCCTCAGCAGCTGAAGGTTCTACTTTATGTCTCCTAACAAACAGTAAATATCCTTTTCTTCTCCGCTAAAGAGAGAGAACTGCTCTTAGGAGACTGCGTGGGTCGAAATGTGTTATAAACAAATTAGAAAGTGTCCCATTTTCAGGTTTCTCTAAGGATCCAGATGTCCTGGTTTGAGCCTGAAGCACATATCATCTTCCTTTCTGTGATAGAATGATCTTAAGTCATTAATTAATCAATCTTAACATTGCCTTGTTTAGAGAAATGATGTAATTCATTCCCAAGGTATCGTGTTATATTATTGGAAGATAAATATATTGCGCGAGCTGCACTGGCTTCCGGTGATCTTCCAAGTGTGTTTCAAGGTGTTGATCACCACCTTTAAAGTGCTCCATGGCTTAGGACCTGGATATCTACAAGACCGCCATTTACCACCAATTGCCTCCCACCGGCCGGTATGCTCCCACAGAGAGGGCCTCCTCAGGGTTGGAGGCTCTCCTCATAGTTGGTCAGTCCAACTATGTCGACTGGCGACCCCCAGGGGGAGGGCCTTCTCTGTGGGGGCCCCTGCCCTTTGGAACAAACTGCCCCCAGAGATACAAAGGATCCCCGACCTCCGCGCCTTCCGTCGTGCCCTTAAGACCCTGCTATTTCATCAAGCTGGTCTGATGGAAGGATGAGTTTTAACGGGTATTTTAGTTGGGGTTTTAATAATATGGCCTAATTATTGAATTGTTTTTAATTGTTTTTAACTTTTGTGTTTTTATTGTTTTTACTATGGGCTCTACACCACCCTGAGTCCTTCGGGAGAAGGGCGGTATAAAAGTGCAATTAATAAATAAATAAATAATATACATAGCAGCTCCCAGCATTCCTTATTTATATATCGATATACATACTCACCAAGGCACAAGATTACATCTGTAACAAGTTACTATAATATCCACATGTGTCATAACATTGTTGAGAAGAGGTACACATAGGCAAATGCCACCATTACATCTGACATCTACAGTACGTCATATCATAGTGCAAAGACATGATGACATACATGTCAGCATTTGTCCCTCATCCCGCCCCCTCCTTGCCCCTTGCTCACAGATTCACACAAACATACACTGGGAATTCAACTTATGGGCATGTTACTCCACTCATCCCTTTCTTCCAGATTTCTGGAAGGTTCTTCTCAAACAAAAGTTCAACTGGCACAATAGCGCAATAAGAATTGCACTATTTGGATTATTCCACCTTTTTTAGACCCAGCTGATCAGAAATGATGGTAGTTGCAGTCTCAATGCTATTTGGAGGACACCAAGTTTGGGATGGAATATATATATATATATTCATCTTATGAGCGAAAAAGCAAGAGGAATGTGTTCACCGATACATACATGCAGCCCCCACCTTTATCAGGTCAGTATGATGAACTCAATTTATACATGGCATGGCAGGTAGAGGGTATGAGAAGCGATAGCATGAGCTACACTCTCTGCCTGGTACAAAGTTGGATATTGTCACACCTTTTCTAGCTCACTTTCTTCTGTCAATCAATTTTTGACTCCCAAAGGTGTTTGGTTTTTTTTTTGTTGTTGTTGTTTTTTTCCAAAAGGCAACTGGACTTTCTCCAACAAATTCCAGATGCCTTTTAGAAGAAGCACCTTCGAGAAAAACTCCATTGACATTCAACTTCTCATTCATTTCTCTAGCATCCATAAGATGAATAAATGACCAAAAAAAAAAAAATCCCCACACGTCCCAAGTAAATTTAGCATACAAACTTTAGGTAAAAGAAGGATATTCCTAGAAGACAGCAATACCGTCTCTGATTCTCTGGCTCACAATCTTCTTTGAATCATCTGGATTGTTTGATTTGCAGAGCCATGGAGCCAATTCATGCTGTTTGCACTTGGCCTGCGCCAATGATATCTACTGCCTGGATCTATGGATTGACATGCCCGCATCTGCCTGAAGACAGCACAAATCAAAGGATTTTCTCTCTGGAAAGCCCTCTCGATGGGTAAGAAGTGAGAATGCAGACTTATTTAATTTTGCGTTTCACATCTGCAAACAAACCACACCTTGATTCTGCTTTGAAATTTGCTCTGTACCAAAGTCCCTGAACCAATACAAAAATGCAATGCATTAGGCCAAATGGAAGACAAATTGTTAATTTTTGGGAAAGCCGGCACAAAAACATGCAGGTTTTAGAGTTAGCTTTAGAATACATTCTTTGGAGTAACAAAATAGAACTCCAGAGGTTCAGGAAAACTGATAAAATGAAACTGAAAATGGCCGATCGGTAGTCATTGGAGGTTTTTTTTTAAAAAAAAAACTATCCCTATGACTCAGTGCCATTTTTGCGCTAGATGTGTAAAACATGATTCCTTAGCCACCGTACTAGAAACTTCACTTGATTCATTAATTGTTCTTTTTTGTTGCTGTTCAGCCTGAAATTTCATACCCGGGAATCTAAAAGCTGATATGGGAAATGGATATAAATTAAGGAGTCTAATTCTCAAGCTATTTAGAAGACTGGTTGAGTCACAATCATTCTTTTATTCAGGTACTCTTATCAATGCAAAATTCTTGCAATGCGGAATTCCTGGGAAAAGAAGCCAGGATTCCTAGGAAAAGAACACCCACTTTTCTGGAAGGGATTATGTCAAGGTTGTTAACCACGCAGGAAGTCAATCCACCAGAGAAAAAGGATTTCTGCCCACAGAGGCAGATTTCAATGTGATAAAAATAAACCTACACTACCCGCTGAACCACAGACTAACCAAAAAAAAAATTAGTTTCTGTAGTCAGCTTAGAGTTC
>JAUDYJ010000010.1:10431563-10741563 GCA_030761175.1 Masticophis lateralis
ATTGGACCCAGTTTAATGATGAAAATGAAATACTGAATATTAATGCATCCCAGTCATCTTAAAATGTAGAACAATCTCTCTCTCTCTCTCTCTCTCTTTTTTTTTCCTTAACAAAAAACATTATGCCGGTCCAGAGTTCGGACAAGGCTTTCCACCTGCTTTCCCAATTCTCCAACACAGGCTATGCAGCTGGCCTTTTGACCTCTCAATCTGAGCACCAGCCTTGTTAAGAAGATGCTATAATTTCAAACCTGGCATGAGATTAAAAAAAAAAGTGGATTTTTTTTAAAAAGGGAAAACAAAATGATAGCCTTGTTCTAAGAAGTTCAGCTAGATTTTTACTGGCTGAAAGTTGAACTGGAAATATGACATACTCTACCCAAGAAACTAAACATCCAAAATACACTGTTATAGACCAAAAGAAAAGAGCAGAGATCAGTTAGCAAGAGACCTGATAACATGAAAGACTAAATGATTCTTCAGAGTCCATTATTTGTAATGAAACTTACGTGGTGCTAGAAAACTGGCAAATATTCAGAAGTCTTTTAATTATTTTTGTCCCTACATGTTAATCTCAGTGGCGGAAGGAAGGAAGGAAGGAAGGAAGGAAGGAAGGAAGGAAGGCCTTACGACTGGGTTTTTATTTTTGAGATAAATCATCATCATGTTTTCCTCCAAATTTCTCCAAATTATAATTCATAGGCTTATAAATGCATTCAAGCCATTCCATTTTCTTACTAAATCTTTTTTTTTTAAAAAATATTTGTAAAACAAGAACAGCCTAATCAAATGATGCATTCCCTCCCTCTTGTTATGTGTTACTGAAATACAAGACATTCTCTGTTTAGTCAGATTTAGGAAATTAATTTAATGAGTCTGCAAATGCTGGAAACTAGAATTAATCTGTCTGGTTTTTTTAAAAAAAAGAAAGAAAGGCTTAGAGACATTTAAGTGTATGTATCAGGACACTTTATCAAGCTAACATAAAATAGTCATAGACTAAGATAAGATGACAATTTTATGCATGTGTCAAAGAATTTAAAAATGAATGCCTGTCTATCCCCTCTAATTACAACTGCATATTATCTGTCTAGATGAACCAGTCTATATCACTATTATTATTAAATGCCATATATTGCATTTGCCTTCAGATTCTTCTTTTAAAAAAATGTATTTCAACCGATAAGCCATAATTTGGGAGTGTCACTGAAAAAAAATGAAAAGGATTCCAAGAATTTAATATCGGAAGTGGCTGTTTTTATATCTAATATCTAATGATTTTTGAAAATCATGTCAAAGATGATGCCATTTTATTTATTTTTTTACAGCCACGGTTCCTAGGCAATATCTGCCTAATTCATAGTAATGTCGCACGGAGAGATGGTGGCTAATTTCTGCCTAATATTAAGAATTTGGAGATCCATTTCAACTGTAAATAAAACCTGCAGATTGTCTTCTAAATAGCCAGGACATAAAGCAATGTGAGGGATACCCATAGCTTGGAATAGGTTCTCTTGTCTCTGTCCAAGGTGCAAATAATTTCTTTTTTATTCACCCTTTCACTAATCCATTTGTACACACAACGGTGCAAGCTCACGCCCTCCCCAATTTGCTTTGCTCTGAAAGGTATCTTGAGCCCAGAAATGGTGTCTTCCTTTTCTCCCTGATCACAGGAGCAGCCTTGACAAACAGGGAAAACTGGAGATAATCTTGCTCCCTTGCATTGCACATAGCAATAGACTGCATTCCCTATAACCCTGCAGCAGTCACAATTCATTCTAATCACTTTACAAAACAATCTTTAGTATAGGTTTTAAAAAAGAGAGCGGGGGGAGGAGGGGTCAAAATGCAGACTTGCGAGCCAATGTTAAGAAATAACTGCTGATACATCAGTTATTGACTATTTCACTCCAGCTCATCACAGCGCTCAAGGCAAAACGGAGACGAAAACGACAACATCAACAGCACACAATAAACTAGTGGCCCAGGAGACAACTGAAGAGCTAATTGACAGCTGTCAAGCTAATAGGAGTGGTGTCAGCTGATTCCAGAAAATTCTCTTTTCCAACCAGCTTTTTGGTGGAATTAGGATTGCTTTGGGGGCGGAGGGGGGGGACGACAGTGCCCAGATCTTTTTTTTTTCTCTTTTTGTTTGTAATTGTTCCTAATACTTTGCAAGATGGGGGGTGGGTGGGGAGAGTGGAATAAGCAAAGGGCAACCATAACTAATCATTTTGTCAGCTTCCTGCTGGGAAAAATCTGGGGAGGGAGGGAGGGAGGGAGGGAGGAAGGAAGGAAGGAAGGAAGGAAGGAAGGAAGGAAGGAAGGAAGGAAGGAAGGAAGGAAGATAGCAGGTCAGGCTGCAAAGGAAAGGATCTAAAATTAAGAGGACACAAATTGTTTTGTTTCTTATGTTTTGCTGCTCAAAATCGTTGGCGCAAAGCTACTTGTAAAACACAAGCTCAGGCGAATTTCAGTTGCCTTAACTGCTGGAATTGAAAACGGAAAATTCGGTATCTTGCATTCATTCATATCCCACTTTGTGCCTCTGAAAAGTTGCCAGCTGCCCTGTGACGTAAGATCAACGAAGTGGTTGAAGACTGTTAAAAACCAAAATACAACAGAAGGAAGCAGAGGGAGGCAGAAAAACAAACAAACATCTCATTTCTCCACCTTCTGTGGCCGAAGTTAAACAGTCACTTTCAAGGTTTTACTAAACACACACCCATAACAACACCACGCATATAATTCTGGAGAAGACATCTCAATCCATGGGACAGTACAAGCCAGAGACAGTTGCTCTCCAAGGCTTCCTAGGACTTCATCATTCGGGCTCCCACCCAAGTGTCTTGCCAAGCATCAAACATTATTTTCCTTTTTTTTTTTTAAGCCTCAGGTGGGATCTCTCAGTTGAGGGTGTCTAGATTCATATCTTTTAATCTCAGCACCTTTCCCCCCAAAATCCCTGGGAGAGAATCAAAATCAGGGCGCACTTTAACAGGGCAAAAACAGGCCTCTTCTTCAAGTTACGTCTTGGGAGGAGCAGAGGCATCATTTATTTATTCTCTTTCCTCCCCAAAATATGTTTAAAGCCACATCTTTCCCCCGTCCCCATCATCTGAAAAGACAACCTTTTATATTTTAAGCATCTAAATATATGAACAGGTGTCATTCCAAACGGATCGTCGATCGTATAAGATCCTCGGATCCTTGTTACTCTGTACCTTCTTTCGATGCACACCATCTTTTAACCTAACTTCCCTACTCCACCCTGTGCTCCTAGAAGCCTTTCTCAGCTCTTCCTCATCTACCAGTTCTGTCCAGTGCCACTTAACCTGAGACCTAAAGTCAAGAAACCCACCAGGTCCTTTCCACTGATCCCTGAGACTTTGGGACAGATTCAGCCTTCTCCCTTTGTGGTGTGAACCTTCTGAGCCCAAAACACAAAGAATTTGCACACCTGCCTGCGCTTTGCACAGCAAGCTCGGGCTGTACAAGCCAGGACTGCTTTGTTGTTGTTATTCTACTCCAGACCATTATGAGGGCCCTAATTCCTATGACATGATTATCCAGGTACCAAAACCCATTTGTCACCTGCAGCAGAAAATTGAGTTAATGCTCAACTAAAGGCAACCAGGACTGTGTAATATCAACTTGATTACATCAAACTAGTTCCAAACCTAATTCCGCTGGATGACACTGCGTGGAGCTTGTCATCTCCAATCATTAAAGCTGTCAGGAATCCATCAGATTTACAGCTAATTAGGTGAACACTAATGAAGCTAGCAAAACAACTTTGCTTCTTTCTTTTTTTTTATGGCTGAACGGACCTTTCCGTTTGGAGGAAGAGGAGAGAGAGAGAGAGAGAGAGAGAGAGAGAGAGAGAGGGAGAGAGAGAGAGAGAGAAGAAACAGGGTAGGTGGGTAAGTAGATGGGTAGATATTTCCAAGAATATTTTTCAAGCTTGCCTGGAAGACTGAATTTCCTGCAAGATGAATCAACGCAAATTTGTATATGTGGGTATGCGTTGGGTATGTGCTTTCTCTCCAACGCATGTAAACCCACACATAGGCACATATTATTTGCTCTTATCACTACAAAGTGGTAAATTTTGTGTGTGCTTCCTCTCCAATGCATGTAAACACACACACACAAATACACACACAATTATTTGCTCTATCACTATGAAGCAGTGAATTTGTCATCCCTTCAAATGCACCCGAAGAGCAGCCATGAATCTTATAACTTGCAGCTGTGAAATCAAATATAGGTGTGGGTGGGTATCTCTCTCTCTGTGTGTCTCTGTGTACAGACATAGTTTGTGGTATGTTAATGTTAGAGAACCCCATTAACTTCATGCTCATTTGGGCTTCCCAGTGGCAGCTGTACTTCCCCTCCCCTAAATAAGCGGAGTTTCCTATGTCTTCTCTCCAGCAGCCCGTAGGACCATCAACCAAAGGCATTATTTTGATCAAGGCAAACCGAAGGTGGGAGAAAGAATGAAAGCATTCACTCTGACAACATCGGATTGACCATTAAGCTATTGATAAATGTGCCTGTCAGGAGAGAGACAATTAAATCAAATATGAAACAAAGTCATTTTGACGGGACGTTTTGATAGAGCAGGCCTGTTCTTCTATTTCCTATTAAAGCTACCTATAATCTTCCTCTTTTTTTTCTAAAAAACAAATGAATTTTCTTCAGTAACTTGAGATGTTTTGCGTATTAGAAATATAAAGAGAGAGAGAGAGATGTACTATTTTAAGACATCTGAACAATAAAAAAGAAAGAAAGGCTCTAGGCTAGATTTGATAATTGTTTTACAGTAATTTAGTATGTTGGCAAAACAGTCTTTGCATTTTATTTAGCCTATCCAGCCCATTAAAAAAAAAAAAAAAGACACACACAGAACTGATTCGTACCCAGTTCTGGATTGAAAAGAAAAGTGAAACTAAACTTTCACAAGCAAATCACATATCCATCCATATCTCAAAAGTACAAGACAATGATCATGCCTTCCCTACCCACTCCAACTTCAAAGCTTATGGACTAGAAACTTTTCCTTCATGTTTAGTGTGACTTTTCACACTTGGTTCAACCTGAAGAATAAGACCTAACTTCACCTTGAAATGAGCCACAGTTGTTTGCAAGACGGCCTTTTCATTTCAGCCAAATATTTTTTAAAAATAAAAATAAAAAATTCCATTTCATAAAACGGAATTGCGGATCCGTTTGAAAACAAAACTCACAGCCATCCGGAAAGCAGTTTCACAATGAAATTTGTATGGGTGTGCATATCTTTTCACACACTATACGAGAAAACAGTAAATTTTCCAGATGTTCAAATGATGCTCAACAGAAAGGGTGGGAGGAAAAGCCCCTTTTTTGGAGGTGGGGGGAAGGGGTAAAGGAGGCAATAAGCAGAAACCTGCTTTGGGACAAAATAAGTTACGATAGTGAAGTCTTGGCTCTATGAAATATACAAATAATTTCTTAAAAAGTGCCACCTACAAAAACCTCCCTAAATTGTAATCTTGCTGATCAAGATATTTCCTAGAAGATACTGTAAAATACACCTTCCTTCGGCAAGTCTGTCCCCCGCCCCGCCCCGCCCCCCTATAGACCATCCTCTTGGTAGCACAACTCCTTGTAAAACCCAAGGCCCACAGACACCCTGCATGTGGTAGAGGTGAGCCACCACCTCTACCACAAAAGTTATACTGACCCTGCTTCAAAGGCCACACGCCTGACGTCATATGGAGTCACTGTTACCATGGCAAGTGATTTCTCCAGGTTTTATGGGGAATGAATGAAAAGCAAACAGATGATCTGCCCTCAATCAGCCCATCAAATCTAGGAGGGCAAAGGGGCCAATGAATTGGTGTCATAGAGTCTGTTGTGGCCCACCTGAATTAAAAGATGACTGCCAATAAAATGTAAAAGAGGGGAAGGAAGGAAGGAAGGAAGGAAGGAAGGAAGGAAGGAAGGAAGGAAGGAAGGAAGGAGACTGCCAATAAAATGTAAAAGAGAGGAAGGAAGGCAGGAAGGAAGGAAGGAAGGAAGGAAGGAAGGAAGGAAGGAAGGAAGGAAGGAAGGAAGGAAAGAAGGAGACTGCCAATAAAATATAAAAGAGGGGAAGGAAGGAAGGAAGGAAGGAAGGAAGGAAGGAAGGAAAGAAGGAAGGAAGGAAGGAAGGAAGGAGACTGCCAATAAAATGTAAAAGAGAGGCAGGAAGGCAGGAAGGCAGGAAGGCAGGAAGGCAGGAAGGCAGGAAGGAAGGAAGGAAGGAAGGAAGGAAGGAAGGAAAGAAGGAGACTGCCAATAAAATATAAAAGAGGGGAAGGAAGGAAGGAAGGAAGGAAGGAAGGAAGGAAGGAAGGAAGGAAGGAAGGAAGGAAGGAAGGAAGATGTGGGGCAAGCTTCAAAGGAAAGGGTGTCTAGGTTCATACCTGAAATCTTTTAATCTCAGGTGTTGCAAATACTGTATAGCTATACTCCAAAAAGTGATAAGTTGTATGATGGGAGGGAGAAACAAAGGAAGAAGAATAAGAAAAATAAAACTCTGGCAGTATGAAATGAAATGCAAAACAAAACCCAAAACAAAACCCAGAAACCAATCATTGCCATCATCTGAAAAGCACGGGATCTTTTTTTTTGCCCTCATTTCCTGTAAGCCCTCAATCTTGACAAGGAAAAGCAAGAATCCTGAGCTGCTTGTCCTTCAACCCACCCGACCCCCTTAAGAAAGAACCAGAAAGAAAGTTAAACGGAGGAATGCACACCATCATCCCTCCCTAAACCTCCACTGGCAGGAAGAAGACGAGCAAAATAGCTCCACCATCCTTTCTTTGCAAAGAGGGCAAGAAGGACCCTTCAAAGTGGGAGAGAAGCCCACCTGTAAGGGGGGGGGATTAAAAAGTACCAGGGTACAAGTGTGTCGGCGTTACGGAAGGTCTGGACCCCTCCCCCCCCCCAAAAGCTTCCCTTTCAAAGCCCAAAGTCCCGCAAAGAACTCCAAACAGGAGCCGGCGGGGGGGATGGAGGGGGGTTGTGGCGGGGGGGGAGCTGTCTTTCCTAGGACCCCCACTCCTCTTCCCTCCCCTGCGTCTCTTCCTCTAAAAGCCACCTGGAAGGGTCGGGCCAGTAAAGAAGAGGAAAAGAAAGCGGAGGGGAGATGGGGGGGGGGAGAGAGAAAGCGAGCCGGGCCAGGAGGAAAAGCTGCCTTCGAGCTCCAGATTCTCCTCTCTTCTCCAAAGGAGCCGGGACGGGGGTTTGGGGGGTGGGGGAAGAGAAGGGCACCCTCTCCCACCCTCCCTCCCTCCCTCCTTCCCCAGCCGAAGCGCCCGAAGAGTCGGCTTGTCGTACCTGCTGAGCGCCGGGGCGCTTGCTGTTTCCTCCTGGGCATCTTGCCTGGCCGCGTCCGCCGGCAGCGCCTGGAGGAGACGGGGGGGCTGGCGGCGTCTCCGGGCTGGCAAGGCGACGGGCTTCAGGGCGCCCCCTTCCAACCCGCTGGAGCCACTCCAGGCTGGGCTGCGAGGCTGCTGCTGCTGCTCCTGCGGCGGCGGCTGCTGTTGCGTTTTTGTTGTTGTTGTTGCTGCTGCTTCTGCTGCTGCTGCTGCTGCTGCTCCTGCCGCCGCCGCCGCCGCCGCCGCTGGGCATGCACGCTGGGGTGGAAGAGGAGGAGACGGAGGCGGAGGCAAGCCGCGAAAGCAGGGCGCAAGGACTGCCCCGTTCGCGGCGGCGGCGGCGGCGGCGGCGGCGAGGCTGCTGCAAAGTGGCGGCGGCGGCGGCGGCGGCTTCTGCCTGGCAGGACGGCCGAGTTTGACAGGTCGCCCCGCGGCCAGGAGGAGGCGGAGGAGAAGCCCCCTCCCGAGCGAGCGGGAAAGGAGCCCCCCCGCTCCTCCCTTGGCCTCCTCCGGCTTCTCCGGAGCCCTCAAGGCATCGGCTTCTGGGCTTTTCTCCCCCCCACTCCGGGCGCGCTTCTCCTGGGCTCCGCTGCGCTCCAAGCCCGAGGCGTCGTCGGTGCTGGCGGCTGGAGAGGAGGGGTAGGGGTTCCTCCGGCGCTGGCGGCTCCCGGCAACAGGCAGGGCTGCAAGAGGGGGAAAAAAAGGAGAGCAGCGCGGCGTGACTCTTAACTGGAAAGGGAGCGTGAGAGCCGTTGCTGCCGCTGCTGTGCTGCTGCTGCTGGTGGTGATAGTGGCGCCGCGCCTTCCCCCCTTTGCAGCTCGCCCGGCAGCCGCCCGGGAGCGCACGGGGTGGGGGGGGGGGGGAGGCGGCAGAAGGGCATCCGGATCCCCCCCTCCTCCTCCCCAAGTTCAGAGCCGGGAAAAGGAGGAGGGGCGAAGGAGGGAGGGAGGCGGGGCTTTGCTCTTCCGCCAGAAACTCCCCTCTCCAAGCCTAGCGCCATTCTGGACGCCTCCTCCCGTCCCCCCACCCCTACCCCCCACATCCCACTCTCGCCGCTGCCCGAGGCTGGGAACCAAGGAAGTTTTTTTTTTCATGCTTCTACACCACCACCCCCATACACACACACACACACACACACGCTCCACGTTTCCAGCAAGGGAGGGAGAGGCTTCCCCCGAGGCCAAGGTCTGCCCTTCTGCAGCATCTGAAGGCTGGGTTGGCTCGTCCCATCTGCAAGAAGCTGGGGGTCTCGCTTAGGGCGCCCCACTGAATGACCGAGGAGGAGGACAAGCCCCCCCCCCTTCAACCCCTTTTTCTGCAGGTGAGACCCAAACTTTGTAGTTTCTCACAGCCCCGTTGCGATTGTGGACCCAGGGAGGGAGGGAGGGAGGGATGGAAGCCGGCGGCAATTAGTAACCCCTCCCTGAGGTCTAAAAACTCAGTTTGGGACAGAAGAGCAGAAACGCTCCTCCGAGGTTTTTCTAAACCGCCACCTAGCCCCTTCGCGGGGAAATGGATCGCGTCGGCTCGATCCCGCGTGGGGGTGAGCCGGCCAAGAAGTTAATAGAAAGGACCGTTTTCCCCTTTACCGAAAGAGAACCAGCTCTCTGGTTCTCTTTTGCAATGGTGGGGGCGGGGGGGACATAGAAATGTATCCGGGAAAGCGCCCTCCATCCTCGGCCTTCTGGCATCCAGAGATGCTCGAAGCGCCTCTTTTTCACATGGGGGGGGGGCGGGGGTGCTGCTTCCCCAAAATGTGCCGAGAAAGGAGCGGCGTTCCCTTCTTCAACAAGGAAAGGGACATTCCCTCTCTCTCTCCTCCCCACCCGCACCCCGGTCCCAAAAGATTTAAGAAAGCTTTTATCTCTGCCAAATCCTGCTGAAGACTTCCACCACTTCGGCTCTTGAGAACCGATCTGTCAAATCCAAACGGGAGCTGGGAAAGGAACCATCGGCTTGCCAGTTCCACTGGGGGTGGGGGCTGGGGTGAGAGGGGGGTGCTTTGCATGTAGATAGAAGAGGCCCAGCTAAAGCACTACCTGCAACCCCCCGTCCCCCGTCCCCATTCTGGAACTTTTCTCTCTCCTTTAAAAGGCAGCCTTTTGGAAGTCGCTGCGAACAGGGGACTGTTCCCACCGACCCCAAATGCGGGGGGAGGGGAGGGTAAATTCCAGTCCGCAAGACGGGGAAGGAGGAATGCGGCCGGCCCTGCTCCTTTGCCCTATAAATCATCTTCCCCACTGAAAGTAACTCCAATTAGCATCTTCTTCTATCCGAGAATTTGCGAGCCAGCGCTAACTTGGGAAAGGGAGGAGTGGGGGGGGGGGTGTCTTCCTTTTTAAGTGACAACATAAATTCCTTGACTCGTCCCCGAAAGAAACCTTCCGCATTGGGTAGGGGCGGCTGGGGACATCCCGTTTTGCTGAGGGAGGGGCCTCGAGGCACCAAGCGCCGCGAACTACTCCTAATTGCACTTTGTTTGCTGCAAAACGCACCGAGCCTAAAAGCAAAAAGCCTCCGCGCATTCAGCGAGGGAGAGGGGGGGAATTCACACCCACTTCTCTCTTTCTGTCTCTCTCTCTCGCCCCCACCCCCCGTCCCCCGCTGCCCCAGCACCACTTACCAGCGCGTGCCCTGGAGCTAGTGGGAGATTTTTAACCGGTCGTCGCTGCCCAGCTAAAGATTTCCGGCTCCGTAATTGGATTTTGCAGCCGAGAAAACGCCGCTTCGGGATCCTCCTCCACCTCCTGAGTTTCACGTTTCCGTGCCCATCTCTTCTGCCCTCCCCCGGGAATCTTTCAAACAGCGGGGAGAAGGGAAGTAGAGGAGAGGATGAAAAAAAGAAGAAAAAAGAAAGAGAGAGAGAAAGAAATCAAGAGAAGATAAGATGGACTTAAAACGGAGTCCGTGGCCAAAGAAGACGCGCGGGCTAGTTTTGTCTTTCTTCCTCCTTCAGCCAAACGCAGGGCAACGGCATACTTTTTCCTTAAAAAAAAAAACCCAAAAAAACCTCGAATCAAGAAGCGGTAGTTGCTGGCTCCCCCTCCCTCTCCTCTTCCTCGTCCAAGTTCATTGGCGGCGAAGAGATCTGAAGGGAGAGGAGGGGGGGGGAAGGTCGGGGTGGGGGAAACCCCTCCTCGCTTTGCCAAAGACCACTTGGCGAATCGATGCTCTGCGCGTTTGATTGGGTCTCCCTGGCTTGCAAAATAAGGTACGGCAAAAAAAGGGGGGGGGGAGGGGGGGTGGAAGAGAAAGAGAGAGAGAGAGAACGCGGTGGGGGGGCTAGAAGGAGAAGAGGCTGGTCTCTTAACTGTGTCTCAAGTGCTTTATGAACGTGGATCAGAAGGTAGAGCCAAGCACCCACTCGAGTGCCAATTGCACCCCACCCCGCGCTCTCCCCCTTCCCCCCGCCACTGCCTCCCCTCCCCCCCCCCTTTTTTTTTTCTTCCTTTGTGTAGCGGAGAGATATTTAATAACAGACCAGCAAATGACGGCCTCGCGCCTTTAAGACCCAGCTGCTCTCTGGTTTAAGAGAAAGTGCAGGAAACGTCAATATTAAATCTCTCTCTCTCTCTCTCTCTCTCTCTCTCTCTCTCTCTCTCTCTCTCTCGTGAAGGGACGCAAGAGTGAAAGTGGGGAGGGGGGAGAGAACAAAGTGATCTTTCACTTTCAAGGTAAGACTTTTAAAGCGCGAGCCAAGGCTCCTCCGTCAGGATTTTTGGGTACTCGTTCAAAGTCCAAGCAGTTGTTTTTAACTCCCCCCCCCTTTATAAAACCCGAGGTTCCGGAGGGGGGGGGCTGTTTGGTTTTTTCCTCGCGTGGAAAGTCCTAACAGAAAAGTTTAATTTCCCCCCCCCCTTTCCATCATCATAGTTCCCTCCCTTCCCCCCCCCCCCCCGCTCCCCCAAACAAGGGAACCGGCCGTTAGCATGAAACACCCTCTCTGCCCTCCCCTACCAATACATCAAGTTCTTTGAAAGTCTTGGAAAATTGCTAGAGAAAACGCCAGGTTTTCTCTTCGTTTCCCCTCTTCCTCCGACGGAGCGTCTTGTCCACGCTCGCTTCGGCGGCCGGATTTCCCTCGCGCTTCCATTTCCCCGACTCGGGTGTGCGGTACCATCCCACTCTCTGTCTGCCTGTCTCTGCTTGATGCCCGTAAGATTAGAGCCCTTTAAACTGCCCCCACCTCACCACACGCCACCCCCCCCCCCCAAAAAAGTTATTTCTACGGCAGCTGGGCAAATCGGTGCTGCGTGCCGGCGGGTGCCTTCTGGGTTTGCAAGCGAAGAAGCCTCCTTTCCTACAACCAAGAGAAGCTGTCCTCGTTCTCTCCCTCCGCTCTGGCTAGATCCGCCCCAACATCTGTCCATCTCTCCATTGGCGCCTCCATCAGCGTCCTCCGGAATGTGCTTTCTCGCGATGCCGGCAGGACGCGCGGACCGGGCACTGAGTACCCAATAATTCACGTCCTAAACAGCTCAACTACGGAGGAGGTGGGGACCAGTCGCCAGAATTATTGTTATTATTATTACTATTTAAAAGAGGGTGGGGGGAAAAGGAGGGGAGACAGAGTATTTGCTACATGTGAGCGTGGAGACTGGGAGGGAAGAGCGAGGGAGGGAGGGGGGGAGAAAGATTCACATACCCCCCCCCCACCCCCATGATTCCAAACCCGGCATCAGCTTTGGAAGATTTCAAATGAGCATCTTCCAGTCTTTTTCCATCTTTTAAATATGGGAAGGAAGGAAGGAAGGAAGGAAGGAAGGAAGGAAGGAAGGAAGGAAGGAAGGAAGGAAGGAAGGAAGGAAGGAAGGATCGTCTAAAGTAAAGGGGGAAATAAATTATTTATTGAACTGGATGCCCTCCGGGTACTCTTCACTCTGTCTCCAAGCACGCAGGGTGCGGGGCGTTTGGGGAAGGGGGTTGCATTTGTAACGCGGTGCATGAAGTTTAAAATAGATAAATGACGCCCTGGGAACTCAGCAAGAATAGAAGCAAGTGAGGATAAGTCCTAGGCCAAAAATAAATAAATAAATAAATAAATCCGCGTACTGTCTTCTGAAAACAGTTTATAATGCAAAAAGGCTACGCCTACGGTTTATAGCGGTTGCGGGTTCAAAATCAGGCGGGACGTGATTTCAAGGCTTTGAGAGGCACGCAGGGACAGCGAGATTTTTTTAGAGAAGAAAATTAAACTGGCTCTCATCCTTTCACCTTCCCCAAAGAACCTGCCAATTTCCCCTAAACTGGCATCACCCTTGGGAAACCCTCTTTTTTTTAAGAAAAGGAAAGAAAAGAGAAAAGAAAAAAGAAAAGAAAAGAAAAGAAAAGAAAAGAAAAAAAAAGAAAAGCTAAACTAAGCTCCGGGCATTTCCAGACTCCTAACCGGAGAATGGAGCATCTGATTCTCTGCGTCTCACGCCTCCTCCCACCCACCTTCATCCTGTCAACAATCTTTTCCTCTTCCCTTGACCGTATCTAATCCTCAGGATGTTGTCAGTTGCCACCTTCCTCTGTGTTTTTAAGCATACACAAGCATCCAGGCTGGGCAGGAAAAGTTTGCCCAACAGGGAAAGGAGAGCGAGAGAACGAAAAGCACGTTTATAAATGGCTTCTCTGCTCCGCCGGCCCAACCTCTATTAATCCGGGATTGCTAAATTTTAAAAAATGCCCAGATTTTAGTAAGGCGCCGCTTGGGTAGAATTCACTTCCCCCTCCTCCTCCCTCCCTCCCTCGCCGCGGAAGTAGGCACGTCTGCTTGGCATTGGGTATAATTTGGCACCGTTTTTAAGCTACCTGATAGCTTTGAAAGGAAAGAGATAGAGAGGGGGAACACACACACCCCATCCCTCGTTTTCTCTCCTCCGGCCCCCACCTCCTCGTAACCCTACTGGACTTTAATTTAATGCTGGGGACAGGGTCTCTGGAGGAAACACGTGTTAGCAGCTTCTTTATAACTCACATCCACGGCTCGGGAAATAAATCTTATAAATGACGCGGGGGCGGGGGAGGGAAGGGAGCGCCATCGGAAGGGAAGTTTGGGTTTTTTTATTAAGGGGGAAGGGAACTAAAAGTTGGGGTCTTGGTCGCCCTCTGAAAAACAGGACGGGGGGTTCGTTGTTCCGGGGAAAGATGTCGCTATGAAAGGGGGGGGGGGTGAAGGGATTAGTGCATAAGCAATACATTGCTTAATGCAGTGTAAGCCGCCCTGAGTCTCCGGAGAAGGGCGGCATATAAATCGAATTAATAAATAAATAAATAATAGTCCGACTGCACTTTTTACAAGAAGCTTCGGTGGGATCGAGGCGGGGGCGGGTGTTTCTTTTAATGATAGAGGAGTTTCCCGGCAGTTTTGTAATAAAAATCCCTCTTAATTCCGCGACAGACCAAGTTAGGATTCGCGAGTTCTGATTTATAGTAGAAGCTTTGAGAGTCTAAACCTATGATTTATCATTCGTAGGTCTGTTTGCGTGTGCACACGCAGGCCAAGTTTATTATCTTTTTTCCCCTTTCATCCTACCCGGCCTTCTCTAATGATCGAATAATAATAATAATAATTGCAGCCTAAGGAACTTCCATCGTTTAAAAAAAGCTGATTACTGTTAGCATTTTGACTCTAGCAAAGAAAGGGGTGGAAATTAAGGAAGCAGTTTCCCGGGCTTAAAATAGGCAAGAGAGAGGGAGGGGTGTGTGAGTGCGTGGAAGATACGGTCAGATTTGAAGACGAATTTGTTATTTGTGGTTGGCACTGCAGGTACCAGAATCTCACTCAACTCCAGTCTTAAAGCTACAGAATTCCAGGGGTGAATGTAGAAGAGCTGACCAGAGACACGGGGCCACTAGCCTTCTTCCTTTCCTGACTTCTCACTGACCGAACTTCCTTCCTCTTCTCCTTCTTCCCAACCCCATAAGTCCCTCAATCATTCAGATGGATGAAAATGCACCCCGATTGAAGCTCCCAGGTCCATTCCGACTTCTTTCTCCGTGCTTGAAGACCACCACTAAGAAGTTCAACCCAAGAAACCTGATGCTCGCCTATTGCGCTCCAGGAGCTGGTCTCGAAGGCCTTTGCAAAGTTGAGTCTACGGAAGGCCACACGAGGCAGGAAGCGCAAGGAACTGGCGACTCGAGTTTAAGAAAGGGGCCAGAAGCCACCGAAAGGGAAAGAGGCTTTAAAAAACGCGTCGTCGGAAAAGAGCAGAGGCGCTACTACGGTTTTAAAGAATGGGAATGCATCGGAACTAAAGATGCTAAACTCCTGATAAGAAAACGAGCGGTGCCCCAAGCTGTTAAGGGCGATTGTCATTCTTGGTTGCGAGCGTGAGATCGTAGCCCTGAACAATTCTTGTCCATCAATTTCCTTCCTTTTTTTTTTTTTTCCTTGGGAAGCAACTGGTTTGACGCACGCCCTTTACTCCAAAAGAAATCGTAATTATCTTCTAAGAAAGCCAAAATAAATATTGGATTGCTTTTTTTCCCTTCTCTAGCAGCTATCTGACATGTTTCTGGTGGTTTGTTAAAAAAAAAAAAAAAGTAATAATAAAACCCGCTGGGCTCTTCACGAAAAGAACTCAGGAAAAATGAAAAAGAAGGGGGAGAAGGTTTGCCCTAATTATTCTGGAAGGACAGGGGAGACCAAGAAATACCTCAGAAACTTCACCAAAAATTTTATTAGAAGGGAAAACCCTTCCAAAACTATAAATATTTTTCAAGCTCTCCTGATTGCAAATGATTTTTTTTTTTTAAAAAAAAAAACGCGCTTCAGATGAAGAAGAATTTTCGTATGTAAATTGATTGAGTTAAGCGAATAGCCACGGCCTCAAAGTTTTGCTTTTCTCAATTCCAAGAGCATCGCTCCTACAAACCAGATGTTTTGTCAGCCGATTCCCCAAAGAACACTTATAGGGTCGGACGTGAAGGGACCGGTGGGAAAGAAATAACAGGTCCCATAATACTTTGGCAGGTGTTTTTTTTTTTTTCAAAAAAAAATTCCCCATTTTAATTAGCAATTAAAGGAGGAGGACGGGTCGCAGAGGGATCCCCCTCCGTGGAAGGGCTGCAACCACGTCGCTCTTGAGACTTTGATCAATTCTTTAACGGGCTCGCGCCCGCGCGCCTACTCTCCCACCCCCCACCCACCCACCCACTTTGGTCTTCATCAAAGAATTCAGCTGCGGATTTATTTAAAAAACGGTTTCCCCCTGATTTAGTTTTTGCAAACAAGAACTAAAGCTTTTCCAAGGAGAAACTTAGATTAGGATAGATAGATAGATAGATAGATAGATAGATAGATAGATAGATAGATAGATAGATAGATAGATAGATAGATAGATAGATAGATAGATAGATAGATAGATAGATAGATAGATAGATAGATAGATAGATAGATAGATAGATAGATAGATAGAGTGTAGAATATTCCTATATTCAGGTTTTGTGCTGAATCGCTTCATTTTCACCACAGCTCTTTTGGTCAGAACCGAAAGCATCGCTTCCATCAATCCCCACTATTTGCCTTTATCTTTCTGGAGCTAAACTAAGTCACCCTCCCGAGCCAGGTAGAAACCTATGCAGGTATCTACGTGTCTTGTTTTGCTTTAATACCGTGTCTCCAGACCCGCATGCGGGCACGCCGCCGCTAAAGCTCACTTCTGCCCAATACGTGCCCTTCTTTGCTCAAGGAAGCAAAGTTACCATCCCGCTTGGATTTGCTCGCCCCGGAAATCCAGGGCCTGGCGAGCCGCGGTGGTCTTCGCAACGCCCGGGGGGTGGGGGTGGGGGTGGGGGGGAGAGGTAAGGGGAGAGGGCCGAATTCGCCCCTCTGCCAAAGAAACCCCTGGTTCTTTGCTTGCTCAGGTTATCCAGCGCCTGCGTCACAAGCCTCGACTTTTGCAAAATGATTTGGCAAGCAGGAAGAAAGAGATCGCTTCGTTTTAAAAGGATGCTCAGTCTTGGGCCTTTTCTCCCCGCAAGGAAAACTCCCCCACCCTCCACCCCCAGCGCTCATGGCCGGGAGAAAGAAAGCGAGGAGGGGAGGGGAAAAATAATAATAACAGAACCCCTCCAGATCTCAATCTGGGTGCAAACTCTCGGAGACTTTGCGCTTTTTCTCGACCTGATTGTGCAAGTCCAGCTTCTACGATTTAAACCGAGCCCAGCGGAGCACAAAGTCAAAAAGGCAGAGCTACGGAGAGCTGAGAAGAGGGTGGGAGGGAGGCTGACTCGAGGGCAAAACTGAGACTATATATATATATTTGGGTGGGGGGGAGAGAGAGAGAGAAAGAGAGATCTACAACTGCACCTGCTTAAAAAAAATGAATAAAAAGCAGCAGCAAACTCTCTCCAGCTTTTTCCGAGCCCCTCCGCAGTCTCCCCCACCCACCCGCGCCGGTCCAGCAAACGTCCCTGAGCCCTGTCGACCCGAACAGTCTGCGATCCTTTAGGAGGCTGGCAAGCAGGCAGGTAGGCGAGCAGCGCAGGTTTGCCCTCTCCCTGGGCACCAGGGGTTAATGCAAAAATACTGTAGTCGATCTCACTTCCCAGCCAGCCAGCCAGCCAACCTCAGTCTTTGCTTTTGGCAAGCTGTAGGTTCAAGCAGTTCTGGGCTAGGAAGCTACAAAAGGAGAGGAAGAGGTGAGGGGCTTTGAAACAGATGAGTATGGCTGGAAAGAAGAGATGCTCTCACATTCAAACCAAGCAAGAGGCAACAGTCCAGGGGATTTGGGGTGGGGGGTGGGGGGTGGGAGAGCAAAATTCCCATCCTGGAAAGCTGCTGCAGGCCATAGCAAAATGCTATGAGAAGAGTCCCTCCATTTCAAGGTCCTTTAGGAAGCTGTTAGACTTTTCTTTCTTGTTTGTTTGCGTTGGGAGGGGGAGCAGTGACCCTGAACTGGGGCATTGGGAAAGGTTTTAGCATTTAGGATCCCCTATTGGAAGATTTTGCACCAAACAACTGCCAAAAAAGCGAGCAGGTAAGAAAAGAGGGAACATCCTAAATTGCTTTCCTTACTTTACTCTTTGGCCCAGTGATCAGAAAAGGCTTGGAAAATTCAGGGTTATAGTGTTTTTTTAAAAAGAGGGAGAGTGCAGAGCTGAGAAGAGACAATGACTGGGCTATTCTGTGCTTCCTCTGAAGTATGTCCAGGTTGTCCATGGAGGTTTGCTTACTCTGAAGTGAGTAAGTTTCCCCAAAATATGACTTAAGCGAGGAAGACTTAAGCTACTGGACCAGCAAGGCCTTTGGAGATCACAGCCTGTTATCATGGGGGAAAGCTATGGATCTGGCTTTGCAGGAAAGGGGAGAAAGCTAGGTTCTGGAGAACCGGTAGTGGAAATTTTGAGCAGTTTGGAGAATCAGCAAATACCACCTCTGGCTGGCCCCAGAGTGGGGAGGGAATGGGGATTTTGCAGTATCCATCCCCTGGAGTGGGGGGGGGGATGGAGATTTTGCAGTATCCTTCCCCTCCACGCCCACCAAGCCACACCCATAGAACCAATAGTAAAAAAAAATGGATTTCACCACTGGGAAAAAGTATCTATAGAATATAATATTCTTTATTGGGCAAGTGTGATTAGGCACACGAGGAATTTGTCTCCTGTGCAGAAGCACTTTGTGTAGATGTCAAACAACAAAGTAATAGTAATCATCATAAAGGATAATAATGATACCAACAGAGAAAGTAGTGGAACAGATGAGAACGATAAAAATAATACAGCCATACTACACGAAGACAAAAGACAGAACTGTGGAAATTGAAGTATTCAGCGGAGTGAGGGCATGAAGGAAAAAACTATCTCTGTGTCTAGTTGTTTGGGCATACAATGCTCTGTAGCGGTGTCTCAAGGGAGGAGTTGAAACAGTTGATGTCCAGGATGAGACATATTTCCATCTTAAAGCCACCTAATGCAGATAAAGCAACAAGAGCATTCTAGTTATGTGGGGCCAAAAGATGGCATCCCTGGCACCATCCTTGCAGCTCTCTTCTTCATAGAACTGCCAATAGATGGCAAGCCGTGGTCGTGGTTTGCTCAGCCAACAAAACTAGGATGAGCTAACAAGCTGACCTCTAACTCAAAGAATAGCCTGGCATGCCAAATACCAGATGAGAAACAGGAATCCTTTTTTTAAAAAAAGTTAGATTTATATGCCGCCCTTCTCCAGAGACTCAGGGCGGCTTACAATGCGTTAAGCAATAGCCTTCATACTTTTGTATATTTTATACAAAGTCAGCTTATTGCCCCCACAAACTGGGTCCTCGATTTACCTACCTTAGAAAGGATGGAAGGCTGAGTCAACCTTGAGCCCGGGGAGATTCGAACTTGCAATAATTGCAGACAGCTGAATGTTAATAACAGACTATTTAGTCTGTTGAGCTATCCAGGCTCCTTTTTCACTCTTGCATTATTTAAGGGTGGAGAGAAGGAATAAAATATGGTGGGTTTTTTTTTTCCTTTGCAGAATTCAAGAGGAATCCCATTCAACCTCTGATCACACTCACAAAATAAACCTTACTTCCAGGTGCTGATGTCATGGAAACTTGCATATGACTTCCTGGTAACAGGAACAACTAAATACTTGGCCAACCGCTTTAAAAAAAACACACACACAAACTTTTCGATCTACTCTACAGTCCTGAGAATAATTTTGGGTGCTCTTCCATTCAACTGCTAACCTTCCTTGGCTTTCTGAGCCCAATCAAGATTGGACTGATGATACTGTGTAGTACACTCATCTGTGTGTTTTTTTTTAATCTGTGGCTTTGCGTTATGTGATAACCCTAACCCAAGCATGGAGGTTTATGAACCATGGTCTAGACTCAATGCATTTGTGCAAGTCCACTCAACAATGGTTTTTTCAACAAACAATGGTTTTGTATGGTTTTATGCTTGCTGATACCTTCTACATATTTGTTGAAGGTTCTTCCTCTGGTGATGAAGCCTATTTCCTTTAAAGAAGACATATAAAAGAGCCTTGGTGGTGCAGCAGACTAAAGTGCTGTTAAGTAGCACTTAGTTGCCCGCTACCTGCAATTACTGTGAGTTCAAATCTCACCAGGCTCAAGGTTGACTCAGCCCTCCATCCTTCTGAGATAGGTAAAATGAGGACTCAGATTGTGGGGGCAATAAACTGACTTTGAATAAAAAAAGAACACCGCTTGGGGGGGGCTACTAAGCAGGTATATACAAAAGTATGAAGGCTGTTGCTTAATGCATTGTAAGCGGCTCTGAGTCTCCGTAAAAGGGCGGCATATACTGTAAATCAAACCAATAAATAAATAAATAAATTGAGGGAGAAGTCTGCTTCTGAATCACAGTGGAACATAGAGGTTTCAAAGGATGATCCTTACTCATACATTTCTAGCTAAAAACCCTTTTAACAGGCTATATCTTGGGGTGTCTATCAGCTCCCCCAGCAGATTTTGATTTAGAAAATGAAAGATACCCAGAGATAAACCATTGTACAATCCCTGATGTCCATCTTTAAGGGAGCTATGCTTCTGCTTGTGGTAAAATATGGTTTCATCCCTCTGGTCAAATACCATATTTTTCGGAGTATAAGACATACCTTTTTCCCCCCAAAAAGAGGGTGAAAATCTGGGTGCGCCTTATACTCTGAATGTAGCCCCACCCAGCTTCTCAAATGGAGGTTTCAGAGGCTGAAAAAAGCATCAGAAACGAAGTTTCAGAAAAGAAGCCCCCAAATAGAGCTTCAGAGGCTTTTTTTCTGAAGCTGTTTCGGAGGCTTTCAGAGGCAGAAAAAACAGTTTTTTTTCTGAAACAGAGTTTCAGAAGTTTCAGAGGCAGAAGAAAAAGCAAAAAAAGAAAAGAAAAGAAAAGAAAAGAAAAAAGCAAGGCACAGAGCTCACAACCAACGAACCTGTTGCTAAAATTCACCTCTGGGAACAGCTGATTGGGAGTATTCCGGGAGGCCGATCCACCTGCCAATCAGCTTTTTTCTTATTTTCCTCCCCATAAACTAAGGTGCATCTTATACTCCAAAAATCCGGTAGGTTTTGCAGGTTTTATGAAACACTCCACAAAGTCTGCTTGCCTCAAGACAAGTGGCAAGTCAAATGAGGATCAGGTCTGTCTGAAAGAACAGAAACAAAATGTCTCCTGTTTTTTTGAGGATGGAAAGATACTTTGCAAATACAGAAAGATGATCTCGCATGGCTTGAATTACCCCTTGAACTGAAATGTTCTGATTTCAGATCTTGTCCTCCATAGCTTGCAAGGTGAATATGGAGGTCTTACAAGAGATACAGTTCAAAACATCTGGGGATAGGTACCACCTTACGTATCCCTTCCTTCTCAGCTTTTACATCACCAGTCCATGCCTCTCATCCCTTTCCTACCTATTGTTAAACCTTTTCCACCTCGGATGAGTTCTGATTGTAAACCTCACATTTTAATCTGTGATTAATGATTGCATCAACTCAATGGCTATTATGGATTTCAGCCGTTAACTGAAGGAGCAACTGAAGGATACCTTATTCAACAGTGTCACTTCTTCAAGGAGCTGTCATTCACTTCCACTGATCACCCTGCTATACGATTTTCTTTAGGGCCCGTTTTATTCATAAGAAATTATGAATGTCTCAGCTGGGATGGAAAGCATTAATTGATTAATCACAATGAAGATTTGATGAGTTAATTAACTGCAAATTAAATCATGCTTTCATGGAAATTCTATTGGGGGGAGGAGGAAGAGAGAAAACTTTGCCAGTTAACAGGAATGGCAGAACAAACCTGAAAGCTTATTCTTTATATAAATCTACCTCTTGTCTACTAAATGATTTGGGGAGGAGGGGGCAGAAAAGATTTTAGGAACGAAAAGCAGAGAAAAATTCAGCCCTGAAGATATTCTGAATATCTGAATCTGGGATAATTTAGGACCTGCCTGGTCAAAATGACATGTAACAAATTGCAGGAATGAAAGTGTCTAGCTTTTGCAAAAACTATTATTTCAGATTTAAAGGAAGGCAAAATCTGCTAAGCCTATCACCATTTTTTCTAGGGCATTTTTGTTGTTGTTGTTGCATTGAGTCAATGTTGACAATTGGCTAAACAGGTCCCTGCAGTTTTCTTGACAAAATTTTGGAAGTGCCAAAGTCACCCAGCGAGTTTTGTATCTAAGTGGGACTAGAACTCACAGTATCCCATTTTCCAGTCTTGTGCCTTCAACTGTCATGGTTGACTCACTACACAGCCCTGTTTGCAACCAGACAACTATAACGGGATTGGGGGTGGGGGGTGGGGGGGCAAGGAAGGAATTGGAATGCAAGGGAGGTTTGGGAGGGAAATTTGGAATGCAAGTGTGCCGACTGGAAGCCTGAGAGAGACCCAACACCTCAAGGTCATTAGCTGGGGAAGTCAGACAGATCTTCCCAAAAGAGTGAAAATGATTGGTGGGCAATAAACAATAGGAGGTCCAGGGAGGAAAGGGAAATTTTTTCTATGCTGTTTTCGCACAAAATCATTAGAACTGGCTTTTCTGCTTCTGTAACAATATGGAATCTTCAGTAAAGTTATATTCTTGGGTTTTTTATTTTTTTTAAATGTCCCAGGAGTTTCTTTTACTGTCTAACCTAATGGGACTAGAACTCACAGTCTCCCAGTTTCTAGCCTTGTGCCTTCACCATTACCCCAAACTGGCTTTCTGGAGAATTGCTAGAGTGATTCTAGCACACCATTAATACGGCTTTTCTGACTGGGTGCAGGACAATGCCCGTAACTTAAATTATTCTGAAAGTTGCAAGGTAACTCACAGGGGGAGACGAAGGGCCCATCTTGCATGCTGCACCCAATGCATTAAGCATTGGGTGCAGCATGCAAGATATCCAATAGATATGGACCAGCCTGAAAATGCAGTGATGGGTTGCCAAGTTGTAAACAGCTATTTGAAACCACAACAGGCAAGTTCACACCATGTACTAAGTCAGAATCAAATAAGCAAACTGGATGAAGTAAGAGTTTTAACTCATCTTCCATCTGCAAGTTGCGGGCTTGTGAAACTCATCTTTCAAAATAAAACAATGCTCAGGTGACCTAGATAAACAGGTGTGCTGTTCCTCTTAGAGTGATATTGATGAAATAGATATCCCCACCCATTTTATCTTGGGTCTCTTCCCATTAGTATCCCTCATGTAATGATGCTTAGCCAATCACTATAGTCACAGGATCAATCAGTAGGAACACTTTCTGATGCTGCTTCTGCCCCCTTTTTGCCAACAGGATTACCTACATAAGATTTAACCTTTTTATTTTATTTTTGCAGCAACAGAGAATGGCTAGGTTGCAAAATATGGTTCCCTCTCTCGTCTCTCTCATCCTCCCCCTCTCTCTTTCACTTCCCCCCTCTCTCTTTCTCTCTCTCTGTCTGTCTCTCTCTGTCTCTGTCTCTCTCATCCCCCCTCTCTCTGTCTCTTTCTTTCTTTTTCTTTCTTTCTTTCTCTCTCTCTCTCTCGCTCTCTCTCATCCTCTGTCTCTGTCTCTCTCTTTCTCTCTGTATCTTTCTCTGTGTCTCTTTCTGTGTCTCTATCTCATCCTCTGTGTGTGTCTCTCTCATCCTCTCTGTCTCTGTCTCTTTCTCTCTTTCTCTCTCTCATCCTCTTTCTCTCTCTCTGTCTTCCTCCGTGTCTGCTTCTTTCTCTCTCCCTCTCATCCTTTCTCTCTCTCTGTCTCCCTTTCTGCCTCTCTCTCTGTTTTTCTGTGTCTTTGTGTATCTTTCTCTCTCTCTCTCTCATCCTCTGTGTGTGTGTGTGTCTCTGTGTGTGTCTGTTTGTCTGTCTCTCTCCCCCCTGTCTCTCTCTGTGTATGTCTCTCATCCTCTCTCTCTCTCTCTCTCTCTCTCTCTCTCTCTCTCTCTCTCTCTCTCTCTTTCTCTCTGCTTCTCTCTCATCCCCCTCCTCTCTCTTTCTCCATACAACTGAGCTCCAATATGGATCAACATGAATTTTAACCCAGCCCGCAATATTTTCTCTACTATACAGCACTACACTCAATGGCTGTTTTGGAAAAACAAGATGTTCCTGATTGAATGGTAGATAACATAGATGAATCTAAAAAAAGCTTTAATTGAAGAAAAGTATGCTTGTTATTAACAAATTTAGCCACTGGGTGAAATAATGCTGAATTAGATGAAGCCTTGGGGTGATCTATCTGAGAAGAAGTTAGAGCAGACCCTGAATGGACAATCATGGCAGTGGGCAATAATGTGGTTTGCTTGGTCATAGTGCTGAGCATGTCCCCAATCTCTATGGTTTCAATTACAAATCATAGTTCAACCACAGATACCAGGATGCATGATCTCAGCTTATTAAAGAACAGAAGTCTGAGGTTAAATGTTGCATTAAGATGCCACAGCCACTTCTTTAATGCCTGACATACCTTTTCTTTTGTTATTTACCAATGATCCTTTCCAAGCTAAAACACACTTCCAGAATAATGACAGAATTGTTTTCCCAGTCCTTTGTAACTGACATTCATCTCAGCTCATGGAAGGACAGGTTGAGGGATGGGAGCAGGCACCTCAAGAACTTTGGGGGAAAGCATTTCTCTACATATTTTGTTTGTGCTCATTAGGGTGATAAAATCAGGACAGACGGATTCATTTTCCTTGTTAGTTGTGACTACCATTGGTGTCACCCAGGTCAAACGCAATGTGGAAACTAAGAAAATCTGACACTATCATTGATTTGCTTGCCTTGTACTGATGTCACCTTCATACACTAGAGACAAAGAAATGTGGCTTAAAATTGCAATTAACCAGCTTTGGGGCAGGTGCCTCTTGTTGGCTATTTATTCTGTTCAAACTTCATGTCGTTGGAAAGCTAGGCTCATTCATAACATTCATTCATCTCTTTTCTTATTCTCATTTTTTATTTCACATCGCAAATGCAAATTGCACGTGACTTCTCCACATTCACTTCCTTGGTTAACATGTCTTACCAAATTCTTTTTTTCTCCCAGAAAGTCTTTTAATTTTTAAATGGGAGGGCTGGTCTTCCAAGGAATGGAATTTGCCTTCTGGTCCCACCCACCCAATTATGAAAAGCACTACCTTCCTTCCTAACGTTCCTTAACATTTAATGGTTCGTAACCTAATGCACAGAAAAGGTCATTTGGTTCAGAAGATGCATTGGTTCTGCAATTCTTCGGATAGAATCTCCGCTTCATTCTGGACTTTAGAAAAATAATAATAATAATCCTGCATCAGCTCCCAACCAAGCTCAATTTCAGATGCTATAATTTAAGTCTATTTCTCCATCAGTAGTACATTTTTAAAATTTATTTATTGGTTGTCCCACTTTGGTGTTTTCAGAAATGGCCCCTACATCATTATCAACATCATTATCAACATGCTGAGCTCATCAATCAGAAAGATCAGCAGTTCGGCGGTTCGAATCCCTAGCGTGGCGTAACGGAGTGAGCTCCCGTTACTTGTCCCAGCTTCTGCCAACCTAGCAGTTCGATATCACGTAAAAAGGCAAGTAGAAAAATAGGGGCCACCTTTGGTGGGAAGGTAACAACATTACATGTGCCTTCAGTATTTAGTCATGCCGGCCACATGACCACGGAGACATCTTTGGACAGTGCTGGCTTTTTGGCTTGTTGGATGTGGACGTCTCCATTCCCAACCTACTTCAGGGGAAGGTTACTGCAAAATACCCATTTCCTCCCAATCAGCTGGGACTTGGGAGGCAGAGAATAGATGGGGGTGGAGCCAGTCAGAATTTTTACTACCGGTTCTCTGAACGACTCAAAATTTCCACTACCGGTTCTCCAGAACTGGTCAGAACCTGCTGAAACCCACCTCTGCATACCACTAATATATTACTTCCTAAAACCTGGACATTACACTTTTGTCAACACCGCCAAAGATGGAAGCAGTAAGAAAGTGTTATTTGGACAATGGATGTAAGCATATGTTTATGAGAATATACATGTGCAAATCGTTAACCAATAATAGCCAAGATAATGCTAATAAAGATAAAATGGCATAGCATATACTTATGGAATGCAAGTCTTGCAGGAATAAACAATAACATTATTCCTGGTAATGCTAAAAAACAGACTTCAGTGGAATAGATTTTGACCTCACATATACCATTCTACATTTTGCACTAGGTGCACTTGATGGTATTGAAAAAAAAAAAATTTTTTTTTAAGTTGCTGTGATAGCAGAGATCAGAAAAAGAGACTTAAATTGATACAATTAATCCCCTGGAAATAAAGCTAGAGTGTCTTGTCTTATTCAGAGTTCAGGCATCCAGAGAGTAGGCTTAATTAAAATTTGGCTATAGATGTTTAAAAGTCAACAGAAAAACAAGGGGAAAAAAGCATCAAATATATTGCAGGAGAATTAGGAAAAAGGCCTTTCAAGTAGGTGTCAGAGGGACAAAAATATGTAACATTCATTCATGCATCTAATGAGACAGGACAATGCTAAAATTCCAAAGGATGCTCAGAGCTACAATACTCATTGCATTCATCCTTCCATGAAACCCCTTCTTGAGAAAAAGCATGGGTATCTTTAACAAGCTAAACATCAAATTAAGCAGATTCTAATGCCAGAATAGAGAATAGAATAGAATAGAATAGAATAGAATAGAATAGAATAGGTGGCTCAGTGGCTAAGACGCTGAGCTTGCCAATTGAAAGGTCGGCAGTTCAGCGGTTCGAATCCCTAGTGCCGTGTAACAGGGTGAGCTCCCGTTACCTGTCCCAGCTTCTGCCAACCTAGCAGTTCAAAAGCACATAAAAAATGCAAGTAGAAAAATAGGGACCACCTTTGGTGGGAAGATAACAGTGTTCCGTGTGCCTTTGGCATTTAGTCATGTGGACACATGACCACAGAGACATCTTCGGACAGTGCTGGCTCTTCGGCTTTGAAATGGAGATGAGCACTGGCCCCTAGAGTCAGGAACGACTAGCACATATGTGTAAGGGGAACCTTTACCATTTCCTTAATGCCGGAATGCTCCATTTTCAAATTAGCAAAGGTCATCCGTGAAATATTCTGATTTTTGCCAACTGAAACCAAAATCACAAAATAGAAAAACAGTGTATTGTTTTGCCATCTCTCTCTCTCTCTCTCTCTCTCATCTATCTATCTATCTATCTATCTATCTATCTATCTATCTATCTATCTATCTATCTATCTTCTATCTCTCTATCCTCCATCCAAAAAATATATATGGGACAAACTTCAGCAAAAGTTGAAAAGGTCTTTTAAAATCTAAAAACAACCAATAAATGATAGCCTGGCAAAAAAATATTTTTCGTAACAAAAGATGGGTCAGTTCAGGGGGCAAGTATTGTCCGTTCCTTTTTTTCACACTGATATCCCATTGCAGGAGTGACCCCCCCTCCAGGTTCAAATCACTGGGGAGAGGGTAATTTAAGCTATACTTGATGTAACCTATACATCACTGTCTTCTGGACCAGCTTTAAAATTAAACTCTGATGTACAAAGTTAAACAAAAATGAGATAAAAATTGGCAGGGGTTGAAGAGGGTCAAAGTAGTCAAAACACAAGGTAGACTATTGCTTCTTTTGATTTATGTTATTCCACACGCTAGGAAAAAAAAATAGAATTATAAGTCGCACTAAGACTTTTTTCATGGAAAATAATGCATTCCTAATTTGCTTTCTATAGACTACCATAGCTTTGATGTGGAAGATGAAGAAATAAAATCGTAAAAGAGTAGCCATGTGTAAGTTTGGAAAAGAGGAGGCGGAGAGTGAAGGGGAAAAAAGCATTTTGAACTGGAAGCTGAGAAACAGAGCAAGAGAAAGTCAAGTTAAAAATAGCAGATGCATTAAGATTTATTTAAACTCTATTTTTATTCTCCATAAACATTTATATCTAGTTATTGGCTTGGAAAACATCAGCACACCAACAGACAGCACATTGGAGAAGCTCATTGTCTGTACCAGAAGTTTTATTTTGCTGCCCTGTTTTTGACCAGTAATTGGATCAAATCATAGTTGGGTTGAGCTTGATTTGAAGAGATCAAATCCATGCCCAAATCTTGACAAAGTTGCCATTGCCATCTTCCAGAATGCTGTTGAAATTTTTCAGTTTAGCCCACATTTCCCAGACAATCCTCCAATTTACAATTCCAGGAAATGACCGGTTTTGCACTTTGCTAATAATAGTTGTTTTTATTTGAATAACTGATCATTCCAATATTTGATATCTTTCACAGTGATATCATAGCGCTGGGAGTGGGGTTCCTGACCAATTATTTGATGTTTTCTTTCTATGGCCTTCATAATTATTAGACATGTTTCCTCTTCAGATATGAGAAGTAAATCTCTCTCCATGTAAGACAAATTTAGGACTGTTCTCTATCATCCAGGAATCACCAAGACATCTGTTTCAAACACAAATTCAGTGAGTTACAGTGGACCAGGATTTGTGGTTAATAGCAATAGCAGTAGCACTTATATACCACCTCATAGTGCTTTACAAACCTTTCTAAGTGGTTTACAAGGTCATCATACTGCCCCTCAACAAACTGGGTCTTCATTTTACTGATCCTGGAAGGATGAAAGACTGAGTCAACCTTGAGCCAATCAGGATTGAACTGCTGGCAGTTGGCAGAATTAGTCTGCAATACTGAATAGTAACCACTGTGCTACCATGGCTCATAAGTTATTGGAGCAGGATTGGGAGACTCAAGTTCAAGTCCATCCCCAGTTGTGGAAGTTCATTTGTTGACTTTAGCCTAGTCAACTGTCTTTCCATCCGCCCTACCTCTTAAAATTGTTATACGATGGCTCAATGAAAAGAGATCTTTCTATCTCTTTGAACATCCAGAAGAAAGGGCGGACATAAATGTAGAAAAAAAGTATAACTATAAATTAAAAATGAACTCAACATGTAGGTATGATATTTGGCATTGTGACTAGCTTAAAACTCATCAACGAAGAGGCATATTGTGGCATTTCAACCGGGCCATTGACTTTAATGGCTAAATGAGCTTTTGCATCTGAATTTCTCTCAAGCAAATCTGTCATTCCACTCCATGTTCATGAAAGTGGCACCTTCAGACCCCAAAGTCTCCTCTCAAATACTGTAGCAGGATGCAGAGAAAACACTTTGTACAAGACTCGACAGTAAGAATTTTTTTCTTAGCTCACATGCTTGAGGGAGAAAACGCTGGTTCAAGATCCATTATAACCCATTCAGCCAGGGCAGATTATTCTTGGATATAAGCAACAAATAAGCATACACATAATTACAACTCTACATTATCTATAATCAACAGAAACTTGCTAAATGACTGAGGAAAGAAGCAAGGATGCAGTTGCAACAATAAATATGCTCTAAAAAAGGAATGCTCTAATTTCAATGGCTTTGCTTTCATTACACTGAGATGCATTATCAGACAAGGCCATTTCCCCAAGAAATCTTCCAACAGTGGTTTGCTTAAGCAAGATGACTCTACATAATGATCAACAGCTGCCTCTGTGGGGTTTTTTTCTTTTTCTTTTTTTGCAGTCTAGGGATTCATGTCTTTTGACCAGAAATGATCAGTGGAACAAACGTTTGCTTAGATATATTGCATAGGAACAATCCAAACAAAAGAAGAAAACAAGGGTTGTTGGTGAGTATAGTTTGTGTGTGTGTGTGTGTGTGTGTGTGTGGGAGGTCCATTCCATTTAAATAGAACTGGGAATGGCTAGTCTTGTGAAGAGAAGGACCACGGGAGACATGATAGCATCCTTCCAATATTTGAGGGACTGCCACAGAGAGGAAGGGTTCAAGCTATTTTCCAAAGCACCTGAAGGCCAGACAAGGAACAATGGATGGAAACTGATCAAGCAGAGATTTAACCTAGAAATAAGGAGAATTTTTCTGATAGAGAGAACAGTCAGCCAATGAAACAGCTTGCTTTCAGAAGTTGATGGTGCTTAATCACTGGAGGTATTCAAGAGAAATGACAGGGTTCCAAGTAACCCCCTCAAGAAAAGAAAAGTTCAAGTCCCTGCCCAACATGCACAAGTCCATTACATGGTCCAATCAGACATTGTCCCAACTGGAGATGACTCCCAGGTACAGCTTCCCAGGTGCAGGGCAATATGGCCTTGACTTCTTGAGAAAGGAATGTTATTATGACTATATGGCCTACTCATAGTACCATCATTAAAACAATGTCATCTAGTAGTTCCAAGGGAGAGAGCCTTCTCTGTGGGGGCACCTACGCTTTGGAACAAAATACCACCTGGAATACGAATAATCCCAGATCTTCGCACTTTCCGACATGCCCTGAAGACCTTTCTATTTCAACAAGCAGGGCTAGCATAAACATCAAAATTCTATGCCAAGGTCTTAGTAGATACACCAAGTTGACTCAATTTATTATTTACTGTTTATAAAATATATTTATCTGTATATGAAATCTTAATCTGTTCACCGCCCTGAGTCCTTTGGGAGAAGGGCGGTATAGAAATTCAATAAATAAATAAATAAATATCACCCACATGCCACACAACCACCCCCTCCCAGTTTCCCACAGTAGTAAATGTGGCAGGTCTGAAGGCCTAATACAAAAGACGGCTTCCAGGCCTGACAAAGAGACTGGGCTTGAGCAAGGAGTAGGACTAGATGACCTACTGAGTCCCTTCCAACTCTGTTATTCTTTACATTTTACAGTTTTGATAATGTGATAACTTGACAATTATTGTAAACAAATCATGGGTATCAAAAAGGAAGGAAGCGGAAAAGCAGCAGCAGCGATATGCAAGAGGGAAGACAGAAAGAAGGCTGAGTGGGGTTTCTCACAACTTTCTCCTCCTTAGTGTGTGTAAGGTCTAGAACAGGGCTTTTCAAACTTGGCAACTCTACAAGATGTAGACTTCAACTTCCAGAATTCCCCAGCCAGCATGCCAGTTGAGGAATTCTGGACCTTGAAGTCCCCACATCTTAAAGTTTGCCACGGTTGGAAAAATGCTGGTTTAGAGATAACACGTTTTGTACACCCTGATCTAAAGCAACACCATTGGTCAGGACCAAAGTAATACTACATCCCACCAGTGTGTCTATGCAAAACCTTTAATTGGTATTACACGTGCTGAAGCAAGCAAAGGACACGACCCACAAAGGCTATTTGCTGTGGAAGGAACGCAAGCTTCACACAGTGTTTGGTATACTGGTGTTTTTCATCCCCCATGAGTTACTTCCAGTTTCCCAGGATCAACTCATCCTGTGGTTTGTTCTTGTGACATTAGCACATTGAGTGGGAAAAGGAAGAAGATGAGGAGGGGGAGAAACTGAAAAGATCAACTTGCCCTTACTGTTTGGATTTTTGATCTGTATACCGATGAACAAAGACACAGGAGAAATGAGGCAGGTGCAGAGGTCTAATTATGCTCTGTGTGTTTTGTGTGAGAGAGGTAAACTTTTCAGTCGCTTCCCATGTGGATGCAAGGTGTTATCTGTCCACATCAAATGAGAGGGAAGCACAAGGACAAAGCATCTGGAGGGTATGGCTGGATGGGAAACTGATGAACAGAGATAGAAGCTGACTTCAAAACGACACATAACAGATCTACTACATCAAATTGGCCCTTGGGGTCATTTAACAGAATTGACTGGCAGGAGAAGTCAATGAGACAAAAAAAGAAGGGCTTGAACACCGCCTACAATTCATGCAAGAGAGTTCAGCACGTACAATGGCCACAGATTTAGTTGGCTGAAAAAGGCAACTGGAACAATTCCTAGAAAATAAGTGGGTTTTCTGATTATGTCTAACCACTGTTCGTTTAGCCACATCTTATTGAATTTATATCCAAACCTGGTAGATGATTGATGTAACCTGATAAGCCTAAGATAAACAAATCATACTATAGCTTAACATGAACCTAGCCGATAAAATGTCATAGGGAGGGGGCAACTGGCCATATTGAGGATATTCAGGTAATGCAAGATAATGATTGCTCACTTGTTAACTATAATGAATTCCCAGGGGAAACTGCTGTCCACTATACTTTCATATCTTTCATTATATTTGTAGGTGAGAGTCACCGCTGCAGTGAGAAATCACACACAGAACACAAACAAGGAGAAAGAGAGAGAGAGGGGGGGGGGAAAGGAAGGGAGGGAGGCAGGGAGAGAGGGAGAGAATGAGAGTTACTCCTCCAGAATCCAGAGGCATTCAATCCAAGTTCTGCTCAAAACAGGACATTTATATACGTGTTGGTAAACCTTTTCGGCACTGAGTACCAAAATGATAAGGAAGAATAATGAGAAATATTTGCCTTTTATACAGTGGGATATTGCTAACAGCAATAGCACTTAGATTTATATACTGCTTCACAGTGCTTTTCCAGCCCTCTGTAAGCAGTTTACAAAGTCAGCCTCTTGCCCCCAACAATCTGGGTCCTCATTTTACCCACCTGAAAGGATGGAAGGCTGAGTCAACCTTGAGACGGGATCATGTTGTTTTAATAGCTTTACTAATGATATGAAGGAAGGTGAGAAGAGTTTCCTTCTTTGTTGTAGAATGAAGCCTCTAAATAGAACTTCTTACAATGTTCCTACTGGATCGTAATGAACATAATTAGGGATGCATGCATTGCAGATAAATAAATTAATAATTGATAATAAATGCTACAATTTTAGCCATCTTTGTGGCCCAGTTGGATTGAGACTAGACCACCAACCACTAAAGGAGGGGTTCTTAATCCTGGGTCCCGTGGATGGGAGAGTGTCCATGGATAAATTTCATGACCTTGGGTGGGACAAATTTACAATTTTATTTTCACTAAACCGATTTAGTGGATTATAAGGCAGCGCATATACTGAATGACATCTCTGCTTCTTTTTAGTATTCTGATAACTGTATTTGAGCACCGTTGTCCCCTATTGTAATACAGTCTATAGCTATGCATTTTATTTTATGCAATTAAATCCATTTTTATGAGAAGGTTCCCTGGGTTTCATCAGACTCTCAAAGGGATCCATGGCACAGAAAGTTTAAGAACCTCTGTTTTAAAGGTAGCCTGTTCCACATAATGATCAGTGTTGGAAAAAAGACTATAGATGCTGGGTTTAACAGCAGGTGAATAGAAGTTATCTGAATATTAAATAAAATCCAACTGGTTTCCTGGGTCCCCCTCCTGCTGAACACATACACAAAGAAAATGCTTTCAAAGTAATTAGTACAAAAGATTATACATGCTGCATAGAGATGCCATAAGCGCATCCACTCAGAAGTAAGTTTTGATGGGTTCAAAGAGATTTACACCCACATATGCTTAGAACTGCAGTCCATCTTTTCTTGCCTTACAAGTATTCTTCCAACTGCATTCAAGCTCCTCACCGACCCTCTTATTCAGTTGGTCAATCAAATCAATCTGGAATTAATTCAAAATCTGGAATAACCGAATAACCGAGTTGGAGAGTCCAAGCCCTTGCTCGGACTCTAGAAGGAAATCCTAGACCATTTCGAACAAATGACTCTCCAATCTCTTGTCCCAAAGGTGGTTTTTCAAGAGGCAACTGGATTTTCTGGTTTTTCTTTGAAGACATTTCGCTTCTCATCCAAGAAGCTTCCTCAGCTCTTGAAAAAGCATCTTTGGGACAACCATGACCTGGATGACTGAGAGTCTCCATAGACAGTACGACTGTAATTTTGTTGCTTGTAGCCTTATGATTTATATTGATATTGTTTCCTGACTGATTATTTGTACCCTTATGACTATCATTAAGTGTTGTACCTTATGATTCTTGATGAACGTATCTTTTCTTTTATGTGCACTGAGAGCATATGCACCAAGACAAATTCCTTGTGTGTCCAATCACACTTGGCCAATAAAAAATTCTATTCTATTCTATTCTATTCTATTCTATTCTATTCTATTCTATTCTATTCTATTCTATTCTATTCTATTCTATTCTATTCTATTCTATTCTATTCTTGTACCCTATGACTATCATTAAATGTTGTACCTTACGATTCTTGATGAACATATCTTTTCTTTTATGTATACTGAGAGCATATGCACCAAAAACAAATTCCTTGTGTGTCCAATCACCCTTGGCCAATAAAAAAAATAAAATAAAAAATTATATTCTACATGTCCAATCTCTTCTTAAAGACTATCAGTAATGGAGCACCCACAACTTCCAGAGGCAAACCTTTTCACTGGTTAATTGTTCTCACTGCCAGGAAATTTCTCCTTGGTTCTCTCCTTATTAGTTTCCATCCATTGCTTCCTGTCCTGCCTTCAGGTATTTTGGTGCATAGGTGCTTTGTGGCAGCTCCTTAGACATTGGAACACCATTATCATGTCACCCCTCCTTTTCATTAAACTAGACACATGCAATTTCTGCAATCAGTCTTTCATGTAATCCCTTTTTAAGGATTGTGATGGGAATTGTAGCCAAATTAGATTCACAATACATCACTTTACTTGGCCCTTCACACGAGGATTTGCTCTTTCGTGCCTGACAATGTGTGAGCATCAGCTTCTCCTATTTTCAGCTATACTAACCATCGGATCGACCGTCTCCCTTCTTTGAGAGCTCATCCAATTCTGAAATTGGTCTATTTAGAATTGCAGGATGCTACAAATCTTTGAAAAGAGAAGGAACCTTTACCAGCACTACCCATTTTATAGTCAATTCTCAAATGCTCTTCTGCAATGGCAAATGATGTTTATTTATTTATTTTATTTATTTATTGGTTCGATTTATATGCCGCCCTTCTCTGGAGACTCAAGGAGGCTTACAATGCATTAAGCAATAGACGTCATACTTTTGTATATACCTGCTTAGTAGGGCTTTCGCCCCCTCCCCAAGCGGTGTTCTTTTTTATACAAAGTCATCTTATTGCCCCCACAATCTGGGTCCTCATTTTACCCACCTCGGAAGGATGGAAGGCTGAGTCAACCTTGAGCCGGTGAGATTTGATCCGCTGATCTGCTGAACTAGCAGTCAGCTGAAGTAGCTGCAGTACTGCACTCTAACCACTGCGCCACCTCGGCTCTTAAGACTGTGCCATTGTTTTAATAATAGGCTTAAGTTGGAAGAATCTGAAATGATCGCTAAGTTTTACCTTTGTCTCCAGCTTTTGCGCAACCAAACCAACTTCGCTCTTTGATCCACAAATGAACTTTATGAATTCAATGTTAAGAAACACGCTGTCGAACTCTAGATTATAGCCGGAGGCCCTGAACATGGGTTCTTCTATCAGTCATCTTAAATAGGACCCTTCTTAATAGAGTTGACGTAGAGTGGAATATTCATTTAGGAAATGGATGGAATGGGTATACACAGGAATTACACATTTCAAAGTGCCACATGACTTTAAGTATTATTTTACTTTTAATTAAAAAATAAATAGATAGATCGTTTGGTTTTTTGAATTTAACAAGCATGTGTGTCTCTCTCTCTCTCTCTCTCTGTGTGTGTGTGTGCGCATGCGTGTGTGTGGTTTAAGAGATCATGAGTACAAGCCTATAAATGTATGCTCAGAAACAAATCCCACTGAGCACAGCATGACTTACTTTTGAATAAATATGCTTAGGTTTTCATGATTTATAAAGATGCCGCTGAATTTTCCGAAAGCAAAATTTTATCTGGATGAAGTAGTGTTCAACTGCTGCAGATATGCGAACACACAGACTGCATCTGTATAACATCTACACATTTTCTCAAAAGAAGAGCTTCGCCTACTATTGCTAAGTTTCGAGTTAAAATGTATCTACCCTGTTTCCCCTAAAATAAGACACCTCCTGATAATAAGGCCAGTCGGGCTTTTGAGTGCATGCAATAAAATAAGACCTCCGCGAAAATAAGGCCAAGTGCTTATTTTGAGGTTCGAAAAAATTTAAGACAGGGTCTTATTTTCGGGGAAATACAGGTACCTTCAACTTTTTAACATCCACGTTTAAAACTCTGAGAAGGAAAGGTAGCTAATGAATTAATTCTTAAATAATTAACTGCAGAAGGAGTTTTTCTGTGTATGCAACACCCCAAAATATAATTTAAAAACAAAAAAATAATGAGGTGTCACAATTAACATTACTCAATAATGTTAATTGTGTAAATTAGTTTATGCATGCATATTTGTACTGAACAGTCACTCTGTTTCTTGACATTCAAAGTAACTCAGGGCAATTTTCTTTCTTACTTTTTTTTAAATCTAGAAAACTAATGAAAATAAGTCCTTGACAAAGAAGGACAGTCTGCCCTGGAAAATAATTGTTTGCTATAGAATTCTTTCTATGTTCTCCTACAGCATTAATAATATTTTCATTCTCCAAGGTTTTCTTACACCTTCAAAGAAATTAATATTCCTGGGAAGAACATACACACACATATTTAAAATGGATGGCTGTTGCATTCCTCTCCTCCTCCTCCTTTTTTCCCCCACCACAAAGAAACATGGTAGATGTGTCTGTTGTGTGACATTGTGTACATGCACCTAATGTTTCAGAGACTAGAGCTGAACAATTTCAGCATCCATGTCCATAAATGATCCCCAGAAACCTTGAGAGCAATTCTCAGAGACCTTCAAGAACCGTTGATAAATTGTCATGCTTGAAGTACAGGTAGTTCTTAACTAACAATCATTCATTTTTTTTATTATTATTTAGACTTCTATACCACTTCATAGTGCTTTACAGCCCTCTCTAAGCGGTTTACAAAGATAGCATATTGCATATTAGCATATTGCATTAGCAATATGCTAATATGCTAATAATACACAACAATCTGGGTCCTCATTTTACCCACCTCATTTTACCCACCTCGGAAGGATAGAAGGCTGAGTCAACCTTGAGCGGTGAGATTTGATCTGCTGATCTGCTGAACTAGCAGTCAGCTGAAGTAGCTCCACTACTGCACTCTAACCACTGCGCCACCTCGGCTCTTATTTAGTAACCATTCAAAGTTACAACGGCACTGAAAAAAGGGACTTATGACCATTTTTACACTTATGACCATTGCAGCATCCCCATGTCACATGATTAAAATTCGGGCATTTGGCAACTGACCCGTATTTGTGACAGTTGCAATGTCCCGGGATCATACAATCATCTTTTGCAACCTTCTGACAAGCAAAGTCAGTGAAGAAGCCAGATTCACTTAACGTAACCATGTTACTAACTTAACGACTGAAGCGATCCACTTAACAACGGTGAGAAGAAAGTTTGTGAGATGAAGCAAAACTTGCTTAACAACTGTCTTGTTAGCAGTGGAAATTTTGGACTCAACTGTGATTGTAAATCGAGGTCTACCTGTAGAAGGAAATTATTGAATGCATGATCAGAGAAGATTTTTTTTTAAAAAACTATCAGTTATAATGTCATTTTATGTATTTGTTTGATTTGTATCCTCCTGCCACCTATATAATGCTCACACGTCCTATTTTTCCCATAGCAGCACTCCTATGAACTGGGATGGACTGACAAGAGAATGACTGGCCCAAAATCACCCAGCACAAGGGAGATCTAGAACTCATGGTCTCCTAATGGGAGCCTTAAATAGTCTACCAAACTGGCTCTTGTGCATGTAAATGAAACAAAATTAAAAATTTGTTTTTGACTCTCCTCTGTCTGTGAACCTTGGCATGCCACTCACAGATTGAACGCGTTCCACAATCTGGAAAAGGTTATGCACTCCCAAATATTATTAGCTGTAGATGTCTTCCAAGTTGCCTTTATATTTTTGCAGTCCTCAAAATGCTTCATTGAATATGTGGCAAAATATTTTATTCCTTAAAATATTGGCAAAATATTTTAAGACTTAAAATGTTGCCCTAACCCTACCTTCATAATAACTGCTGGGAGATAAATTGTCCAAATCCTGGAAAATCCAGCTCCACCTAGTCTACAGTTTTGACCTACCCCCTTTTCTGAGGTGGTCTAGATCAGAGCTTCTCAACCTGTGGTCCACAGACCCTTGATAGGCCACAATATTGTCATAGGGGTTCTGCAAAGGCTTGAAGAAATGTTATGATTTAAATTTTGAGTTAAGTCTTGGGGTTCTGTGGCCACAAATGGTATTTAAAGGAAGTCTGTGGTGAAAGAAAGGTTAAGAACCACTGGTCTAGTTCAAAGGAGAACTTTTCTAAAGGAGGGTTATTTCTTGGGCCTTCAAATAGTTGTTTGCCATGCCTTATGTTGGCCATTAATTTATTTGGTTTGTACCCCAAGTTCATAATTTTTAAAAGTTTATATGTAGATATGCCTGCTTCTAAAGGCTGAGGGGTGGGAAGCATTTGGAGGTAGGTAAACATTGTTTATGTTGGTTTGAAAAACAGAATTTTGCAGTGGTATCTTTTAATTACATTAATTTGAGCCTTGATATATCCCACTGAGATAAGTGTCGTCAAACAGCTGAAGTTTGAAAAGTTGATTTTTTTAAAAAAAACCCCAGTTGATTAACTCGATGAACTAGCCAATTAGCACATCAATTAATTAACCAATTAAAATTATTACAGCCATCTCAGCAATAATATGATGAGAGGATTTAATTAAAAGAACAACCTCCCTTGACTGAATAAACAGATAAATTGTTTATTTTGGAGAAAGGAGGGGATTATCCCAAGTGTGTTATTTGAATCAGAGACTATACACTGATGATACAAACAGCCTCCTCAACAAGTGAACGATATTAACTATGCAACTTTTAAAAAACACAGATTCAATCTCTACATTTTAATTTACATCTTGATTATTTTGCTCCACTATTTGTTGGAAATTAGTAAGAAACGCCGATGTAGGCTTTTGATTTGGCTGTCGGTTATTATTGGAAATTTTCCATTTTGGTGGCATTTCTGGGCAATATAAATCCCTAAAGAATGCTGGTGGCATTGGGGGGTGTTTAATGCTGCTTGTAAATCATACGGCATCTCTCTTATTTCGTATTCATATCAAAGAAACAGATCCCGAAGAGCAGTGGTGGGTTTCAAATTTTTTTACTACTGGTTCCGTGGGTGTGGCTTGGTGGGCGTGGCATTGCTTGGTGGGTGTGGCTTGATGGGTGTGGCAGGGGAAGGATATTGCAAAATCCCCACTTCATCCCGATCAGCTGGGACTTGGGAGGCAGAGAATAGATGGAGGTGGGGCCAGTCAGAATTTTTAGTACTGGTTCTCTGAATTACTCAAAATTTCCACTACCAGTTCTCTAGAACTGGTCAGAACCTGCTGAAACCCACCTCTGCCGAAGAGATATTTGCTCATCCAGTCATCTACCCAGAAGTTGAAGCCATGTTCTTAAGACTTCTGATCAAACAATAATCTCCCTCTAGTTTGTGGAGGTGACTGATGGTCAGACAGCCTGAATTTTATTAACCAAAATATAAGGTCGCAAGCTAAGTACATCCTCCAGGGTCAGTGAACAGATACAAAGAAGATTAGTGAAAGAAAAGATTGTGACCAGGAGGGTTATGTCCCACTGGGGGGAGGGGGGCAGTAATCTAGCAGAAACATATTAAAGTGTGTAAATTAACCGTTGTGGAATGTCATATTATATCTAGTTGTGACTGCTTATTGGAGGGTGTAGGGGGAAGGGGTTGATCTTTTGCAAATGATAGAACACTTACAGTAGGTTGGAGATTGTTAACTATCAGGTTTTAGTGACACAGAGATAGTAACACAACAACAGTCTGAATGACCAGAAACTCCCATTCTTGCTGAATGTTGCAAAGAAGTTACCCATAGAAAGCAAGGTGCTTTAATCTTTGGTTACTTGAAGAATTCTGATCCGGGGGGGGGGGGGGGGGGAAGCAATAGATCAAAAAAAGTATCAAATACAAAACCTTTTCTTTTCAATTGTTTTGCTTGTAGCCTGAATGCTTTAAAACAGAGCTTCCTTATTTTGCTAACAATACGACCCCTCTATTCCTCCCACAAGTATACAAAGACACATAGCGGCATCAGGTTTTAACAGAATAACATCGTTGGAAGAGACCTTGGAGGTCTTCTAGTCCAATCTCATTCACAAGCAGGAGACCCCAGACCCATGATGGTGAACCTATGGGACGTGTGCCACAGGTGGCACGCGTAGCCATATTAGTGGGCACGCGAGCTCAGCTCTGGCACATGTAGATTTTTGGGTCTTCTGGGCCCACCAGAAGTAGGGAAACAGGTTGTTTCTTGCCTCCGGAGGGCCTGGGGGGTGGGGAAGCCCCGTTTTTTTTCTCTCGCCTGGCTCCAGGGCCTCTCTAGGAGTCTGGGGAGGGTGAAAACTGCCTTCCCCACCCACCCCCAGAGTTCTGGTGGGACCCAAAGTTGTCAAACAGACCATTTTTGGCCTCTGGAGGACCTCTAGGAGGGGGGAAAGGCTGTTTTTGCCCTCCCCAGACTCCTAGAGAGGCCCTTGAGCCAGGTGAGAAAGAAAAATGGGCCTACCGGGCCATTGCATGCCAGGAGTGGGGGGAGCGGTGGGGGTGTTGTATGTGCATGCACAGGGGTGGGGCGCATAGAATTATGGGCGTGGGCACACATGTGTGTGCCCCCCGCCCTCCCCCTTTTGGCATGCCATGGCAAAAAGGTTAGCCATCACTGCCCTATACCATTCCAGACAAGCGGCTGTCCCGTCTGTTCTTAAAAGTCTTTAAATTTAAAGTTTAAAGAACTTCAAAAGTTCTTTAAGTCTCTCTTCAGGCAAAGATTGAGGGCAAAAGAAGAAGGGGACTACAGAGAATGCTGAAGTTCACTTAAGCGTGAGCTTAAATAGACTCCAGAGGATGGTAGAGGACAGGAAGGCCTGGAAGAACATTGTCCATGGGGTCGCGATGGGTCAGACACAACTTTGCAACTAACAACAATGCACAGACACACACATACGTATGTACGTTATGTATGTATGTATGCATGCATGTATTTCAACAATAAATGGATTTCCAACAAATGGAAATCTCATCCCATCTTTTCGTAATATCACAAAAGCCACGAAATCCGTTTCAGAGCAGAAGACAAGACAGCCAACTGTAAGTACACAAAAACGACTTTAAATACCAGCCATCATTTGTCCTCCCCGCTTCAGTGTAGCCCCCTAGTTCAGAAACTCTCAACTGCTGTGCACAGCTTGCTGTAGGCGAAGATCCATTTTAGAGTGGACTTGAAATATAAATGACAGCTCGCACGACACATGAACACAGACAACTGTATAAAATATTTAAATAAAGACAGAAAAGAACAGAGGAAACCAACAGTGCCTTTGGCAGACTCAGCCATGGGGAATACAGCAGCTTGAGATTCATTGCAAATTTCATCTTTAATGTTATTTTTAGTCCAATATTTTGTAGTCCTCTGAAGTAAACCTTTGTGTGCTGTCTCGCTTCTGGTGGGTTCTCAACCCCTCCTTTCCCCCACTTTCTACCATGATCTCTTTTTGTTTTTACAAAAACCTAATATCTTTTCGATAATATTGATTATGAAAGGGTTTTTGTTATAGGCTACCGTCTTTCCTCTTTTGTGCGCTCTAAAAAAAACCCGCTATTGATCTCGGTGGTTGAATAAATAGAAACAGACCCACAGCCTAGATCCTGCCTCCTTGCTACTATGCTTCTCAAATCAAATCTTTATAGTCTTCTTCCAGTCTCACATCTTTTGTGTTTGATCTCAGGCTGGTTTGTTCCTTCTCAATTAAAAGATGAATTATAAGGGGCCAAAAAAATAATAAAAAATAAAAACTAGATTAGGATGCCAGGAAAGATGGAAATACTAATTTTCCATTTTATCATCTGTTGAGGATTTTATTCCAGAAATAAAAATATAATGGGATGTTGAAAGGAAAGAAAAAAGTCAAAGGTTTGTAGATAGATGTGAGTAGATTCCATCTACTCCTTCCTTGCTCAGTGGCTGAGAGATCACTGGATCTGAAACCAGTAAAATAACATTGTTATTTATTATTATTTATTTATTTGTCAACAAGTACAAGGGAACATGTATCAGTAGACATGGACCAGAGGTGGGTTTCAGCAGGTTCTAACCAGTTCTGGAGAACCGGTAGCGGAAATTTTGAATAGTTCGGAGAACCGGTAAATACTATCTCTGACTGGCCCAGTCCCCATCTATTCTCTGCCTCCTGAGACCCAACTGACCGGGAGGAAATGGGGATTTTGCAATAACCTTCCCCGAGATTGGGAAGGGAATGGAGATTTTACAGTATCCTGCCCCTGGAGTAGGATGGGAATGGAGATTTTACAGTATCTTTCCCCTGCCATGCCCACCAAGCCATGCCATGCCCACCAAGCCACACCCACAGAACTAGTAGTAAAAACATTTGAAACCTACCACTGACATGGACACATGAAAAAAATGGCACAAATAAATGGATATAGATTAGCAAACCATAGCCATAAACACATAGAATGATTACATATAGATGGGAACATTAGGACAGGGATGGTAGGTACGCTGGTGTGCTTATGCACACCCCCTTAGGGACCTCTTAAGAAACATGAAAGGTCCATGGTAGACAGTTTAACATAGAAGGTATGGCTGCCCGTGTTAGTAAAATAGTTAGTTTACTCGCATGATCAAGGGCATAATCAGGGGCTCTGTAACATAATAGGAAGTGAATTGTGGTATTTAGTGAAAGACCACAAATAATGGTCTCTTGAAGAACTAGCTCTTGTGATACTTGAATATTTTTCAGATCTAGGGACTTTTTATAGAAGATGGCAATGCCACCTCCTCCTCTGATTTCACAGTCAGACCAATGGACATAGTAGTCACTTGTAGTGGTAGTCACAATCTTTTCTTTCACTAATCTTCTTTGTATCTGTTCACTGACCCTGGAGGATGTACTTAGCTTGTGACCTTATATTTTGGTTAATAAAATTCAGGCTGTCTGACCATCAGTCACCTCCATAAACTAGAGGGAGATTATTGTTTGATCAGAAGTCTTAAGAACATGGCTTCAACTTCTAGGTAAATGACTGGATGAGCAGACATCTCTTCGGCAGAGTCTGAAAAGGATTTGTTAAACTACGTTTCACAGACAAACATAATGTCAAATTGAGCCGTATTTAGAAGAAGAAGAAATTACGGCATTTTGTTTGCCAGGCTTCTTGCATTGAATAGTTTGCATTTAAGATTAGTTAGCGGTGAACCTGGATGATCTTGGGGGTGTGCACATCTAATTTTGGATGTTAGGGTGTTGAAGTTCTTGGCCAGGACCAGGGGTGAAATGCTCCCGGTTCGGACCGGATCGCCCAATCCGGTAGCAATGGTGGTGGGTGGTTCGGAGAAGCGGTAGCAAAAATCCCTGCACCCCCACCCCATATTCAGCTGAGCCGTGTGATCATCAGAGGCTGTTTTTTTACTTTTAAAAGCATTTTTTCTACAACCTCTTCGGCCAAAAAAAATGCTTTTAAAAGTAAAAAAAAAAAAAAGGCTCTGATGATCACGTGGCTCAGCTGGGATCATCAGAGGCTTCTAAAAGCATTTTTTTTCTGCACCCTCTTCGGCTGAAGAGGTTGTAGAAAAAAAGAATGCTTTTAAAAGCCTCTGACGATCCCAGCTGAGTTGCCTGATCGTCAGAGGCTTCTAAAAGCAATTTTTTCTGCAACCTCTTAAGGTTGAAGAAAAAATGCTTTTAAAAGTAAAAAAAAAGGATACTGCAAAATTCCCATTTCCTTCTCACTCCTGGGGGAAGGATATTGCAAAATTTATTTATTTATTTATTGGCTTGATTTATATGCCGCCCTTCTCCAGAGACTAAGGGCAGCTTACAATGCCTTCATACTTTCGTATATACCTGCTTAATAGGGCTTTTGCCCACCCCCCACAAGTGGTGTTCTTTTTTATACAAAGTCAGCTTATTGCCCCCACAATCCACGTCCTCATTTTACCTACCTCAGAAGGATGGAAGGCTGAATCAACCTTGAACCTGGTGAGATTTGAACTTGCAGTAATTACAGGCAGCTGGCAGCTAAGTGCTACTTTAACAGCACTTTAGTCCGCTGCACCACCAAGGCTCTTCCCTCCCCACTCCAGGGGAAGGATATTGCAAAATCTCCATTCCCACCCCACTCCAGGGGAAGGATACTGCAAAATCCCCATTTCCTCCCCACTCCTGGGGGAAGGATATTGCAAAATCTCCATTCCCACCCCACTCTGGGGCCAGCCAGAGATGGTATTTGTTGATTCTCCTAACTACTCAAAATTTCCGCTACGGGTTCTCCAGAACCTATCAGAACCTGCTGTATTTAACCCCTGGTGTCCGTCCTGTACTTTATTTAGAGGTACACAATAATATAGGTGACTCTTTGGTCTGTGATATATGATGATCACACACATGCATTCACAACCAAGGATCGCACTGCCAGAGTCTGTTTCTTTGCGAACAGCAAGACTATAGTAATTTTCCCAAAGGAAAAAGATCCTAGATATTGAGTATTTGAGCCAGGAATTACAATTTTTTTTTTTTTATAAACAAGATGGCTGAGATGGGACGAATGGCAAACTACAGACATGTCTGTCAACGTATAAACAAGCATGGTTTATTACAGATGCCAGAAGGAAGACTAGTTCTAAATTCTACAGTCTCATTCCTACTTTAATAGCTATATTTTCTTCATATTGAGCACCTTGCTTTCAGACTTCCTCTTTTAAATTAATTATGGAGACATTTTAAAAATTACATCAATGGTTCTGTGTAAACCAGATAAATTTGAAGAATCCTGGATTGCAGGGGTAATATGGGAATTCTATATTTCATCCTTCTTGGAGCACAGGTATGTCAATGTTCTTGGAGGTGCCTGCTTGTGTCTGAATATGCAAATGATCAAATCAAGCCTCCGAAACATTTCTTTAAGCTGTGAACCCTGAATAAAATAGAAACCCCATCCCTCCCTTATATGGACTCCTAAGCTATCTTTCTGTATTAACTTTTTCACATGATGGGGTTTTTCAATATCATTTTCAATATATCCATCAATGACAAATATATTTGTTTTAACCTTCAAAAATTGTTTTAGTCCATTTGTAAAATAGTTCTGTTTCTACAAAGGCTTGCATATGATTTCCAGGCTGTGTTATCATATGAAAGTGTTTTAAATCCTTCTTGGAGTCATGTGGCTGGCAGGACATCAGACGCAAAAATGTAAAAGCAATTAATTCAAAGCTCTCAGAATCCATAGATCACGCAGATAAATATTTCTGTAGTCAAGAAATATGTGCCCAATAGTTGTTTATTTTCAACATTAACAAGCAACACATAATATATAAGCCAGCAGGCACGGTGTCCAAATTACCAAGGATTAAGACAGGAAGTCCTCGATTTACAACCACCGTTCAGCTCCAGTTTTTCATTGTTAAGCAAGACAGTTGTTGAGTGAATTTTGCTCCAGTTTGCGACCTTTGTTAAGTGAATCGATGCAGTTGTTAAGTTAGTAATATGGCTGTTAATGTTGTGGTCCGCCGGCAGCCTGTGAAGCTGGCAGCAGAGTCAGACAGTGAGAAGGCTGGGGAGGAATATGGGCCAGTCCTGGAGTCTGGGGAAGACTCGGACGAGGACTCTGCATCGGAGGCAGAGAGGGAGCCAGGGCCATCTGGGAGTTATGTGCAGACTCTGGAGCCTCCAGAGTCAGACATCAGAGAGGCAGAGGAACAGGGGGAGCCTGTTCCCAGTGCGCACATGAGCAGAGCTGCCAGAAGGCAAGAACAGCTAAAACAAAAGGGATGACTCAGTAGTAGGGTTGGGAGATGATTGGTCTCTCCCATAAGACTTAAAAGACATAAAAGGCACGTGGGCCCTTGCAGGAAGCAAAGTTGTTAATTCTGTTCCCAGTCAGCATCTCTGTTTGATTCTGGACTCCGTGTGGCTTTGCCAAATAGGTCTTTGGCAGGGTGTCAAGGGAGATAAAGGGGGTGATTATCCCGAAGGACTTCTCCTGACTCTTTATAACTAATTGGGATTCAGCTGTGAATGAACGTAATTCACAGCTGTTGCAATAAAAGAGGGTTTTGGGACTACTCGTGTGTTTTAAGGACTCAGGAAGCCTAGGTCAAAACAGTTAAGAGAATCTGGCTTCCTCATTGACTTTGCAGGTCAGAAGGTTGCAAAAGGAGCTCACAAAACTGCAACCATCATACTGCAACCATCATAAATATGAGTCAGTTGCCAAGCGTCTGAATTTTGATCACATGACCATGGGGAAGCTGCAACGGTTGTGTGAAAAACAGTCATAAGTCCCTTTTTTTCCAGTGCTGTTGTAACTTTGAATGGTTACTAAATGAAGCAAGTCAAGGACTAAATGTACTCGTCCAACCCTTGCCCACCTGACCCCAGTCCACTCCTCTTTGGTTCCTGGTGCAATTGGTGAAGTACAGAGAATGACAACCCCCCCCCCGCCCCAGATTGTGCGATCTCATAGCAATTGAGAACTCTTTCTATTAGGGAAAAGAGAAACATAAGCAATTCAAGTAGTTGAAATCATTCTGAAATTTCAAATGGAACCAACTATTAATGTCTTTTGAAAGTTCCCAGTAGATTTTGTAGGCAGATGGTGGATGTACCGCTTTACCAAACATCTTCAGAGGAAGGAGTTCTCCAACAAACTCTAAAGGGTAGGGCATTATTAAGGACAGTGCGATTATTACTGAAAATCAGGGGTGAAATTCAGCAGGTTCTGACAAGTTCTGGAGAACCAGTAGCGAAAATTTTGAGTAGTCCAGAGGACCCACAAATACCACCTCTGGCTGGCCCCATAGTGGGGAGGGAATAAAAATTTTGCAGTACCCTTCCCCCCGGAGTGGGGTGGGAATGGGGATTTTGCAGTATCCTTCCCCTGCCATGCCCACCAAGCCACACCACGCCCACCAAGCCACGCCACAGAATCAGTAGTAAAAAAAATTTGAATTCCACCACTGCTGAAAATACTCCATGGGAGAATTGTCTTCCATTGTGATTCAATCGAATGAAGGCAATCCAGGGAGATCAAAGATCACCGTAAAGAAGATTGAACAATCAAAGACAGTATGTTCACACACTACTTATCTCTCGGCAGCCTTCCTGCTAGTAAATGCAAGGGTACTCTTTTTCATCAACTTGAATGAGAACCATTTTTTTTTGTTGTTTAAAAAAAATGGTCTTGGCATTGTTTCCAAGCTTAATTTTGAATTCATAAATATTTGCCTTCTTCATACTTGTGCTTTTCTGATGTTCTAGGAAGCCACATCAAGCCACATTGCCTTATAGGCAGGACTTGGTTGGTGACAAATGACCCTTTTCATTCAATATAGCTACTTGGATTGACTGGTTTTTGTCATTTTTCCCCCCAACCCATCTCAACATCCCCAAAGTCCTTTCTACATTGAATGACCTCCAGGTACGTACTTGCTTCTTAAACTGTAGCACGCATCACATTCTTTGAGTTTCCAGGTGAGTCAGACTTTTTTATATTCTTAGCAACAGTGGTGAAATTCAAAAATTTTTTACTACTGGTTCTGTGGGTGTGCCTTGGTGGATGTGGTGTGCCTTGGTGGGTGTGGCTTGGTGGGTGTGGCAGGGGAAGGATACCACAAAATCTCCATTCCCACCCCACTCTGGGGCCAGCCAGAGGTGGTATTTGCCAGTTGTCTGAACTATTCAAAATTTCTGCTACCGGTTCTCCAGAACCTGTCAGAACCTGCCGGATTTCACCCCTGCTTAGCAATCTGTGAGAGTTGGGAGTGGGTTAGACTACATGAACCAAAGGTTGTTGTTATGCTCTTATATATATATGCAAGGTGTGTAAATGCGACTAGACATCATAATGTCATCTCAGCTACATGGGTTATGGAACAGCGGGATGTCTGCCAGGATGAGAGTCCATAAAGCATAGGAAGTGACATCTACAAATAAAATTCTTGTCCATAAAAGCTTCTCCGTTACAAAGGACTAACTTCTCTCTCCATCTCCTATGCTCCTTCCTCCCTAAACCCTGACTTCCCTTTTTACTTACAATGTCTAGAACTTCATTTCAATCCTTCCTGTATTTTTATAGCAATCTTATTGCTTTCCAATACAATTAATTTAATGGCAGAGGAGGCAGCACAACCCAATCCATATATGCTCATGCTATTAGTACCACCACAGTTACATAAAAGAACGGAGATATCAGCCTATCTGTAGTCTGTGTCACATCTGCATTCAATTACCACCCCGGATTTACATTTCCCTACAGGTTTTTCATCTGCCTGGATCCGCACAAAAGGTTGCCTTTTAGACACGTATTCTCCTAAAATATATATATCTAAATTGCATCTTCTCCACTAAATATGATTTTGATCCGCTTTCTCTGAAGCCGTAACAGCTCAAATAAGGGCTAAATAAATGGCTAAATTCAGATGCATACAGAGGGGAGCCAAAGATGCAGACAGGTGCAGTTATTTTAAGAATTCTTGAATTTACTGGATTTATCACGAGGGAGGGAGGGAGGGAGGGAGGAGAGTGTGTATACATACAGTATATACCAGTGATGGCTAACCTTTTTTCTGTTGTGTGCCAAAAGCGAGGGGAGCGGGGGAGGGGGTTGCAGGTGCGTGTGCCCACATCCATAATTCAATGCGCCCCGCCCTCCCGCGCATGCACATGTGACCCGCCCCCCCCCACATTCCTCCTGCTTTTGGCATGTGATGGCCCGGTGGGCCCGGTAGGCCCATTTTTCACCCTCCCCAGGCTCCAGAGGCTTTCTAGGACCGTGGGGAGGGCAAAAACAGCCTTCCCCATCTGCCCTGGAGGCCTTCCGGAGGCCGGAAACAGCCAGTTTCCCGACTTCTGGTGGGACCGGGAGGCCTGAAAATCAGTTGGCTGGAGCACGCATGCTGTGTTATGCAACACTCATGTGCCCACCAATATGGCTCTGCGTGCCACCTGTGGCACCTGTGCCATAGGTTCACCATCACGGGTATATACAGAGATACAGTCATACGATTAAAAAGAGCAACAAAACTAAATTGGTATATAAATTAAGATATAAAGCATCTGATCTGTATCTTGCCTTTGACTGCATAGTTGTTCCTTATACAGTTATTTGAATGAACCATCCATCTTTCTACAGTTTCTTGAATACCATTTTTTTTTTTTGAGGGGGGATATCAAAAATTGCTTTTCTCAATAATCAGAGTAATGGACTGTTTGGCTTTCAGTTGCTTCCTTTCTCTTGTTTAACTGAGATGTATTAAACAAACCAGGATAAGCTGAACTTCTATTAAATGCTAAGTGTTAACCTTGACAAATAGCTCTTTTAATTAGGGTGAAAACCACAGGAACTTTTAGAGTTGGTTTTCACCACCTGTGCTGATATGATGCATCCAATAAACACGTTCTTTGAGGAATCTATCCCAAAGCTCCTTTTTCAAGAGGCAACTGGACTTTTCTTTTGAAGACATTGCGCTTCTCATCCAAGAAGCTTCTTCAGCTCTGACAAGATAGTGGGGAATGGAAGGATTTATATACCATGTTTCCCCAGAAATAAGATCTCACCTGAAAATAAGACCTCTCTCGAAAATAAGCCCTCTCCTGAAAATATTTAACTGCATGCGCAGCCAATCCCCGCCATTTCCTCTGGTTAGGGTTAGGGAGACAGAGCTGGAAATTTATTTATTTATTTATTTATTTATTTATTTATTTATTTATTTATTTATTTATTTATTTATTTATTTATTTCAATTTATATACCGCCCTTCTCCCCGGGAGGAGGACTCAGGGCGGTGAACAACCAGATTTAAAACACATATAATACAAACATTAAAAGAATGATAAAATTAAATTAAATTCATTGGCGTTCCAAATAAAATTCTAACCCCATTAAAATACCCAATTTAAAACCCCAGAAATCAATAAGAAAAATTTTGTTAAAACCCCCATTTAAAAACAATCAAGCAAGGCCGGCTTGTTGAAATAAATAGGTCTTAAGGGCCTTTCGGAAAGTGCGGAGGTCCGGGATCAAACGAACTTCTGGAGGCAGCTCGTTCCATAGGGTGGGTGCCCCCACAGAGAAGGCTCTCCCCCTGGGGGCCACCAGCCGACATTGCTTGGCTGATGGCACCCTGAGAAGGCCCTCTCTGTGTGAGCGTACTGGCCGGTGGGAGGTTATCGGTAGCAGCAGGCGGTCCCGCAGGTACCCCGGTCCCATGCCATGGAGCGCTTTAAAGGTCAAAACTAACACCTTGAAGCGCACCCGAAAGACCACAGGAAGCCAGTGCAGCTCGCGCAGGAGAGGTGTCACATGGGAGCGCCCTGTCGCTCCCATAATCACCCGCGCGGCCGCATTCTGGACCAGTTGGAGCCTCCGGGTGCACCCCAAGGGGAGCCCCATGTAAGATGGCAAGAGGAGCCCCGTCTTGCTCTACACGCCCCAAAATAATAAGATCTCCCCAAAAATAAGATCAAGCACTTATTTTGGGGTTCAAAAAAATATAAGACAGGGTCTTGTTTTCGGGGAAACACAGTAAGTCCAGTTGCCACCTGAAAAAGCACCTTTGGGACAACCATGACCTTGGATGACTGAGAAACTCTACAGACTTTGAGGAATCTACCTGGCTCAGACTTCTGTTTCAACAGGTGCATTACTTGGAACGCTGACACAAGAGCTGTAGGAACCCTCTAAGCAGGTATTCTGTTCCCAGAAAGAACTGCCTTGCAGGACCATCCAAACATCCGGAGATTCGTACCACATATTCCTTCTATTCCATAGGAAGACTCTTGTTTATCAAACATTTGAATTCAGCTATGCTATACTATGAAAAAAGAAAAAAAAATAGGTGCCTTGTAATTTAGGCTTGATTAGCAGGTCTCCAATTTTGATTAGCAAATTGCGTATGTAATCAAGGTTAATTCTCAATGCTAAGCTTTTCTGTCCCCACCCCCTCTTTTCTTCATTTGTGTCTCTCCAAGAGAAATGTCTCCTTCCCAGCAAGATTTATATATATAAATAAAACTTACACACACACACACACACACACACACACACACACACACATATATATATATATATATAAAATTTTATTTTCGTAGGTTTTTATGTGTATTATTCTTTATGCCAGGATTTTCCTACGTAAATCAAGATGTTTCACAGTCATAGCTCAGTGAAATCTCATTCACTAGTTTCTAGGCTTTCTCAAACATTAAAGCAGCATTTTGCTGTCTGTTTGAAGATTTGGGAGAGACTGAGATAGATCTATTTCTGGCTTATTTGCCTCCTTCAGCCAGCCACACCCCCATTTTTGACTATATTTGACCGTTACAGGGTGGAGTCAAAAAAAAGGGGGGGGGCTGGCTGAAGAAGGCAAATAAGCCAGAAATAGATCTATCTCAGTCTCTCCCAAATCTCTAAACAGACAGCAAAATGCTGCTTTAATGTTTGAGAGAGTCTTTGTCACTATATATATAGTGACAAAAGATCAGAAGATGTTTCTCAAGTAGAACCAACAGCTTTTAACCACTTTCTAATGGTGGCTAGGTGGTATATTGATGTGAATTTCCTTGTGTGATAAGAATTGTCTGAACACTTGAATAAAAAAAAATACAGCCAATAAATAAATTAAACAATTAGGAGGCACCAAATACAATGGGTCTTAGTCTTATATAGAGAGATATATAAGGGCTTTCCCCCCCAAGAATAGAAGAATATATATTTTATTAAGATATATTAGTGCAGGGTTATTAAGAGATATATTAGAGAAGATACCTTTTCACGGCATCTTCACAATTAAATCAATTAGCTAGTACCGTCCTTATTCTTTGGCTGAGAAGAAAGCAGGAAAAGCGAATCTCCTAATTCAGGGAAGAAAACTTTCAAGAAACTGGAGGACAAATTTTATTAGAAAGGACAGAGATCCAGTTTGGAGTAGCAGTTAAGGCAATAGGCTACAAACCAGGAGACTCTGAGTTCTAGTTTCACTTTAGGCACAAGCCATCTGGATGACCTTGGACCAGTCACCATTTCTCAACCCAAAAGAGAGTGTGGTTTGGTGGAGAAGGTGTTGGACTAGAAACAAGGAAACTGTGAGTACTAGTTCTACCTGAGGCACAATACCAGCTGGGTGACTCTGGGCCCATCACTATCTTTCAGCCCTAAAGAGGAGGCAATGGGAACCAATTTTGAAATCTTGCCCACGAGATTATCCAGGCAATCCTCAGGAGTCAATGAAGACCAACAGATACACACAGGCACAGTGGAAAAATTAAGAAGAATGGATGATTTAAGCAACTTCCTGCCTGCTCATTCTGAGGTTGAAAGAGGATGAGATTTCGTTACCCAACAATGACACAAAATGAAGCAAAAACCAGGCCCGGCAAAGCGAGGGTCATTCTTCCTTTTAAGAAACCTCATCCCAGCAAGACAGGCTAGCAGTGTGGCTTTAATTGTTTGGAATTAAATTGCTCAGGCTTCTCTACCAAGGGAGTTGCAAATGCACCAGCTTTCTCATAATGTTGCAATATAAACTTCCATTTAGGCTTGATGGGTCCCTCTTTCAATGAATTTTTATTTTCCAGGTACTTTTGTAATGCAGTCTTTTATGAGTGGTGCGAATAAGAGGCTGCTAAGAAATTAAGCCATGCCAAATTGCAGAGCTAAAATAGTCATTTGTGATAAAGGGAGGGTGGTGAAAAGGAAAAAGAAAGGAGAGGAATTGAATGTGTTCTACTTCCAAGTTTGCTTTTTCTCTTTGCTTTTAATTCGCTCAACCTGGTCTGACAATGAGCAGCATCTGTCTTGTTCCCATTGACTCGTCTTCTCAGGTTGACAATGAGGAAGAAATGTTGACTAAAAGCCTTTAGAATGTCTTTAGAAGTCTTTACTTTTAAAACTCAACTTCTCCAGAACTTTCTAAAGTTAGGAACAATTATTTGAATGGTACAGTAGCACTTCTGCAACCCCCTCCTAAATTTGGGGGTTGTATAAAGAAAAAAAAAAAGAGGTGAAATCCAATCTGGTATGTGAGTCCAACTCCATTTTTTGAGTCCAGATAAATTTATTGATATAAAGCTTATCAAGATGTTTTTGTGTTTCATTGATAACGTAACAAATTGAAAGGCTTGTCCACTAGTATAACACTCTAATATATTCCTCTATCGTGATTATCTGCATGATTTGCAGTTCTGAACCTGTTCCTTGCAATATGCGTTGTACATTTTATTATACTTGTGATATTTGTCTTCTATTAGCCGACAGAAAGAGAGGGGGAGTGCTTAAATTCAAAGCTTTAATTTATTTTGCATTGAAAAGCTGTTTCTGCAGCAAGACTTTAAAATCAGGTCAGATGAACAAAACATTTCAGTGTCATTTTTACATTAATGATTGTGGTTGATGTCATTTTCACAAAACAAAATTATAACCAAAATGGATCCTGCGGGTCAAAGGACCACAAAGATTATATAGATACATTTCCATCAATAAATCCGCCCTCTTCCTGCCCTAGTGCAGGCCCACAACTCTTAATGACTGGCATTTTTACCGCTAAATTATACAACGTCTGCTTCAAGAAGGAATGTCTCCATTACAAAATTAGCTAACCATCAACATAACGTAAAATAACTCAAACATGGTGTCATTTAACAAAGATATTGATTCGTACAGACTTACTGGATTAAATCTTGGTTTCCCATAACAGAAGTAGCTATTATACCTTGCAGTAGACAGAAAACTGCAGTCTATAGAACTCTGTATTTGACATAGGGGTGGGATTTTCAGATCAACAGAAAGAAAGAAGGGACAAGAGTGATTTTTCCGTACAGTAAGATGGTCAATCGTGACGAGAAGCTAAGAGGATGCTTTCCGTCTTCCATGTTCAATATGGTCATTCAAGAGTCACGGTATTAATAAAACCATATTCCTTTGGGAAGTTACGGTGAAACAAGCCCCGTTACTTTTTACATAGATCAGATGTAATAAAATGTTCCTTCATTTAGAAAGCTCTTATAAGAGGCTGAGCCTGAGGGAGGGAGGGGAGGTCAAACAAGTCATCAGTCATGAGTCCTTGTGTGCCCACAAGAGATCTAAGTTGAATTTCTTTTTATACTTAACTCCCACTAATTTCCCTCAACCGTTAATAGTTCAAATTCTTGTAAAGAGCTTCAGCTTGCAATACATTTTTATGCTCATTTGAACTGCCCAAATCTCCTGATTTTCCCGGTGCTTAACAGATCTCATAATGTAACAGATGGATGGAATGATCTTGCCTGCAACCCTGGACATCCTGATAGTGAGAGTAGAGCCCTCTCTAACCTGGTATTCCTCAACCTCAGCAACATTAAGATGTGTAGACTTCAACTCCCAGAATTCTATGCTGGCTGGGGATTTTGTGAAACACTGCTCTAACTATGAAGAGGTAAATGCTTAAATACTCTAAGTATTTATTTGAGAGAGAAAAAACACCATATTAGTCATTGTTTATAGTCCTTAGGTTATCTTGCTAGCATTAGGAAGCACAGGAGCCCAGTTTGACCTTTCACTATCAGTAAATGTATAAGAATTCCAGATCACAGAAACTGACAATATGTTTTGGTTCATTCAATAGGTTTAATCCAGTCAACCACTAACTTGGTTATTGCCCCTCATTGGTCTGATTTTCCAGAGACATTGAATAATGAAAAAAATGTGGGATGTGGGATTCAGCCCTTGTTTTAGTTTCTAATTAGCATCCACAATTTAGGTGAAAATTAGGCTAAATTTAGATTGTAGTTTGAAGGGATTTCTTTTAAAAAAATTAATCCTCATTACTTGGTATATAAAAGTCTCATTCTGAAGCAGATCTTTTACAATATTTCAGCATTAAGAGCTGGGTAAATTTCTATTCCGAAGGAGATAACTATTAGTCCAATGCAAAGTTCTCTTTCAGTTATTCTACTCAAAGACTTCAACTAAATTGCTTTGTGCATAGGAAGGAAGGAAGGGAGGGAGGGAGGGAGGAAGGAAGGAAGGAAGGAAGGAAGGAAGGAAGCTTTCCAAATCAGAGTGACCTGATTTAGTGATTTGATCCATAGCATCAAACTGCATAGATCTGACACTCATTTGTACATCATAATTAGTGGGACTTTTAGTGGCGTCACTAGAAAACTTTAAAGGTAAAGGTTCCCCTCACACATATGTGCTAGTCATTCCTGACTCTAGGGGCAATGCTCATCTCTGTTTCAAAGCCGAAGAGCCAGCACTGTCCGAAGACGTCTCCGTGGTCATGTGGCCAGCATGGCCAAAGGCGCACAGAATGCTGTTACCTTCCCACCAAAGGTGGTCCCTATTTTTCTACTTGCATTTTTTATGTGCTTTCGAACTGCTAGGTTGGCAGAAGCTGGGACAAGTAATGGGAGCTCACTCCATTATGCGGCACTAGGGATTCAAACTGCTGAACTGCCGACTTTTCGATCAACAAGCTCAGCATCTTAGCCACTGAGCCATCTTTTTAATTATCTGTCTGTCTGTCTGTCTGTCTGTCTGTCTGTCTGTCTGTCTATCTATCTATCTATCTATCTATCTATCTATCTATCTATCTATCTATCTTTACAGTAATGTTGATTGTTTAAAAGTGTGCATTCTCCAGATACAAGCTATATCATTTCTTACAAGGCTCCTACAAAAAAAAAATACTCATGGGAAAATATGCAGATTTTTTGATTTACTCATGCCCTGTTTGCATCTCAACCAAAATGTGTAAGACATAAATCTATAAAGGAAGTAGTAGTCATTTTGCTCTGCTAATTTTTGATCAGAACAAGCTGCTAGTAGATTATTGGCAATGGTCTAACAACATGTTGGCCACTATCCCAAAACTGCTCCTATGCAAAATAGTGACATGCTACTTTTTCAACCCTACATTAATCAGGTTTTCTTTTGATTTTTTTTTAAACAAAGGCAGATAGAAAAGTCTCAATATATATGTATCCTTTGGGAATAGGGTCATAGGATTTTGTCCTTCCTGATCCAGAGAAAAGAGTTGATTCAAAAGAAAAAATTTGTTAATGTTCCACAGAATTATTCAAAAACACAAAAAGTGTTCTGCGGAATTATTCAGCCTTTTGCTTGGTTAGTTGCTTGTTTATTATATTTTGGCTTGGCATATCATAATTTTCTCATTTCGGGCTTTCTTCTCACTTGAAGATAAAAGACTCTATCGGCAGGATTCATGAATGAGGGATATTATTTATCAACACAAGATCTTTTAAAACATTTCCGCCCCCTCCCCCCCTCTGATTCATGAACTACTTTCCTAAATCCACAAAAGCACTTCATAAATCGTTCAGCACCAGCAGAAATTAATAATGAGTCCATTTACATAAAAAGAACTCATCCTGACAATTGCTGATAATACTTGAAACTAGCATCTTGTCAGCTTGCACAAATTATGCTGGTGGTTTAGGAATGGGGAGCCTTTATTGTGTTATAAGAGAATTTGAATATTTCACTCTTTTTCCTGTTCTCTGGTGCACAGGTTCTTAACAGAAACCCCTCTAGTTAATTGGTTTTTTTTTTATTTAAGAACAATATTAATAAACTGAAAGGAGACCAGGGATTGGTAAAATTTGAGAGATTAGAGGCTTGGAAATGATATTCAAACACCATCAAATGCCTTGCTTACAAAGATCAGAATTGTGCAAGCAGTTATCTTCCCTTTGATGCTCTACAAAAGTGAAAGTTGGAAGTTTGAAGACACAAGGTAGGAAGAGTTACAGACTCTTCTGAACTTTTGTGGAAGAAGACACCTGAGAATATCACAGACAGCCAAGAAAGCAAATGGATCATTGAACAAAACTACCTAGTGATCTCACTTGAGGCATAAATAACTAGGCTCAAATGATCTTATTTTACTTGGATACATTAAGCAAATAATTAAACAACTACATGGATTACTGAGGTTCTTCATCAACATATTGCAACATACTTTGGGAAGGAGGTTCCTGAAGTTGATGTAGCAGGAGTTGGTACATTCCAATGACTCAGACTAACTGACTTGCTTTGACTGATGAAGCTGCTTGGATGAGCAATGAAACGTCCCAAACTAACAACCAAAAATAGTCCAGTTGCAAAAGACTCAACCTTCAAACAACTCTACTGGATTGCTGAGAATCTTCATCAGCAAATTAAGCAAAGACCCAACTCTCTGAGAAGGCTCCAGTGCTTGGAAAGGCAAAAGGAAAGGAAAAGACAATGGATTCAAGTAGAGTAATGATGAGAGCATTGTTGGAAGATGTGAAGGACCTGGTTCAGGGCAGGTTTTTGTGGAGAAGGTCTATATATGTGATTGCTAAGAATCAACAATGACTTTATAGTGTATAATCAATCAAATAACCAGAAGCTGCAATTCTGCTCCCCAATTTTCCAAGATTTCCGAAATGAAGTGACATTACTGGATTAAGTTATTTTGAAAGAGGGTATTTTCATTGTTGCTGCTGTTGTTTTTAGGTCAAGGGTCAGCAACCTATGGCTCCGGAGCTGCATGTGGCTCTTTGGGCCCTCTGCTGTGGCTCCCTGTCAGGTGATCCCAACATTGGCTGTCCCCGCCCCGCACCCTCCCCTCCCAGTCACTCCTCGGCTGAGTGACCCTAACCCCTGAGAAGGTAAGGGAGATGGCGGGGGATGGAAAAGCAGCCAGGGCAGAGACAGAGAGATACAGAGAGTGGGGGTGGGGGGGAAGAGAGAGATACAGAAAGAGGGGGAGAGAGGGGAAGTGAGGGAGGGGAGAGGGAGGGAAGAGAGAGAGAGATATGTCAAAAGGATTTTGTGGTATCCAGTGTTTTTTAACAACAGGATCGCTACCCTAATGACTGGCTGGGTAGGCGTGGCTAGTGGGTGTCATGTGACTGATGGAAGTGAGTGACATTGAGTTGGCCATGCCCACCCAAGCTTTGTGGCTCCCGGTGTTTTCTTTTCTCTGGGAAATGGGTCCAAATGGCTCTTTGAGTATTTAAGGTTGCAGACCCGTGTTTTAGGTGATTAGAAGGAACTGAGTCAGAATGAGTGTGGACTAACTGCTCTTAGTCCAAACTTTTAAACCTCCCCAAACTGCAGCTGAGGGGCATCTGGGAAGGGTTTAAGGGTGAAAATAAAGAGCCTAGGGACATTTATAAACTAACAAAAAGACATCTTGCTAAAATCGGGTCGTTTTGCTGCTGAGTTTAGTGGGTGATGGTCAGCGAGGGAAGATTAAGATGTATGTTCAGACAGAAAGTAATATTGGGAGGACTTGGACTTTCTCAACTTTATCTGAGATATTTGTTTTGCTTCTGGTTCTGATCAAAACTGCCATGAAAAATACGTTAAACTAACCAGAAAGTTGCAAATCTCCCGAATCCTCAATGTTTTGATTTCAAAATGAAGCAATGGCAGCATGTCCTCTTTGAAACCTTATGGGGATGCTAACCCATTCATGGTTTCTTAATTCATTGACAGTTTGGTTACCTTTTCTTGTATAGATCTCATGGGCAACTTGATGTAAATGTGGATATATATTTTTTTTAAAAAAACTCTGCACAAAATATTCCTGTCCTTCTTTTCTCTCTAAAGCCAACTTCAGCTTCTTTAAATCAACTTTCTTTATGGGATGTACAATTCATCTTTCCGTACACATTTTGTCATTAATATATATTGCTTATGCTGGTTTCTTGTGATCCGTTCAATACGGCAGCATTATTTTTACCGAGGGAAGAGTGCAATAAAAATTTGAACACAAAACCCAAGAGGATTCTTTGAATAGAACACAACTTTTCTCTTATACAGGTAGTCCTTGACTTACAACTACGATTGAGCCCAAAATTTATGTTTTGCTAAGCGGAACATTTGTGAAGTGAGTTTCGCCCCATTTTACGACTTTTCTTGCCACCGTTGTTAAGTGAATCACTGCAGTGATTAAGTTTAGTAACACGGTTGTTAAGTGAATCCCCATTGACTTTTTGCTTGTCGGAAGGTCACAAAAGCGGATCACGTGACCTCAGGGCGCTGCAACTGTCATAAATAAGAACCAGTTGCCATAAATAAGAACCAGCATTGTGACCGTGGGGATACTGCAACGATTGTAAGTGTGAAAAACGGTCATAAGTCACTTTTTTCAGTGCCATTGTAACTTTTAACAGTCACTAAATGAACTGTTGTAAGTCGAGGACTACCTATATCTGGTCAAATTTATTCCATCACTATATTTAGAAGAAAAAGATCCCTAAAGGTTCCTCATGATGTTTTAAAAATACATTTCTTTTATACCTGTAGGTGGTCTATCAAAGGGCTGCATTTCAAAATATTTAAGCTGGCTTTGGCAGGAAGACTAAATTTCGACTGGCAAAGTTCAAACAGTTAATGGGCTTAATCTTTTCAAAATAAACCGTACAGTTCCCAAAACTTTGTGGACAGCTCACTTAAATTATATGGCAGGGAATCCTGCCATGCCCAGCAGAGGAAAGGGAGACAGAAATAATGATAAACAAACAAAGATGATGTTTAATATATTGCTTGGGAAAGAATCAAACCTAGAGAGAGACTATTCAGCAACTTTTCAAAAAAAAAAAAAAAAGGTCCATCTTTCCATTATACTCAAAATAGGAATGTCGGAATAATTACGCACTTTGTTATTGTCTAAATTCAGGGATTGTTTGTGAATTACTCATCTGTATTTGACATGTGGGGCTGATAAATAAATTGGCAAGTATCCAAGAAGCTACTTTGCTTAGGGGCATCAGTTTGGTTTAACTACTCCTGCTTAGATAATGGATTTGTTTTTATTTGCCCCAATCATATCAATTGCTGGATTTCAGACTGTTTGAAGTTTGTGACTTTTTTCTAGTTAGTTTACCGGAGCTGGGGACCAGAGGTTTTCTGGTCAATTAGAAACAATTAAAACCAAAAAGCAGCCACGGAAACAAGGATTCCCAAACATTAGTATTTAACCTCACTGTGTGTTTGAATCTGGGCATGGCACAGTCTGGGTTATTTCAGATTTTGACAGCTGTGTCGTAGAAACCTTATTTCTCACCTGAAATCATAATCTGTCTCTTCGTGTGAAAGCAAAGTTATGGGTCTGGCTTATATAGTTTGGTTTCTTCGGGAAAACCAAAAATTTATTTTAATAGTAAATTTATTCATGCACATCGTTCTTAGCCTAAACACCGCTTGATTTATTATGTTGCTTTTATTCATTTTTTCCAGGATCTTATAAATGTTCTCTCTCTCTTCTGCCACAATCCTTACTTATTTTCCTGCAATGTAGTATACAAACTACATGTTGACTGAATATTTTTTTGAGAGAGGGAGGGAGGGAGGAAAGGAGGGAGAGAGAGAGACAGAGAGAGATGAAGAAGAGGATATATCTCAGTGATGGCTAACCTTTTTGCCATCACGTGCTGAAAGCGGAGGGAAAGCGGAGAGAACAAGGGGAGGGTCGTGTGCACGTGCCCTCACCCATAATTCAATGCCCCCCATTGGCCAATCACACTTGGCCAATAAAGAATTCCATTCCATTCCATTCTTTTACAACAATCCTAGGAACCATAGGATTATTGTATGAAAGTATCAATCTGTTCAGAGATTTGTGTATTCTGCATACACAACTGATACCACTGTAGGCATGAAGTGGGTCTTAGAGATCATATAATTTATCCCTTTGCTGAGGACCCGGATTGTGGGGGCAATAAGCTGACTTTGTATATAAAAAAAAGAACACCGCTGGGGGGAGGGGTCAAAAGCCCTACTAAGCAGCTATATACAAAAGTATGAAGGCTATTGCTTAACGCATTATAAGCCGCCCTGAGTCTCTGGAGAAGGGCGGCATATAAATCAAACCAATAAATAAATAAATAAATAAAATCTGGAATGACAGTATTCCCAGACCTTCAGTCTTCTTAATTCAGGAAAGTTTGCCAGATCTTGGTAGAATTAGTACAACTGTATAAGTATTCTCGCTAGCTTCCCTGCTTCTCTGAATATCTGAAACGGTCTCTGCCATGTGGGATCTGAGACTGGACTTGGACTAACTTTGGCTCAAATAAATAATAACCTTCGGTTGTTTCTTCTTTGGACCTGACAAAACCAACTATAGATGTTAAATTTAAGGCAGATAATAAAGAAGACACTTGACAAGGCCATGGGTCACCAAGAAAAAAAAAAAAACCAAATGGATCATCGAAGGAACCTACACTGGTTTCTCATTTGAGGTGCTAAATGACCAGGGTCAACATTTCTTTTTTTTACTTTGGACATTATAAGACCTTGGCCTTCAGTACAGTCCGTAATGCTAGAAAAGGTTGAAGAAAAAAGAAGAGGAGGAAAAAGAAAGGAGGATGTATTCAATTACAGAAGTGATGGGTACATTGTTGAAAGACTAGAGGGATGAGATTGGGGACAGATTTTTGTGGAGGAAATATTTCTATTCCTCTTTGTAGATGAAATATATCTTTCTATATTTTATGGAGGAGATCTATCTATTTATCTACATTACCCCCGCCCCTCTGTATAATCTATCTATCTGTCTGTCATCTATCTATCTATCTATCTATCTATCTATCTATCTATCTATCTATCTATCTATCTATCTATCTATCTTGTTCTGTCTATCTTTGTCTATCTTTGTCTGTCTGTCTTTGTCTGTCTATTTATCTATCTGTCTGTCTGTCTTGCTCTGGCTATCTATCTTTGTCTGTCTATATTTGCCTGTCTGTCTATCTATCATCTTTCTATCTTTCTATCTTTCTATCTTTCTATCTATCTATCTATCTATCTATCTATCTATCTATCTATCTATCTATCATCTCTCTCTCTCTCTCAAAGCTGGAACTGGTGATGGCACATATCAAATCTAATAAATGAATAAGAAAAAGTGGGTGACAGACGTTAAGTAATTTAACGCTGCCATTCAAGAGCTGATAATATGAAATATTGGACTATTACATATAGGGTAAGCTAAATAATGAGATCTTAAAATTCTTTGGAATGTGGAAAATCTCCTATTCATTCTGTTCTCTTTTTTTCCCCTTTCAAACTCACCATGGGAGGCTCCACCGCTGACATCTTTATATATGATATTCTCATCTCAAAATGCCACTGAACTTTCAAATGAATACTTGCCTATGATCTTTGAATACAAAAATGCTTAAATCAAGGTTTTTATATTTTAGTGCACTCAGCCATGCTAGACCGTGAAGGGATTTTTGGTATTTAGCTTAGATCTCTTTCATTTTCAAGAGAAAATGAAAAGTTTCTGAAAGTGCATGAAGTTATATAGCAAGGCACAATGTTAAAGTGCACTGAATTTGCCTTAGAAAATCCACAACAGCAGACAGCAAATGTATCAAAGCAGCATCTGTAATTGACCATGCCCAAACCCTATCCAGACCAGAGAGATTCACAAAATGTCAGTGTGAAGTTAAACTAGGCTGAGTGTAATCATTTCTATCACACTGAATCTGATAGGAGATTCAGTGAACAAACACTATCTCATTCCCAGTTCACTTTGGGAGGCGAAAAGATTCTCCAAATATTTAGTCAACTGAAGATTAAGCCAGGTAGTCTTTAAGCCAAATAAAGTCTTTACTTTATTTGCTTAAATTAAATAAATGCAAGCAATACGTGTAATTGTGGATGATAGGCATACTTGCAAAATAGAGAATGAACCAAAGAACCAGGATGTAGGCAATCATTTTTACATAACTTCAGCAAAATAGTTCCTATATCTTTCTCTCTCCAAACTATTAGATGCTGTTATAGACATACTGAAAAGATGCATCTGCTTTCTCAATTTACTCCTAGCTCTGCGTCTGCCTTACACTTTCAACTAAAGTCATGTCACCATTTCCAAGGTCTGATGACGACCTCCTTGAAAACACTGAAGAGTGTTCCATGAGATTTTACCCCATCCTTCATTCTCTCTTTGTGTGAAACATTAACAGATCATTCTGGACTATTAACCCAAATGAGGAGGAATAATCAGCTGCAGTTGGATCCGTATGACATCTGGGAAATGTCAAAATGTTTCCTTTGAAAACAATATGGAGAGAGATACAATGGAGCAAAATGATGCATCAATGCGAGAAGGAGATCAAGGTCTCTTCTCCCTGGGGATGGAAAAGAATAGTCTTATTCCAAAACTTTTTATCACAGTGAGTAAGAAGGGATGCCAAGTATCTCTGAAGTAACTGAACTGAAGAAGCTTCTTCAATGAGAAGTGAAACATCTTCAAGGAAAAACAAAGTCCAGTTGCCTTTTGAAAGAGCACCTTGGCGACACCAAGTATCTCCAAATGTCTAGACTGGTGGTCTTACTAAGGCTTTCCAGCAGGAAGGCAATCTATTTGGATCAATTCAACTAGCAATAGCACTTAGGCTTATATACCACTTATTATTATTGATTATTATTTATATTATTTATATTTCTATGCCACCCACTCTCCGAGGACTCTGGATGGCTTACACTAAAGACAGCATACTAAATAGCATATTGTCCCCAACAATCTGGGTCCTCATTTTACCCACCTCGGAAGGATGGAAGGTTGAGTCAACCTTGAGCCGGTGAGATTTGATCCGCTGATCTGCTGAACTAGCAGTCAACTGAAGTAGCTGCAGTACTGCACTCTAACCACTGTGCCACCTCGGCTCTTACTTTACAGCCCTCTCTAAGTGGTTTACAGAGTCAGCATATTTCCCCCAACAATCTGGGTCCTCATTTTACCTACCTCGGAAGGATGGAAGACTGAGTCAACCTTGAGCCTGGTGAGATTTGATCTTCCAAATTGCAGGCAGCTGACAGTCAGCAGAAGTAGCCTGCAGTACTGCACTCTAACCACTACACCACTGTGGCTCTAATCAACTAACCAAAGTAGAAGAGATGGAGGAGAAAGTTTTCCATGTCTCTGTTTGGTGGTTTATTGATTTAGGATTTATGGCATGGGAAAGTGCACAGGGATTAAGACCACAGTTCATACTTAGATATTTATCAGGAAAGCGATTCCAATGTATTGCAACATCTACAAGACCTCTGGAATTATTAGAAGCTGGAGAAACAAATGAAAATACATGCACATGAATGATTTATGTATAATTCTCGCATTATAGTGAGAGATTTGTGCTCAGGATGTTGACTTTTTGTCATGGCCTCAGTGACAGTCTGATCCTAATGTAATTTCTGAAAAAAATCAGGGTCACAAGACCCCAAAGATTTGTTCAATATCTGGGAACCTATAGGTTAATCATTCATGCAATTCTTTGGTTGCTTCTTTCATTTTTCAACCCATGAACCTTATGGATCATTTGGAATTCAGCTGGCTCCAGAAATTCTATTTAAAATTGCTCATTAAATTCTCCACTCTGCTTCAATACAAAGTATGATATCCAACTAATCTTAGCTTAGCTTCATGCCACAAGAGCAGGCAACCTCAGTCAAAGAAGGTTAGGCTTAAAATCTGGTGCATCTGATGCACTGTTCTTTTTTTTAAAAAAAAAGTTTTCTATTTCCACAATAGTTTAGGCACTATGGTCTACTGACTCCCATTTCTTATGTTAACATTGCTTGTAGCTTTTTGGTATTCATCACTTATTCCCATTGTATGACTTTCATATTTCCATATTTCTTTCTGTGTTTAGCCTCAACATGGAGAAAGTAGAAATAACGCAATCTATGATATAGCTCGTCTGCCTGGAATCCACACTGTATATCGGACATTAACACAATTGAGCGAGTCCAGAGGTATTTCACGAGAAGAATCCTCCACTCCTCTGCTCACAACAGAATCCCTTATGACACCAGGCTTGAAATTTTGGGCTTGGACAACCTGGAACTATACCGCCTACGGTCTGACCTAAGCATAGTACACAAAATTATCTGCTACAATGTCCTACCTGTCAATGACTACTTCACAGTTTCAACCTTCAACTATCTACCATGGACTTCACCCCATTCCTAAGAGGTCCGTAAAGGGGGCATGCATAAGGGCACCACTGTGCCTACTGTCCCTGCCCTACTGTTCCCATTTGCTTATACTCATTCCTAGTTCAAGTCCATGTTTATACTTATACCTGTTATCTAGTACATGTTCAACAAAATAAATAAATAAATAATAAAATTAAATGATCCCACCAACATCTTACCTTCACTGAAATTTAAAAGATCTTTCTCTTTGTTGCTGCCCCATAAACATGCAAATATTTGCATTAACAACTATTGGAGTAGATTACTAATGTTGATTATAAGCTATGCTTAAATTAGATTTCTTCAGATAGAAAGGTGGAAAGCTTTCTAAAATTTTTAGGGTATGATTTAGTTCTGAGTAATTCATTTTGTTATGCTTTTTTCTTTTCTTAACATTTCTAACACACACACAAACACACAATCTGGGCAGTTTTAAAATAGGCAATCTACAACTCCCAGAGTTCTCCAGCCAGTATTACATTGCTAAGAATTCTGGTACTTGAAGTCCACACTAGTTGGCCAGGTTGCAAAACAGTACTCTAACAACAGATTAATATGAAGAATGGATATGCCTAGTTTAATGAAAAGAAGGACTATGAAAAGAAGGATATGAGAGCAATGGTCCAATATCTAAGGGCTAAGAGGAGGAAGGGGGGGTCAACATATTTTCCAAAGCATCTGAAGGCAGAACAAGAAGCAATGGGTGGAAACTAATCAAGGAGAGAAGCCACCTAGAACCGTGATGGTGAACCTATGGCACGGGTGCCACAGGTGGCACCCGGAGCCATATCGGTGGGCACACGTGCTCAGCTCCGGCACGCATGTGTGTGCCAACCAGCTGATTTTCAAGCCTTCTGGGTCCACCAGAAGTCAGGAAACACACTGTTTCCGGCCTCTGGAGAGCCTCTGGAGGGTGGGGAAGGCCATTTTTGACCTCCCCAGGCTCCTAGAAAGGCTCTGGAGCCTGGAGAGAGCAAAAAACAGGCCTACTGTGCCATCACGTGCCAAAAGCAGGGGAAGCACAGGGGGGGAGGCGGGGCGCATAGAATTATGGATGTGGGCACGCATGCGTGTGACCCCACCGCGCTCCCCCCACTTTTGGCACGCAATGGCAAAAAGGTTAGCCATCACTGACCTAGAACTAAGGAGAAATTTCCTGACAGTGATAACAATTAATCGTGGAACAACTTGTCTCCAGAAGTTGTGGGTGCTTTTATCACTGGAGGTTTTCAAAAAGAGATTGGACGACCGTTTCTCTGAAATTGTATAGGGGTTCCTGCTTGAGCAGGGGGTTGGACGAGAAGATCTCCAAGGAGCCTTCCAACTTCGTTATTCTTTTATTGTGGTTTTCCAACTATATTCATCTTAATGTGTCAGTTTTGTTTTTATCCTCCATTTCTTTTGGCCTTTATTTTCCAGTCCAATTTTCCAACCTGCTTTTACACTATTTAGTGTAGGTTATCAAACCTAAACATTGATCTGTATGTACAATATCTGCTTTAGAAATCCTTAAAAATAAAATGTAGTAAAATGCTATCGCTAAAAGCATGTCTCTATTTATTATCTGTGTGCTATCAACTCAGCATTGTTGTTATTTTTTATTCCTGTGCTTCAAGATGCAACAAATCTTTATACAGATTTCAAACAAAGGTGACAAAGGAAGAAATATTTTTTTAAATTTATGCAGCAGAAAGAATCTCTGGACTGATAATTACGATTTTGTATCAAAGCAGCAAAGGATTATATGGCAAATGTTTTGCCAGATACATAAAACATTTACTCTTGAGTTGTGATTTGACCTGATGTTTGTCAACTTAGTTTCCATCTCTTAAAGCCAAAACGGTGCCCTGGGATAACTACTGTTCACACATAATATCCTTTTTTAAGAAAGTATTTTGAAATTGCAGAAAGTACAGCTTTCCAAAAATATGAAATCTTTATTAGGATCATTCTTTAGCAAAGTTGCAACCAAAGAGGAGTATATTTTTAATTGTTGCTATTACATTTAAGTTCCACTCTTGGGACAAATTCTTTGGGAAGCACAAATCCCAACTTATTTTAAAGACTTATTTTCATTATGATTTATGACTATAATATCCGGACTGCATTAATAGATTGTGGCCTATGTAGTTACAACGACCGTCTTTTCTATTGCTAATCCTTTAATGAAAACAACAATAAAGAGGTCAACTCTAAGAAGTAGAGTTCATTTCTTGCACATCTTCAACCAAGAGAGTCCTTAGCAGTTTGTGCAGTAAATCTGAAGAGAATTCACGGAATGGTTAGGGATTTTATGGAGAAATAAGAAAGGGAACTGGAGTGGAGCAACACTGTAAAAACTATGAAAATAACAATGCATTGTCTTGCTATTGGCTGCTGAACATTTGGGGGCAATTGTGCTACCATTGGTGAATATGTCGGCATTACATATCATAGCTGATACGATAAGTTGTTCACTGACAGCAAACTACAGTATGTAAGTAGGGGTGTAAGAGAAGAGCAGGTTGAGCTAGAAGGTGGGATTAAACATGTCATCAGTTTGGAATCATTGCATTACCACAAGAGACCAAGTCCAGCCCAGTGAATTACACTGACCTTTATCTTACACCAATTTAGCTTTGACTTGTTAAGTGACTAGATTCTTATGTATACATAGCAGTAACAAACTCACCTATGCTTTGAACTCAACAAATGCTCCTGGTTGTTTGCGTTTAACATGGGATTTTTTTTTCATGTCGTTTTTCCATTGGACTGACATTTCTACTGATAGATGAGCCAAACGCACAGTTGTGCACAATCAAGGAGAGAGTTAACGACTGCATGTGAAGATACATAAATAATTCAGCTCACTCAAAAGGTGGCAACTTGAACAAGTCCCTTTTGGTTAAACTTATTGAATGAAAAGGTGAAGTTAAGTGAGTGATAGCATCGTTCCAGAGGCCATTGTCCAGAGGGAATATGGACCATCTATGTTACATCATTGAACGACTTCAGCAAAATTATGTCAGCTGAGTTTTCCAAGCCTTCAGAGACCGAGAACATGTCTGATCTCTTCAAGAAGTGATCCTGGACAAGTGTTTTTAGAAAAGGCAGCTGCATGTAGCCCCATAAAATCCTCTTCTATTTTTTAAAAACTCCTGCCCATTAGCAAAATACTTTAAAGAGAGAACGAGAGACCAGAGAGATCATTAAGATATTATGAAAGCTTTTGAAACATTATCTTGATGATAGGATGAGAAGCCCTAATAACACTTAGATATATTTAAAAATGAATGTTTCTTTTGTTCAGGCACACATATAGATCCTACATTGCTTGGATGAGAGATATTCAGGGAGCCATTCCAAAGAAGGAAGTATAGAGATTATTTTGCACTGGAAAAAAAAATATATGAAACCACCACTTTTCTATATGAATGCCTACATAACTACTTTTTGCAATATTTTAAACTGAAATATTAAGTGGAGTCATTATACCCCGTTTCCCACAAAATAAGACATCCCCTGATAATAAGCCCGAATGGGCTTTTGAGCGCATGGCAATAAGGCCAAGCGCTTATTTCAGGGTTTAAAAAAAATATAAGACAGGGTTTTATTTTCGGGGAAACCTGGTATATAGAGAAAAATTTCTTTTATATCTTCTATTGAAAGCTAACAGAACAGGGGTCAGCAACCTTAAACACTCAAAGAGCCACAAAGGTCCTAACCAGAGGCCCCCATTCAATTCTGGAGCTGACCGGAAGTTCGGTTTCCCCATCATAGTCTCCTCCTAGCTTGGCGTCTTTATTCCTCTGCTGACCAGAAGTCCAGTTCCCTCTATGGTGAGTCTCCTCCTAGCATGATATCCTTTTTCTTCTAACCAAAAGCCCTATCAATTGTGGAGCCAACCAGCAACAGGGAGCCGCAGCAAAGGGATGAAAGAGCCACATACGGCTCCAGAGCCATGGGTTGCTGACACCTGATGTAGAATATATATCCATATTCTAATGAATTGTACATAGACTCTTGAGATTGTAGAGCATGAGCATTTTTTTTCCAGGGCAAGTAGGAAATCAAACGGCCCTCCTTCCAAAACATATACAGAGCAAAACAAGGTCATTTAAAATAATTTAAAAGTCTACTTTTCCAACATCTTGGACTTAAGATGGTGTAGAACTGAGGGTGTGTGTGTGTGTGGAGGGGGGGAGCTTATAATGCTTGAAATATTCCATTTGAGCTGCTCTACCATACGTTGCCACAAGCAGGGTCAAATAGATACACACACACACAAACGAACACAAAAACACACACCCTCTAAGCCATAATCCTTGCTGTCCTGAATTTTGAAATTGTGCACTCATTTTATCTTTAATTAATTCCAAAGTTGGCAAAGGAAGATCCGAAGCCACACAACAGGAAGAATGAAGACTCTAAGCTGGTTTTGCCCTGGTCCTTTGCTTGATGATGTGCTTGTTTCAGGAACGGGAGAACATTTAGTTTTTTATCCTTGTTTTCCAGACGATGGTGTGACAATGTAAAAAAAAAAAAAAAATCTTCCTGAAAGGAAAGTTCTTTTGTGTGGTGAGAGTGGGATGCACCTACTGGTCTCATATCATCAAAGATACAGACACGTATCTATAATTTATGCCTTGCTTAAAGCTTGCAGTGATCTGATGTGGCTTTTTCAGACAACATTGTCTGTCTTGGCAAAGCCTGTCAGTCATCAGGACTTGCTCAAATTGTAGACCATTAGTCAGAGAGACAGCAAAGTTTCTTTAATGATGCTTTTATATGTAGTGTGTTGGCAGTGAAACAGAGAAGAATTGACTTGATCAATGCATTAGTCTAATCATGGGGTTCCTGCTCTTAATTTCTTTTGTCGGTAATTCCATACTCAAACAGCATTCAGGATACTTATAAAGGCACACTTAGAGTGCTGTTGATGAAGGCAGTCACCTATAAAGGATGGATTGGATACGACGCTGTAGGGAGCATGGAGGAAGATGGGGGGCGGGGTGGGGAGAACAATAAAATTTCTCTTTGAACTGCTTTTCTGAGAATTATGCAACCTTTGTCAAAGAGTGGAACAGTTCCAGTTCTACATATCACTCTTTTCTTTTACACCAATTTGCCTGAAAAGGGAGAAGAATGGATGTTAGCCCTTTAGGATCAGCAAGGTCAAGAAATGAGAGGTTTGAGGAAAGCTGCTGGAGTGAACAAAACAGAAAAAAGAATCAGAAATGAGACCGTAAGAGAAAGAATTAGCATAGAACCGATCCTAAACTACATACAAAAACAGCAAATACAGGTAGTCCTCGATTTATGATCACAATTGAGGCCAAAATGTGGATTGCTAAGTGAAACATTTGTTAAGTGAACTTTGGCCCGTTTTACAATCTTTCTGGTCACGGTGAATCACTGGGGTTGTCCAGTTAATAACATGGTTGTTAAGTGAATCTGGTTTCCCCATTGATTTTGCTTGTGTCACAAAAAGTGATCACATGACCCCGGGACACTGCAACCCTCCTAAATAATGAGTCAGTTGCCAAGCATCTGAATTTTGGTCACGTGACTGTGGGGATACCGCGACGGTCATAAGTGTAAAAAATGGTCACTTTTTTCAGTGCTGTTGCAACTTTGAACAGTCACTAAATGAAATGTTGTAAATTGAGGATTACCTGGTTTCATCACCTGGAGAGGATGCCTTGGGATTCCATGCCAAGGCGTACATAAAAATAGGAGAAGGTAAAAGAACACAAGGGAGACCCCAAAGAAGATGCAGACAGAACATTACAGACACTCTATAACAGCATCCAATAATAGTAGTTGAGGAAAGCATCTCCCTCAACACCCAAAGCAAGTAAAAAATGGGGAGAGGAGGAGGAGGAGGAGGAGGAGGAGGAGGAGGAGGAGATTATGGCAGATTGTTCCACTTAAATCTCAGTTTTCCCATTCTATGAATGGGGGTGGAATACTATTACTGTACTTATTCTATTCTCCAAGCTTCTGAGCTTCTAATTTCAGAAAGCCACCACAAGAGTTGCAAGTTCTTTTTAAATCCAGAACAACAGTATAGAATAATGGAATAACAGAATTGGAGGGGACCTTGGAGATCTTCTAGTCCAATCCAGGGATGAAATCCAAAATTTTTCCCTACCGGTTCTGTGGGCTTGGCTTGGCGGGCATGGCAGAGGAAGGATATTGCAAAATCTCCATGCCCACCCCACTCCTGGGGGAAGGATACTGCAAAATCCCCATCCCCTCCCCACTCTGGGGCCAGCCAGAGGTGGTATTTGCCGGTTCTCCGAACTACTCAAAATTTCCACTACCGGTTCTCCAAACTGCTCAAAATTTCTGCTACCAGTTCTCCAGAACCTGTAAGAACCTGCTGGATTTCACCCCTGGTCTAAGCCCTTCTCAGGCCAGAGACCCTATACCATTTCAGACAAAATGGCTGTCCAGTCCCTTCTTGAAAATCTTTCAGTGACGGAGCACCCACAACTTCTGGAGGCAACCCATTCCACTGGTTAATTGTTCTCACTGTATGTATCCAGTAGATAAGCACCCCAGAAACCATGACGCCATGGGGATAGGTGAAACTTGGATACCTCGCAAATGCTTTCCTAAAGAGCCAAGTTTCCATAGAGTGCTCCTTTGGAAGCCCCAAAGTTAGAAGGAAACTTGCGGTTGCAAACAAAGGATATCTCCAAAGTCTTCCTAGAAAGCATTTCCTTAGAGGAGAAATCTTCAGTCTCATTGATTGGGCAGACTCAGACTAGAAAGGTATTCAGGCCCCAAATCATGAAGTATTTAAAGGGACAACCTTCACTTTGAATTGTTACTTCCTGTTTCAAGTAGGCTGTGGCAGACAACCCATCTTCTCCTGAAGTAAGAAAATTGATTTCCTGTTCCGAATGTCACTTCTTCCCCTCTACTTATTGTCAGCCCAGATTAAGACCGTAAAGGTAGCCAGCAGGATTCCATCACCCTTGGACACAATCTAGAATATTTAAGCCCTGTAAATTAAGCGGGTATCAGGGCTGCCACATGAAGTTTACACGGCAAGGTGTAGCGCCTTACACGTTTTGTGGAAGCGTAATTAGAAACGTTGGCTTAAGAGTTGCTACTGTACCTTCTTAACTGGATTTGAGCACTCAAAATCAGTGAAAAAGACCTTTGAGTAGGCATGTAGAAGAAGATTGCACTGTTTCATTAATTAGCCAATTAAAGCTGCACGTGCTTGAATGTGGATTTCCCCCCCCCCCAAAAAAAAGTATGTAGAAATAGAAGCATATATCTTTTGTTTTTCAACAGTTGGGACACATTTATGCCAAAATAGACACAATAAGGAAAGAAACTCTCTTTTGGAAGAGATATTTTCTCCTGCGTGTGGCCAAGGGGACAATTGTTTATTTAGACAGTATTCTTTATAAATTCATTTGGGGCTGATCCAGACCTCGGCATGCTTATGGAAGACACTTTCAATTAATGGGAGTTCAGACAGTGGTGAATAAGTTAAACCACTGAATTTCATCAAGTCTACTTTGAGGAAGAAGAAATTCGGATAAGGGAGGTTTTGTGTGGGCTGTCCACATTCTGAAGTCTTTTAAATACTGTATTATTTAGGGCAATGTTTAAATTGATCAAACAAATTCAATCATCTGTCCCAAATATGGCTAAATATGCTAAGGCATCTCATTTTTTAAAAAACTAAGCAACAAAATTTGCTTCTTTATTATAATTCAGCTCACTTACAGTTGATTGTTGGTTAGCTATTAGGCCATATCAAAATATAGGTAGCCCTTGATTTATGACCGGTCACTTAGCAACCACTCCAAGTAATGACAGGCTTACCTTCGGGTTGCTTAGGACCCAGATTCAAAGTTATAAGGTTCAGTTATGTTCTCTCTGCAGTCACATACCTGAACTTTGGGTGTTCAGCAACATGGTTGCATTTGATTGTAGTATCCCACAATCACGTGACTGCATTTTTTGACAGTTTTGCCAAAAACTGGCACTCATTTATTTATTTATTTATTACATGTATTTATATGCTGCCCTTCTCCCGAAGGACTCAGGGCGGTGAACACAAGTTAAGAAACATGTACAATAAAATCGCACTTTAAATCAAATAACTAATTAATGATAAATAATAAAAACCCAGAATCAGAGTTAGCCTATTTGCCTGAACAGCCAAATCTTCAGCTCCCGACGAAAGGAGCGGAGATCAGGAGCCGTCCGGAGCTCGGTAGGTTATTCGTTCCAGAGGGTGGGAGCACCCACAGAGAACGCCCTACCCCTGGGCACCGCTAGATGACATTGGCTCGCCGTCGGGACCCTGAGGAGAGCGGCCCTATGTGAGCGAACAGGATGGTGGGAAGCAGGCAGGAGAAGGTCCTGTAAATATCCTGGACCTAAATCATGTAGGGCCTTATAGGTGAGAACTAGTACCTTGAAGCGGACCCGGAGAACCACTGGTAACCAGTGCAGCTGACGCAGGAGGGGTGTTATATATGCCACTTCTGGGTTTTGGCAAAACCGTGCCCATAGCAAACCTTTTGTTCACAAAAAAATGTTGCAAAATGACAGCTGTAATGGGCAAGCTCCATTACAGTCATATGTTGAGATTTAGATTTAGATTTAGATTTATTGGATTTATATACCGCCCTACTCCCGAAGGACTCAGGGCGGTGTACAGCCAACAATAAAAATACATACGTACAAAATTTAAAAACCAACTAAAAACAGATTAAATGAATTTGGCCCGGACAGAATTAAAACACCCCAATATAATTTAAAAACTTTAAAATTTGACACTAAAAATGGGGAGTGGTTAGGCCAGGCCCGCCTGGCGAAATAGAAAAGTCTTAAGAGCGCGGCGGAAGGTGGGCAGATCCGGGATCCTCCGTATCTCTGGGGGGAGCTCATTCCAGATAGTAGGTGCCCCCACAGAGAAAGCTCTCCCCCTGGGGGCTGCCAGCTGACATTGGCTAACGGCACCCGGAGGAGCCCCTCTCTATGAGAGCGTACTGGCCGGTGGGAGGCTACTGGTGGTAGTAGGCGGTCCTGCAAGTACCCAGGTCCTAAGCCATGGAGCGCTTTAAAGGTAGTAACCAGGACCTTGAAGCGCACCCGGAAGACCACCGGGAGCCAGTGCAGCTCGCGCAGGAGAGGTGTCACATGGGAACGCCATGTCGCTCCCATCACCACCCGCGCGGCCGCACTCTGCGCCAGTTGGAGCCTCCGGGTGCTCCTCAAGGGGAGCCCCATGTAGAGAGCATTACAGTAGAGGATCACCTGAATAGAGTATAAAATATGGAACATTAATAAGGCCGTATGTAGCTTTATGACAATGCAATGCTATCAACAGTGATCAAAAAATTATTTTCAAACTCCAGAAAAGAAGGCAAAATAGAAATGTAAAATGCTCAAAAGAGGGAATACTACATAAAATAATACGTTATTTTTCACATTCCTTTAGCAATTAATCACACCTTTCACCTTTATCTGGAACTTGGGCTATATAGCAAATATTGTCCCATTATATTTTTGTTTTCTAAGTCTTTATGAATAAGTACCTTTTGCAAAACAATAAGTATGCAGTTGGCTTTCTGGTTTTGACAAACATTGTATCACCTTATTTGATAAAAGACATAAGTTACTAAAATTATAAACGATGCCAATATTTCTTACTATTCTTCATCAGGAACTGGAGTTTACACAATAAAGTTTTTTTAAAAATACCTATAACCATTCTCTTCCTTTTATTAGCTTAGTAAATGTTTACAAGATGCACATTTTGTGTATCTGTTACATTTTATTTCATTTTTTTAATCAAGACATTTGTGGAGGAACAAAAGAATCACAAAAATTATAAAAGTTATCAAATTATCCGTAATTGTATTGATAGAGCTTTGCCAGGAATTCACTTAATGCCATGAAAACATTAAAAAAAAAATTGCAAATCTCCTCCCCAACAAGAAAAAAGAAGCAATATTGTTTCTTAAAGCGATCAAATCATATAAGCAAGGAAATAAATGTATTTTAATAAGGGTAAAATTACTAGTTAATGAGTTAGCTTTGGGGTGTTGCAAAAATATAGAAATGCTTTTATTAAAGATGTTCCTATTATTTGCGAAATGAATGCAAATGCTTGCACCACTCTTAGAATGCAGATCTCATACAAGGGGGAAGAAAATTCTAAACAAGAAGTATTAAAAAAAAAAGAGGAAGAAATATAAACTTCAAAATGACCTTTATGAGTAGATTAGAAGACTAGCAAATGGTTCTTTGGTAGTGATGGGAAAGAAAACCGTATTATAGATATTAGCCAGGGCCATCTGCTTTTGGTATGTACACAAACTTCACTTTACGCAGTTACTTCCCTCAACTTCTCAGTCTTACTTTCTTGCTATCATCCAAAGGAACCTTTGTTCTCAAAACATGTCTCTTGCAGGTGTTCTTAACGGGCAAGCCCAGGGCCAAACACTTGTTCCTCAGAAGTGAAGTTTGCTTGGCCACGCAATGGTTTTGTCTTCTGGTGATAAATGCCCTTTCCTCCCTCAAGGAAAACCAAGGCTATTGCCCTCATCCAAACACCTTTATTTGTAAAGAAGCCAACAACTTAGAAGGCAAAACAAATGCAGAAGTGGAGGGTGGGGAAAGGAGACTGGAGGAGAGGGAGAATGGGTGAGAAAGGGCTACCCAAGCATTTTTCATAAACGCTGAAAAATAGCTGGCCATTTGTTTCCTCCTCTCCTTATCTTAGTTCATGACGATTGCGTTGTTCTTCTCTCTGAATCGCTGGCCTAATTGAGTATCTAAACAAACTAATTAATCACAAGGAATACATCCAAAGACGGACAGGTCTGGAGAGGTGATGTTTATCAAACCCCTCAATTTCTTTTTCTATTTTTTTTGTTTGTTTGTTTTTTGTTTAAATCCCTGCAGCAGTTTATTTGCTGAATGGGCACATTTCTCTCTGGAAATTTCCTGGCTGCAGCCAAGGTTAACTGTACATAGGCTCATTTAGTATTTATGATTTTTGCATAGAGGAGAAAGGCTGGGGTGCTCTCCTCTTTGCCGCTTCTAATTCGCTACCCCCCCCTTTCCCTCAATTCGCCAGACTTCCTCCCGGAGTCAGAGATTCTGGGTGCATTAATCAAAAATAATGAATAAAATGATCCGCCTGACAATCCTCACAGCCGCCTAGGTTTCAGGAGAATAACGAACTAACTTTATTAATCAACAGTTCCTGATTAATTGTTACAAAGTGTCATCCATAAATTTCCCTTCATTTTAATAATACTTGCTGAACGCTAACAATATCCCCAGTGATTTCTGATTTATTGAGGCCCGGATACTTCTAGCGTCGCCACTAGAAAGCTTTGGAACTCTTCATGATCCCTTGAGCTCCACTTCTCTAAAGCTAAAACAGAACAGTCCATCCTTGAAATTCCCCCAATAATCCAGGTGAACTTTCTTTCTCTCTGTCTCTCAGATGCCCCACCCCAGTCTTCTAACTTCACACTTCCTTTCTGCTTCCTGTCTCACTTCCTTCTTCCTCTTTCTCCAGACCAGGAATCTCCATTCTGGTGGCCCAGTTCAAGTCTTCGCCCACCTCACCTAACCCCAATCTCATCCTTGCGATACCCCTACCCCAACCCAGGTCTCCCCTTTCGTGAACGATAAGGTGAAGCCGAACTGCAACCCATTAAAGATGACAGTTTCACTTTTCTCCCCTAATTACTCGCTCCTGCCTATTTGGCATTTTCTTAGAAAAATTTGTTGAATAATGACCAGCATTAAAATGGAGGCTCTTAAGAATTTATACGCGGAGCTTAATTTATCATGTACTTTCCTTATCTTGCAGCGGAATTTATTTCCAAGTGTCTTTTTGCTGCGTCTATGACAGTGTAGTCATTTTCTTAAGGGCGCAGCATGTATCAGCAGCACATTTAAAAATGCAACACTATTTAATCAGGAGGAGCTGAGCCTGGTTTCTTTGTGAATTGTGTTTGTTTACCGCAACTGCAGGCTTGACATAAGGCAATTAGTACTAATTGTTTAACCCAGCTGCCTTGCTGGGAGCTAAGCAAAAACTTTTGTACTTTATCTTGTTTTTCTCTTGTTCTTCTTTGCTGTCCAATTGCTACCGTGTTTTTTCCCCTAGATTTTTATTTTTTTTAAAAAAAAATCAGGAAGCCCCCAAGATGTTATTCTATGGGATTCTTTGCAACAAGTCTAGTGTTGCCTATTTTAACCCTGAGCCAAAATGATTCTTGCAGTAAATGTCAGAAATGGAAGATTGTCAACATTTCCCAGGAAAACACAGACAAATCTCTTGACTGATAATTGTCAACCCTTTCTAGAAAGTCTATAAAGAATTTGTAGACTTCTTTGTATCCTACAAAGAATTTCTCTCATTTTTCACATTTAGAGATAATATATGCATGACAGAGTTTGTCCAAAATTTGGTGAGATTCTGTATGGGAATGCTGGACGGTTGTGAATTTTTGAAAGATGTATACTTTACCTACAAATAATAATAATAATAAATAAATAAATAATCATTGCCTTCTGATTAGCAGCATTCATTCATGTGTGCTCAAAACCAAAGGGAAAAAATGTTTTATATACACAAGATTGAAGTTCAATCATGGATATTATCAATCTTCATAACCCGTGCTCATTCACTGACATGGAAAATGAAAGATAATGCATGATTGATTCTTTTCCCCCCAAGAAGGGATACAAACAAAAGTTGTTTTGATCTTAACTCTTCATTTGTTATCAGACACATTCAAAATAGTGAAATCTATCCCAACAGCTAATATAACACATGAGTATTTTGTCTGGAGAATATTAATTCACAATATAGAAGTTAGCACGCGTGAGGCAAGATCCAAGATCCACTGCTTCGAAGATATATGTTTTATGGTTTGTTTATGTATGGAACTTTTGGGCAATTCTCCACATCACAAATCAGTTGTGTTTGTCTGCAGCACACTCATTGCAGGAACTCTACTTAATATGGCCAATGATGAAGGATGGTGACAATTCCAGACAACATCTGGAGGGTTATTGAAACAACACATGTTTCTACAATCCCATCAGAAATGAAGGTGCAAGATGCAATAAATGGATTTTCTGTAGTTTTGTGCATTAGTGTACATCAGAGACTTGTTGAATTAGTGTGTGTGTAACACAACTAAGATAATTGCTAATGAAGAGGTATTATGGCTAATGAACCACCAGATCTCAGGGTCACAAATAACATCTTTAGGTGCTGAAGAAGTCTCTTTCCTGCCAATTACTACAGCTGCATCATCTTGATAAACATCAAACACAGTCATTTCCTTTCCCGTAGAATCCCAAGATCTTCCACAGCTAGTCCTGACCACAAAGATGTCAAAGACAAAGAGCGAAGTGATTCTCAAGCACTTAAGTTACGTTTCAGGCATCAGGTACGGAAGTGTTCAACGAAAAGAAAGCCATCCGTTCAGCTGAAGCTAAGCTGAAGTGCTTATTATTTCAGCCATATTGGTGGTCTTTACCATCTAACTGCAAGGCATCAAAAATGTCTTGTCAAAGCTATTCACAAGCAAGGATTTAGAATAGAATAGAATAGAATAGAATAGAATAGAATAGAATAGAATAGAATAGAATAGAATAGAATAGAATAGAATAGAATAGAATAGAATAATAGAGTAGGAAGGGACTTGGAGGTCTTCTAGTCCAACCTCCTGCTTAGGCAGGAAACCCTATGCCACTTCAGACAAATTGTTATCCAACATCTTCTTAAAAATTTCCGGTGTTAGGAAGTGGTGGAATTCAAGTAATTTAACAATTAGTTCTTTGCCCTAATGATTTCTTCCAACAACCAGTACACCAAACTGCTCAGAAAGTTAACAACCGGTTCTCCCAAAGTGGCGCGAACTGGCTGAATCCCACCACTGGTGTTGGGGCATTCACAACTTCTGAAGGCAAGTTGTTCCACTTATTAATTATTCTCACTGTCAGAAAATTGCTTCTCTCCTTGATTAGTTTCCACCCATTGCTTCTTGTTATACTCTCAGGTGCTTTGAAGAATAGTTTGACTCCCTCTTCTTTGTGGCAGCCCCTGAGATATTGGAACCCTGCTATCATGTCTCCCTTAGTCCTTCTCTTCATCAAACTAGACATACCCAGTTCCTGCAACCATTCTTCATATGTTTTAGCCTTCAGTCCTCTAATCATCTTTGTTGCTCTTCTTCTGCACTCTTTCTAGAGTCTCAGCATCTTTTTTACATCGTGGCAACCAAAACTGAATGCAATATTCCAAGTGTGGCCTTATCAAGGCATTATAAAGTGTATTAACATTTCATAGGATCTTGATTCTATCCTTCTGTTTATGCAGCCTAGAACTGTGTTGGCTTTTTTGGCCGCTGCGGCACACTGCTGGCTCTTATCTAAATGGTTGTCTACTAGGACTCCAAGATCCCTCTCACAGTTACTACTATTGAGCAAGGTACCACATATACAGTACCTGTCCATTTACTGCAGGGTATGCCCATTGCTTCCTCCAAGGTCTGCCTTGAAGTTAAATTCCTCCATGCCTACCACAATCTGATTTTAAAAATTTAAAAGCTACCAGGTCTTTTTCATTGAGCACTACTTGGCTATATGGAGCCTCAAAGTCCACCTAATCACATCTCTGATATATGCGCAATGTTACAGACTGAGAGACAAATAAAATGATCCAGACACTTCCTTTGGTGCTTTGCCAATGCATCCAACATATTGAAATGATGCGCTCATCCACAGATACAATCTTTGGCAGAGCTATGTAAATGAAAAGCAATACCCAGTGACTGGATTATGGTTTATTCTCACCATAAACAAAAGAAGGGGGAACCAAGTGTAGATGGACCAAAGAAGGGCTTTGCCAGTTTGCAATTTCTCTGAATTTGTGTTGCGTAGATCCAGATACAACGTTGATATAAAATTCTCCCTTGCCAGATTGCTTGATTATATTGTTTAATTATTAAGACTAGAAATCTGTTCTGAAGGTATGTTTGAAATATTATTTCAAAGTTTTCTGATGCTTGAATGCTTCAACCCATGAATATATCTTTACAGCTAATCTCTTATAGCTGAACTGAACTATCTTTAAATTTGTTGCAAGAGGGTCACCGTCTTCCATAGCATGTTATTTTTGGTTTTTAGCACTTGGGGGTGGGGAGAAATCTGCTAACTACCTTTTGGATTACTAGGAGTTCAAAAGCTGCCCAAGGAAAGAGGCTGCTTTAAGTCAGCGGCTGTCTGCAAATACGTGACTGCTATTTTTTCTCCCCCCAAAGTTTTTAATCTCTTGAACACAACAGGGAGTGGGAAGCAAATGAATGTTTTATATAAAAAGGAACTTGAAATTAAGCATGACCTGCCTGCTTGAGCTCGACTTCATTTACAAGTTGAATATGTCTTAGAAAATACTCAGTCCCTGTGCATAAAAGCAAAGAAGAAATTCACTTCGCAGTTATATATATTTCAGCCTTCTCCAACCTATTGGCCTTTGATTAATAAATTGCACAGATTCACCTGAAATGGAACATAATTAATTCTTCCACTTTTCCTAATCTCCTTTATATTTGTTCTTCCTTATCGCTCTCAAATATTTCCCAATATTGTGATATATATGCTGCTCAAAGACATTATTCATAGGTCTCACATATACACATAGATACACATACACGGGCGCACACATTCATGTAATTCAAGAGTTGTTGAACTTTTTAATGGTGCTGGGTTAATGCTTTCCCTGGTTCATCCTTTTCTATTTGCAGTTCACATCTCATTTGTCCACTTTGTGTATGTTTAAAATCCTCATCACTGGAATATTCATAAACATTCCATACACTTCATACATGGGAACGTATTATAGATAGCCCTCAACGTACGACCACAATTGAGCCCCAAAATTGGGAGGCAGAGAATAGATGGGGGTGGGGGCAGTCAGAATGTTTACCACCAGTTCTCCAAACTACTCAACATTTCTGCTACTGATTCTCCAGAACTGGTCAGAACCTGCTGAAACCCACCTCTGCATGAGTGGATATGCAAGTTCATCCATGTGCATGTATAACCATGGGGCCTTTTCAGGAAATTCAGTTGCCAGCTTTTGGTTCTTTTTCACTGTTAATAATACAGTTTCAATTCCAGAGCTTCCATTGTTTTCTGAGCAGACTGGTTGGGCATTCATTCATTATACTAATAAAACACAGCAAAATGAGCCTCGGAATCTGGAGGGTATTGTTACTTTTCAGACAGGTGTAGTGATAGACACACATTTCCTATCTCTTAACAGTACCACAGATGCTATCGCTGGAGACAAAAGAGAACGGAATGGATGACAATTGTTCTGTCATCAGAAAGATTTGTAGCTTGCTGTTAAGTACGCTTTTCCAGAAACAGAGCGTCTTGTTCTAAGGCAATGCAAAAAAGAGCGGCGTTTGCTTTGGGAGTTCTATCTAAACAAAAGTTGCCTTTGCTTTGCTTTCTGGTGAAATCACTGGAGATAATAGAATAGAATAGAATAGAATAGAATAGAATAGAATAGAATAGAATAGAATAGAATAGAATAGAATAGAATAGAATAATGGGATGGGGTGGAGTGGAGTGGGGTGGAGTGGAGTGGAGAGGAGAACAATAGACTAGACTAGACTAGACTAGACTAGACTAGACTAGACTAGACTAGACTAGACTAGACTAGAATAGAATAGAATAGAATAGAATAGAATAGAATAACAGAACAGAACAGAACAGAACAGAACAGAACAGAACAGAACAGAACAGAACAGAACAGAATAGAATAGAATAGAATAGAATAGAATAGAATAATGGAATGGGGTGGGGTGGGGTGGGGTGGGGTGGGGTGGAGTGGAGTGGAGTGGAGTAGAGTAGAGTAGAGTAGAGTAGAGTAGAGTAGAGTAGAATAGAATAGAATAGAATAGAATAGAATAGAATAGAATAGAATAGAATAGAATAGAATAGAATAGAATATATATTTTATACTCAAGTCCCCTAATCATCTTTGTTGCTCTTCTCTGCACTCTTTCTAGAGTCTCAACATGTTTTTTTACATTGTGGCAACCAAAATTGAATGCAGTATTCCAAGTGTGGCCTTACCAAGGCATTATAAAGTGATATTAACACTTCATGTGATCTTGATTCTATCCTGTTTGGTTTGATTTGATTTTGATTTGAATGTTGTTATGGCAACACCAGATTTAGTTGAAGAATTTCAAAGAAAGAAAGAAAGAAGGAAGGAAGGAAGGAAAGAAGGAAGGAAGGAAGGAAGGAAGGAAGGAAGGAGAGAGAGAGAAGAAAGAAAGAAAGAAAGAAAGAAAGAAAGAAAGAAAGAAAGAAAGAAAGAAAGAAAGAAAGAAAGAAGGAAGGAAAGAAAGAAAGCTGATCCTGAAAACTGACGGTGAAGTTGGGTGCACTTGCTAGTTTCTGAAGCAATAGGTTGCAAAATTGTGGTACAAGGTAATCCTTGATTTATGGCCACAATGGAGCCCAAAATTTCTGCTGCTAGATGAGACAGTCGACACTTCTGAAGCGAGTTTGCCCATTTTGCAACCTTCCTGGCCAGAGTTGTTAAATGAATTGCTGCAGTTATTAAGTTTACTAACACAGTTGTTAAGTGAATTTGACCTTTCCATTGCTTGTCAGAAGGTCGCAAAAGGGACAAGATATTGCAACCATCATAAATATGAGTCAGTTGCCAAGTGTCTGAATTTTGATGACATGATTGCGGGGATACTACAATCGTCATAAGTGTGAAAAATGATCATAAGTCCCCCTTTTCAGTGCTGTTGTAACATCGAACGATCATTAAAGGAAGTGTCGTAACTTGAGGACTTCCTGTAGTGTAAAAAGACTGCAAAGAATACCTAAAATAGCACTGAAGCTGTTTCAAAATCTATCTCAAAGGAACCTCTTAGACTTACAAAGGCTTTGTAAATCTTTTCCTTGCAAATTCAACGAGGAAATTTCTAACAAAAACATTCTTTTGTTGCACTTCATTAAACGACGGATAAAATACACAGAAGGATCCTTTCCACAGTCCTCCAACGTAGCTGTTCAATGCCTGAAAAGGACTTCACATGCTATTCTACCACAGAAAGCAATCCAGTCTCCATAGGTATCCTCCTTTGATTAAATGGACGATAGTCAGAAATTTAGCAGAAATTGGAGCATCTCTAGTGGCTGAATATCCAGGTAGGAATTACTGATGAACAAATTTGCACCATATGGAAAGCATGGCTCATGCCTATAATAACACCCTTTGAAGGCAACCTCAGTCTTGGAATTGTCTGACCCGAGACGACATAAAAGTCAGGTTTTCTCATCACCAAACATTTCAGAATAAATAGAAGAGCAGAAAGTGCATTTCAGATGGAATTCACTGTGCTTTCTTTCTTTGGGAGAGAATGGGAGTTACTACATATTCCTGGAGCGGGAGAGAGAAAGTTTACCAAAACTATTTGTGTAAAACCCCAGTCTCTCGCAACAGCGACTTAGACAAACAAGGAGAGTTGAGCAGATAAAGCAGAGAGGACAATTTGGGAGTAGGGCCAAGAGATGATTGGCCCCTCCCATAAGGCTTAAAAGACCAGCAATGGCTCTTGGGAACTTTGTCGGAAAACAACATTGAGAAATAATAATAAAAGAAATAATAATAAAGAAATAATAACACTAAAGCAAATACCCAAAAGGATTAGAGAGTGGAGGAAAGACTATGGATTTCTCACAGTACTATTAAACAAAAAACAAATATTATTTTGATGGCTGATGCCAGAAGGAGTGTTAGTTACGTGGAAGGGGAGGAAGATAAAAGTTGATACGATAGGAAAAGCCCAAAACCTATATGATCAGATTATGGAGCAAGAAGGAACAGATGATAGAGGCGAAGAGTCGAGGAGAAGAGACCAAACAACATCGAGAAGAGAAGATCAAGGAACCGTACGTGTAGAGAACAACAAAGAGAAGGAAAAAGAGGAGGAGGGGGAAATCCAGGAAGAGGAAGAAAAAGGAGTAACAACAAGAGCACAAGAACAAGCAAAAAAAAAGGACAAGAAGTAAAGGAATAAAAAGAAAAAGGACTAAATCCTAAAAATGGACAAAAACTTGAAAATTATATCAATAAATATAAATGGACTCAATTCCCCGGCAAAAAGAAATCAAACATTTAGAAAACTAATCAAACAAAAAGCAGATATAATATGCCTTCAAGAAATTCATATAAGAAAAAATGAAGAAAAGTATCTACTATGTAAAAAATTAGGGAAACTATATATATCATTAGCCGACGAGAAGAAAAAAGGAATAGCAGTTTATGTCAAAGAAGAAATAGAAAGTAAATTGAAATATGTAGATAACTTAGGAAGAATAGTAATGATTGAAGTTAATCTTAAAGGTAAAAATGTATTACTTGTTGGAATATATGCACCAAATGGCCAACAAAAAGAATTCTATCAGAATTTACACGGAAAAATAATAGAACAAAATATTGAAAATGTATGTTTACTGGGCGACTTTAATGCAATTATAGATATTAAAAAAGATTATAGATGTACCCAGAATAAAAAAAATAATAATAATAAAAAAAAAAGAGAGAGAGATTTGCTTCTTATTTCACTGTATTCATTTCTTCTCAATGTCTTCTGCTTCTGAACTTTTGCCAAGAGAAGCCTTTGGCAGTTTGCCTAATTATACCAATGTCGGTGATAAACTGAAGAAAGGTGTTTTGAAGAATTTGCTTTAATCTAGTTTGGACTACGCTGAGAATGAGTTAATTCTCAGCTGTTCTAATAAAGTCTGTTTATTTTCGAACTGTTTGCATTTAATACTAACTACTTGGCCCTGGGTCACAACACCTTAAGATACGTGGACTTCAATTCCCAGCATTGAGAGATGCTGATGTGGTACACAATCACATAATGCGTGCAGATGTATGCATGTCTACACATCAACATTAAGATTCTCATGCATGTATTTTAATAGTGAGCATACAGACTATTGCATATTTCTGAAGCACACTTCACAAAGAGAATTGTGCTGTGGACATTCATACATTTACAATGAGTGAAGTGTTTCATCAACATGTTCAGATGGAGGGGAATATGACAGAACTGAAATCTGTAGCAATAATTTGCACTTGGGGACATATAAGACAGGTGTCACTGAAAATTTTCAAGAGAAGAATTCATCTCAGAAAGACAACCAGGTAGTTTGGCTCTCTAAAAATCAGGAGAGAACTCATTTGGAAAACTATTTCCAAAAAAGTTTGAGAAGCTCCAGAAATGTAGGAAAAAGAAAAGAAAGTTAGGGTTGTTTTGTAAAAGGAAGGAAGGAAGGAAGGAAGGAAGGAAGGAAGGAAGGAAGGAAGGAAGGAAGGAAGGAAGGAAGGAAGGAAGGAAGGAAGGAAGAAATTAAAATTGATATATCCATCTTACGTATATAAGAACATCCATATTTAATGATCCATCACAACTTTGAAATCTTGGGTTGAACTTTCATACTTTTGAATGCTCACGACACAATTTGCTGAGGCTGTGCAATATTGCCTTTTTATGTGATTTCTGCAACTTTTTCCAACAGTGCCCTTTCCTGCATACCCTAAGGAATTCTTTGTTCAGCTGACCTTCTATGCCACTTCTTCATATTATTCATGAATTGCTGTTGGATCTGTTTGGTATAACTCTTAGATAGGTTAGACAGGAAATATCAGCTGAGGTTGAAATGAGTGGAACTTTGCTAAGAACCTACTTTGGCTAACTTATTTTCAGACCGTGTTAGCTTCACCTGTGTTTTTCAAAAATCCCACTCTCCCTCTTTGTTTCTGCACTAGTCTGCTGGGTTATTGAAAATAATAATAAAACTCTGAAAATAGGCAAACTGTTGATGTGGAATGCAAATTGTGTGTTGTAATATATACCTTTTATTGGAAAACCCACATGGTCAGAATGTTGATCCAGTTAACAGAATAATGGAGTTAGAAAAACCTTGGAGGCCTTCTAGTCCAACCCATTGCTCAAGCAGGAAACCCCAGATACCATTTCAGACAAATGGTTGTCTAATCTCTTCTTAAAAATAGAGCCTGGTAGCTCAGCAGACTAAAAGCATTGTAATTAACGCCAGCTGTCTGCAATTACTGTAAATTCAAATCTCACCAGGCTCAAGGTTGACTCAGCTTTCCATCCTTTCTAAGGTAGATAAATTGAGGACCCAGTTTGTGGGGGCAATAAGATGACTTTGTATAAAATATACAAAAGTATGAAGGCTATTACTTAACGCATTGTAAGCTGCCCTGAGTCTCCGGAGAAGGGCGGCATATAAATCTAATTAAAAAAAAAAAAAGTTGGAGAAGTACAAGGTGTATTTGTTCACAATGAAATGTGGTCCAAGTCAATTTCTCAAGCATTGTATTTTCATAATAAAAATTCTCTACTAAATTGCCACTGCGTTTTTATATTTACCAGCAGAGCTATTATTTCAGAACTGTCAGACTTACCGTAGTTTGCCAAGTTTCTTATCAGTACCTACTGCGCATGTATTGCATTCTTTTACTTTTTTCTAAAAACTTTCCTTTGTTCTCCAGGCAGTTAAGGTCAGGCTGGGGATTCTTTGCCAACATGTAATCTAATTTAGATAGTGAAATGTCTTTATTTTCTTACAATAAATATGAGTTTAATTAGAAGATGTATCCTGGTTTTATTGATCAAAGTATACACAAGGAGAACGTCACAATCCAACTCAAAATGAGGGCAATTACCCCACACAAGGTAACGAGGCTGATTGCCGCTCTGACATAAATGGACATCAGAAAATGGAGAAATTAAGAATAATTAAGCGATGAAACAGCTTGCCTGCTGGAGTTGTAGATGCTCCATTGCTGGAGGTTTCCAGAAAAGATTGGACCAGGGGTGAAATGCTCATGGTTCGGACTGGATCGCCCAATCCGGTAGCGATGATGGTTCAGAGAATTGGTAGCAAAAATCCCTGCCCACCCCCCATGCCCAACTGAGCCACGCGATCATCAGAGGCTTTTTTTAACTTTTACTTTTAAATGCATTTTTTCTTCGGCTGAAAAAAAGCTTTTAAAAGTTCAAAAAAAAAAAAAAGCTGGGATCGTCAGAGCCTTTTAAAAGCATTTTTTACAATCTCTTCGGCCAAAGAGGTTGTAGAAAAAAGGCTACTAAAGGGCTTTGACGATCCCAGCTGAGTTGTCTGATCGTCAGAGGCTTTTTTTTTCTTTTAAAAACAAAAAAAAATGCTTTTAAAAGAAAACAAAAGCTTCTGACGATCAGGCAACTCAGCTGGGATCATCGGAGTCTTTTAAAAGCATTTTTTAACAATCTCTTCAGCGAAAGAGGTTGTAGAAAAAATGCTTTTAAAAGTAAAAAAAAAAGTTCTCCACACCCACCCAGTCACATTACCCCTGCCCCCCCACCAAGCCACGCCCACAGAACTGTTTAGCAAATTTTAGATTTCACCACTGGATTTGACATTCATTTGTCTAGAATGATATCAGGACTCCTGTCTTAAATAGGGGTTGGACTAGAAGACCTCCAAGGTCCCTTGCAGTCCCACAATTCTATGATTCATGATATTTATATTTCTCTGAACAGGACCAAACTTTTCCAAGTGACTGGCATATAAATTTATATCCACAGAGATGTGTTTTTTCCCCCAAAAAATTTGAAGTACTGTAATGAATTTGTGTTCCTCCTCAGCATTAAAACAGATTTATTTCACTGGGGTTCAGGGTGAGCAAGAAAGAAATAGAACACTTACTTTAAATGATGAAATTTTAATCTGAATATGAAATAAAATGATGATAGAACCTTGCAACTTCATCAAACATAAATAATTTGAACATGAAAGTGATCATGTTTAACACAAGTTTAGAAGTGAAAGGATGAGTTTGCTTAGTTGTGTATGATTCCTGAAAACCTGGATTTAATTTTGAGCCATCCCACTTCCATTTTCATTCTACATTTATTTTGGATCAATGTTTGCTCTTTCTAGTAGCAACTATAGAAAATCCAGACTTCCTGCAGTGAAAGAGACTTCAAACAGGGCCCTAGCTATAACCATCCAAAGCATAAGTACTCGGAAAGTCTGTATCCCTATTATAATTTACTATGGACTTTGCCTAAGGTAACATTCTCAAACTTGGCAACTTTCAGATTTGTGGACTTCAGCTCCCAGAATTCTCCAGCCAGCATGGCCAGCCAGAATTCTGAGACTTGAAGTCTGCTCATCGTAAAGTTCCCAAGTTGAGAAACTGTGGTCTAGACCAGGGGTCACCAACCTTTCAGACCTCAGGGACCTCTAAATTCATAATTTTAAATCCCACAAACCACTAATATGATCTGCCTAATGACTGGCTGGGTGGGCATGGCTAGGTGGGCATGTGACTGGGTGGGCATGGTCAACTCGATGTCACTCATGTTGAGGGGTGCCTCGATGGCCTCTACTCGCCCCTCCCCTGCCAGGCACTCCTCCTCTGCCATCCCGGCCTCCTTAGGGCCCCAACAGGAAGCAGTTGCTGGAGCTAAGCAGCCACCATGAGAGAGAGTTGGCAAAACAGCTCAGTTCAAATTGGATCTGACTGAGAAGGTGGCTCAGCAGAAGCGCCTCACTAAGGACTACGAGCATAGGCTTTCCAAGCAGAGGGAAGACCTACAGGAGTGCAAGGCCAGATACTTGCATCTGGAGGCTCAGTAGGCTGAGATGGTCAGCCAGTTCCAGGCCATGATGCAGTCCCACTGGAATAAGGCCCTCCAGCTCTTCACCACCAGCGGCACTCTCTTCTAGCCTTTGCCCAAAAACCAGCACCAAGAGGCCAATGGAGACCCCAAGTTGGAATTTCTGCTCCCTCTGGCACAAAAGGATTCTGAAGGGGGAGACTCTGCAGCAACACAAACATTCCTTGTACATATCTGGCCCAGAGGCCGCAGTTTGAGGACTCCTGATTTAGTGCAATATAAAAAATGCAAATAATTTTTCTGCAGACCACCAAAATTTTCTCGCAGACCACCAGTGGTCCACAGACCACCCGTTGGTGACCACTGGTCTAGACAGAGTGAGTGTGAGTTCTGACAGCAACTTTGGTTTCTCTTCACAAGGCCTTGTTTGTAACATCCATCCTCAGATTTGCTCATGATTTCTTGTGGGTTGCCATGATCTATGATTTGAAATAGCCTGCTGGATGGTATTCCTTTTTCCCATTTCCCCTGTCTTGCACCCTTTTAGTGGAATTCTAAATTGAACTGGATTCCACTGAAGGCTACAGGCAAATCTCTGAACAAACCTTATCTATGCTCTGTGTAGCCAGTAAACCAATGAATAAGTTCCAAACCAAGGAAAAGGTTAAGGTTCAGGATTCAATCTGATCTAATCACAAATCCCTTCGGTTGGCTGCTGAACAACCCACATTGCTAAAATATATGGGCTGTTAGGCAAATCCATTAGGACTCTTTAGAAGCTCTTATGATTTTATGTTCTAATCTGAACCAGAAAAGAGTGGCATGAATAATCCAGGAACAGGGAGAAACTTGGGAGCTTAGATCAAGTATTGTTCCAACATCTAGTAAGCCTACATTGGACGAAGACGTTAAGCCCAGAAGAGCATATGGTAGTAGTTTTGTGTTGAGGGAGGGAGAGAGAGAGAGAAAGAATGTCTAAATGAATCCAATTTACATGTTCAGGGAAAGGATTGGAGTTGTAATGAGATCTGATCTCTCAACTGATATAGGATAGTCATGGCTTTTAATAGATTATTCTAGTGTCCATATAGATATTTACTGAGACATTGATTTCCTACTTTTTGGGTCCCAGAGCTCTTTTCCTTCCCTTAATGCTGATGGGCAGGGGGAGAAACCCACATTCATTGCTGCATTTGACACAGAAAATAAACCAATGGCAGGGAACAATGGGTATTATATCCAAATTCTCCTATAAATATAAAGAAGAGGAGATGTGGAGAGACAGACACAGAGAGAGACAGACAGACAGACAACAGACTGAACTGATTGAGAAAGAAATCCCAAGAGTGCTTTTCCAAAAGGCAACTGGATTTTTTTGATTTTTTTCCTTGAAAATATTTTGCTTCTCCTCCAAGAAGCTTCTTCAGTTCTAACTGAATGGTGAGGATGAGAAGCAAAACGTCTTCAAGGAAAAAACTCAAGAAAGTCCAGGAAACTCAAGAAAGTCTTTTGGTACAACTATGATCTGGATGATTGAGAATCTCCATCAACACCTCAAGAGAGACAGACGGAGAGAGAGAAGGAGAGAGAGAGAGGAGAGAAGATAGAAATAGAGATAGAGTGATCCACAAAGATCAAAATATCCATCTGTCTTTGGGAAATTTGGCGGAATCCTGTTTTTCACTGAGCAGAATAATCCTTCCCACGACTGCAGACCGTATCATTGAGAGCTGAGAACCACAGTGTTCAGTCCAGTGGTGGAATTCAATTTTTTTTTTTACTACCGGTTCTATGGGCATGGCTTGGTGGGCGTGGGGTGGTGTGGCTTGGTGGGCATGGCTTGGTGGGCGGCGTGGCAGGGGAAGGATACTGCAAAATCCCCATTCCCTCCCCACTCTGGGGCCAGACAGAGGTGGTGTTTGCCAGTTCTCTGGACTACTCAAAATTTCCGCTACCAGTTCTCCAGAACCTGCTGAATAGCACCCTGGTTCAGTCTCAGCAGATAGCAGGGTGGAGAAAAAGAGAAGCAGGAGAACAAGAAAAAAGTGCTGAGTCATGTGAAAAGTGGAGACTGTCTGGCACTTGAAGAACTCCTTTGAAAAGTAGACAATCACCACTATATGCAATCTTCCTCTATACATGCAAGTCAGGGAAAGCAACAGATGGAACCTATGTAGGGACACTGAATTAGTGTGGTTTTCTCCACTTCCCCTATAAAGATAAACAAGGTCTACAATATATTATTAAAAAAAAGTCTGGATTGTGGACATTGCAGTACCTGGAGATAGCAGTATCGAAGAGAAAGAACTGGAGAAAAATCACAAAGTACAAAGACCAGCAAACAGAAACGGAACAAACCACGCAAAAGAAAGCAAAAATAATAGGTGCCTTGGAACACATCTGAAGCACCACTTGGACACCATGGACATTGACAAAATTGCCATCAGTCAATTGCAGTAGACAGCTCTACTTGGAACAGCTTACATCCTGTGAAAATGCCTTTAATATCGTCAAACAACATCTGCCTGTTCCAGATGTTGGAAGGATTTAACAGATGCATTAAAAAAGCCAAATCCAGCCTAAAACATCTAACTACTGTGCAAACAATCAGGTTCAAGGTCACCTTTTTTTAAGAAAAATAAAACCAATTTACTCAAAAACAGGTAGAAAGGTTCCAAAGTCCGAACCTAGAACTAAGGAGAAATTTCCTGACAGGAACAATCAATCATTAAACGACTTACTTTCAGAAGTTGTAGATACTTCAACACTGGAGGTTTTTAAGAGATTGGACAGCCATTTGTTGGAAATTGTACAGGTTTTCCTACCTGAGCAGGGGGTTAGAGTAAAGACCTCCAAGGTCTCTTCCACCTCTGTTATTCTGTTAAAATTTTGGCCTTTCTCTCATGGTCTCACAGCCGACTTCCTGAGGAAGAAAAATAAAAATTCTGCTGTAATAGACTGCTTCTTTGTCTATCAGGCAACAATTTATGCTAAAAGACCGAAGACCATTTTTAAACATTAGAATTTTTTTTTTAAAAAAATGATACCAGATCCTTTAATCCGATGTGGGCAAAGGAACTGAAGTCCTGCTCAATTAACATTCCCAGAGTAGAGTCCATTTAGAAATTCCCTGGCCTAACAGGTTAAATGCTTATTATACCACCGTCTTTATGGCAAAGAGTTTCCTCTGTAAGTTGACCTGTCATGCAAAATTGCCAATTTATAGAAATATTCCTTGTTTAGAAAACTTATCCAAAGACTATCATTATTAGGGGCATCAACAGGCATAAGCCTACATTAGTGCAGAAGCTCTGGATACATTCGTCAAACCCAGTTTTCTTTCTTTTTCATTCATTCTTTTTTTTCTCTCTCCTCCCTTCCCTTCTTTCCTCCTTGCCTTTCTGTCCGAATACTTTTAAGTTCAGGGACAGAGAACATGTCTTCATTAGAAACATTAACATTCACAGCCTGTAGTAAATTTTGACAGTGAAAAGGTCTCTGTAACCTTTAGTTGTGCAGAAATTTACTTCCCAAGAAAATTACAGCTGGCACTGTCTTAATTAATGCTAGCTTTCTTTTCTGGAAATTGTGGGCTTGTCAGTTAAAAAAAAAAAAGACAGGAAAAAGAAGAGAGTGAAAAAAAACCCCACATTTAAAAAAGTGGACACAGAAAGCAGCTATGAATAAAGGAGGAGGGGGGGAAAATCATAATATTGCTCTGTTTGGGTTTGTGCGTGTCTTGTTTGTTTGACAGCAAGGACAGGGAAGCACTGCCTGGATTTTTGCCACCTGGAACAACGTCTCTGTACTCTTGAGAATCCATTTGCATCCTCCTCGTTTAAAATATTGTTTTAGAGTGGGTAAAAGTGGGTATTATTCCCCTCCCTGTCTACCCACTCCCCACCTTGTCATCCTTTTCTGGTAATCTGTTTTCAAACCGATAAGTGAAATAAAACCTACAATTACAGGAAGGGAACGCAAGGAGGGGGGAGAATGGATGTTTTGGTTTTGTTTGTTTTGAAAAATATCTCAGCGTCCCTCCGTTTGCATTTTTTGTTCACCAGTACAACTTTGTTCTTCCTGCCTGAAGCAGAAACCCACACCCCACCATCTACTTCATCTAGTGTTGACATACTGCTTAGGGACACTCCAGTAATGTAGCCATATTCCCAGGGAAGTGTGTGCATTAAGTCACAGGCCCAGCTGGGATTGCACTATGTCAGGCGCCATCTTGCCTTTTTTGCCCTCATTTCGCAGACACTCCTGTGGGTATACCTGGAACTAATTGCAGGCAGGCAGGCAGGCAGGCAGGCAGGCAGGCAGGCAGGCAGGAAGGAAGGAAGGAAGGAAGGAAGGAAGGAGGATAGAGAGAAGGGCGGGAAGAGAGAGGGAGGGAGGAAAGAAAGGAAAAAGTGAGGGTGGGAGTAGAGAGAAGATAGAGAGGAGGAAGGAAGGGAGAGAGAAGGGAAAGGAAGGAAGGAAGGAAGGAAGGAAGGAAGGAAGGAAGGAAGGAAGGAAGGAAGGAAGGAAGGAAGGAAGGAGGGAGGGAGGGAGGGGGACTCAAGCAAACAGTTGGGTAATAGGAATTGATCTCACCTGATTTATGCCTAACCTGCTTTTTTTTCTTCTGTAGGTGTTATGAATTTTATATTGTAAAATTATTACAATATAAAATGTACAATATTTTATATTGTAAAGTCCAAGAATAAGTTGCACTTATTCTAAACAGGAAGAAGTCACCTTTTAGCTCAAGAGTGAGATTAAATGACCCAAATAAATAAAAAACAACATATCTGCAATGGGGAATTTCTAAATATACCCATAGTGTGACCATAAGTAACTTTTTTTCCACTGGATAACAACTTTCAGCACTTCTTCAGTAGCTTTTTCTAAGCAGCATTTTAAATCAAGGCGTGATGCTCCCAATGCTTTATTTTTAACTGAGGACTGAGGAGGAAGTCCAGTGGTTTTGCTTTTTCATCCTGCTTCTAGTTTCTTATAAAATGCATCCTCCAAAAAGTCTCAAAAGATAGGAAATAAGTTCTTAGAATGAAGCAAGGGTTAAACTCTACAGACCGCTAGTCTGCACACTCGTTGAACATATGCCTTTAATGGTTCCATTCCCCCCCCCCCCTTTTTAACTAGCATGTTGGAATAGGCGATAAAATTTAACCAATAATGAAATATTCATAAGGACCACCACGCTAATCGGAAAGTGTTACATTCAAAGGGCACACACTTAAGCAACTATTGTATGGGCTGCAAATCCCAGCATTTTTATCTTTTGGTATGGAGCAGAAGGCAACAGTAAACAATGGCTTTAAGATCTAAAGAGGGCTGTTGGAGCAAGGGGGCATCCGTAACCACGTGATCGAAACCACAACCTTTGGTTAGGCGGCTCACAACGCATGGTAAAATGATGCCAGGCTGAAACAAGAAGCTTTACATCTCTGTCATCAAATCTTGATATCATTGGCATCCTTCAGTCTCAAGAGACTATGGCACCAATGGCGAACTTATGGCACATGTGCCAGAGGTGCCACACAGAGCCCCCTCTGTGGACACGTGTGCCATTGTCAGCTGCCCTTTTGGTTTCCGGCATGCCAGCCAGCTGGTCTTCGCGGACGCTGAAGCACCGGAAAACGGCCTGAAAAATGGCCAAAACTAGGCCGCTTTTCAGGCCATTTTGGGGCAGTTTCCTGGGCCAAAAAACAGGCATGTGTGTGTCGGCCAGCTGGTATTCAGGTTTCTGGTGTTCCTGCGTGTGCACACGCATTCTGGATTAGGCACTCGGTGCCGAAAAGGTTTGCCATCACTGGACTATGGTATCGTGTTCTGGAAATAGGTCCTAAAACGGCATCTAGTGTGACTAAAAAGGACAATTCGAGAGTGGCCATCCCTTCCACACTGAGGGCAGATACATTTTGTCCCCTGCCCAGCCCCCAGACTTCTCTGGTTCCGGGACTGCCTCTTTGCCTCAGCCTGCCGAACAAGTGTCTCTTCGAATGTGTCCTCGCGCTAACTTTATTCGGGATCTTTTTTGCTGTCATGCTGAAACATGCTTTTGGAACTGCAACAGAGGGTATTTACCTCCAGACCAGATCAGACGGAAACACTTTAATCTCTCTAGATTGAGAGCAAAGTCTAAAGTCCAGCTGAAAGGTTTACGGGATTTCCTCTTCGCTGATGATGCTGACGTCACCGCTCACTCTGCTGAAGACCTTCAACAACTTATGGACAGTTTTAGCAAGGCCTGCCAAGACTTTGGAATAACAATCAGCCTGAAAAAAACACAAGTCATGGATCAGGACTTGGATTCACTTCCCTGTATTACAATCTCTGCACAAGAACTGTCATCACGTCTTGATATCTGTCTGAAAGAAGGGAGATGAATTTGCTAAATAAACAAACAGGAGCCAATTTGGTTAAGGCACCAGGTTAGAAACCTGAAGACTGTGAGTTCTAGTTCTGCCTTAGGCACAAAAGCCATTCTTTCCTTCATGGCATAGAACAGAGTGAGGATCACCTGGTGTCCTACTTTTTACCTTTGCTGCTGCTGTTATATATAACAGGTAGTCCCCGACTTGCCTTTGTTCTTGTTTAGTGACGGTTCGAAGTTGAAACGGCACTGAAAAAGTGACACACGTCCGTTTTTCATACTTACGACTGGTTTTTTTTCCCATTAAAAAGTTTTTTATTAATAGTACAAAATTAAAAAACATTGGATATACAGTAGATATGACATCACTGGTTCCGAACTTCTTCCGTCATTTTTCAATAATATTAGTACTCATGTAAACATATAGTTCTTGAGCTTTGTTCATTATTTAAACATAATATGATATTAATACTTTTTCCCTTATTTCTGTATAATTATTCATCTCTTAAACATACATTTATCTATAATAACATAATTATGACTGTTGCGGCATCCCCATGGCAACATGGTCAAAATCCAAACACTTGGCAATGATTTAGAGAAATGGCAAAAATTGTGGTCACAAAACTATAAAATGACAATGTCTACAGCATATAAGGAGAATTTGTATAAGATGTTTTACAGGTGGCATCTACCTCTGATGAGAATAGCCAGAATGTTCAAGAACAAATCAGAGAAATGTTGGAAATGTCATCAGACTCCAGGATCATATTACCATATGTGGTGGACATTTGCAGAAGCTAAAAGATATTGGACTAAAATCCACACATGGTTGGAAAAAATGACAAAGAAACACATTGACTTTAAACCTGAGATATTTTTATTAGGGATTCTACCAGAAATGTATAATAGCAAACTGAGATATTTAATAGTGAATGTTTTAACAGTGGCTAGAATTGTATTTGCTAAAAATTGGAAAAAAGAGAAAATACCTACTGAAGAAATTTTCTTAATTTTCATTAAGAAAATTATGGAATGTGCTGAAATGAGTAAATTGACATTTGAAATTAGAGAACAGGAAAATAAACAATATCATTTGATATGGGATTTGTTTTACCAATGGCTAGATAATAAGGTATGGAAATGAAGTATGAAGTATGAAATTAACGCAATGATAAAAAATAAGAAGTATTTTTTTCTTTCTTTTTTCATGGGAGTCAAACTTTTGTTAAATAATTGTTAAATGAGAATAATAATATAAAGGGATATATAAAATTGTCAAATAAGAGAAATTAAATAATTTGTAAATTGTGGATATGGGATTAAGCACAAAAGATTTTTAACCGGCCGACACACTGTCTGTGATTGTAATGGATGATGGTTGTTTTACGTTTTGTTATGTTTAAAAATAAAAAATTCTTGGGGGAAAAAAAATTCAGACGCTTGGCAAACTGACTCAAAATTATAATGGTTGAAGTGTCTCGGGGGTGTGTGATCCCCTTTTACAACTTTCCGACAAGTCAGCGGGGAAGCCAGATTCCCTTAATAAGTAAAATGAGGCAAAACTCACTTAACAACTGACGTGCTTAGCAGCAGAAATCGTGGTCATAAATTGAGGACTACCAGTATTTAAATATACAAAGGGTGAACGTTGGAATAACAAAAGGCATATTCTGCTTTCAGGCTGCCCATGTTAATTACCCTTAGTCAGTGGTGGGATTCAGCCAGTTCGCACCACTTCGGGAGACCCGGTTGTTAACTTTCTGAGCAGTTTGGCAAACTGGTTGTTGGAAGAAGTCATTAGGGCATTCCCACTCTGGAAACACACACATACACACAGAGAGAGGTAAAGATGTCGGATATGGGCTACAGTATTGCAAAGCTCTAACCAAAATGAATTGGTGCAATACCAAAATTGCCTACAGAACAGACCCTTTATCGGCAGCTGCAAAATATTTTTTCCCCTTAATTTTCCCTTAATTTTTTATTTCTTGCGCTCAGATTGAATTCCCAAGCCCCCTTGAGAGCAAAATTCTCTCGATTTCCTGCAATATGTATGTCCAGCATTCTCTCCCCCAATTTCACAGGCCCCATCTCCAGGAAGAGACAATATTGACGCTAAACTAACTTATTATATTTGAATATATTTGAACTCTCTAAAATGTTTGCAATAAACAACAGTAGATCTTCCTGTGGGAAACAGGTAGATTTAGAGAAGAGCGTCCCTAAGGATATATTATGGTATCTTCTCTTCCTTGTTTAGCCACTTTTAACATAGGACCTTCCATTTGCTATACAGATAATATACAAATATATTTTACAGTTTCTTTTCTCTCTCTCTCTCTCTCTCTCTCGCCTAATGGTTATCATGGCATTTCATTTGTCTTGCCCTTCTAATAATGGTAACAGGGCAGCTTTCTTTGTTTTTTTATAACTGTTCTGAGTAAGTCTGACATTCACTTCAGAGGAACTAATGTCAGCCAAAAAATCCATAATACTCTTGAGAATGTAGTAAGACCCTTTCCATCTATTTTTAGATTTCTAAAGAACAAAGCCTTTTTCATTCCCCATCACATCTACATTTTTGCAACATTTTAAGATATTAAAGGTTTCAACGACTGCTAACACTTTGCTAGAGAGGAAAGTCAACAGTGTGCCTAATGTTCATATAAAATGCAGGAAAATATTATTTTCATTAGAAAAGCCCCCGCTAGAACTGTAACTAATGAGTATTCCAGTAGGAATACAATTGGGTAACTTTGGGAGGTTTGCACAGTAAATTACACCTTACTTCATGATTTACTCAGTTGCATTTAATTCCGCTCAGGATTGTGAGTTAATACAAATATTGAACTCATTTGTTACTTTTCTGTAAGTCTTATCTGTAGTAATGTACAGTCTGAGATAACGTCATAATTAAAGGAATTTTGCATCTGAGATGCCACAATTACGTATTTGTGTGTATTTGGAATAATTCAATTCTGAAGACTTTCCCAATTCCTTTTTTTTTTTTTACTGGATTTCCTGAATATCTTCTTTTTCACACAAAGGAGAATTTGAAGAATGCCAAATTTAGCTCCTTAGACCAGCACATGGAACAACTTTGAATGGTCTACCTGATTTTCCATTGCTGCAAAAACTCTGATGTGAGTTTTGCTTTGGCTTTAAAATATTCATTTGGAAGTAAAGTTTGGTGTAGTTTCTTATATAGATTAATACAATCTGGGCTAAATGAGGAAAAATTGTATCTACCAATCAGTCAAAATGTATTTATGGTCAAAGACCATGCATAGTAATATGGCTAACAATACAATAGAATCACTATAAAAAGGAATTGTAAGAATTGTAAGAAAACCCTAGAACACTTAGTAGCTAACAATAACATGAAGGATGAACAAAACAGCTATTGTTAAGAATTTTGCATCTACATTCAACCTATTCAGTGACAACTAAAATCTAAAGTGGTTGAGTAGTGCATATTTCTTATTTTTATAATTTAATCAATTTCAAAAATTCTCCGGGCAGATTACACTTTCCTTAAAAGGTTAAAATAAATAAATAAAATAGCAACAAGTACTGTGTACTTGTTTTCACCTTAAGATTTCCAACCTTAAATTAACTCTCCACTTTAATTGTAGTCATGGACCCATTGGGGAGGATATGCCTATAAACACTGAGGTAAAAGGAGATTTAGAAAGTCCTGTTTTTAAAATGCCACTCATTTTATGGGTCCTGTCTCTTTCAATACTTTAAAAATGTCTAGCATTGCTTAGCTCATAAGAGATATTTTTCTTTATTAAGGTTCCCTAATCTCACGTCTACTAACTCATTGGAAATTAGGACTAACTGCCCTAATTTTCAAGTTCAAGTTAATTGTTTTTAAGGGTCTCTGGATCAACACCATATCCCTTTTGGGACCATTTGTAAATTTGCAACTTGGTAATATAAGAACCCTCCCTTACAGCCACTGATTAATCCACCCTGTTGAGAACCTCAGAGTTTCACCAGCATTCAATTATTTATGGAGGACAATGTGTTTTTGTTGATGAGCAAAATGAAGTCCTCAGAGAGCAAAATCAATCTTATGTGGAGACCCTCCCCCGCTCCAAATATTGATTTTAGCATACATTGACTATTTCTGGTTGTTAGCTATTTGGAAATGACCACACAAAATGAGGAAGTTGTTAAGAGTTTTAAGGTTTTGGTATTTATTGGCAAGTCCAGCACACATATGATTAATCACATATTCGCAAAGTGAGCTCTCTGGAAAATTGACTGCCACACAGCAAAGAAAAGCAGAAGGAAAAGCATATACACACAAATATACATCTGCCCCCCCCCCCCAAGTTTTATGTTATCAGCCTATGCAGAAATTTTGGACAAGTGGAATGTATCTTCCACAAACCAATTTGCCTCGTTAAAAAGGGTTGCTTATATAGTAGTTAACGGAAAAATGTAAGTAATTACACACCAAATCCATCTTAAACCATTTGTTATAGCCTTCTCCGCCCTCTCTTATTGGTTTTCCATCTTCATTATCTAGTACTTTGTTAGACCTAAACAAAAATCACAGGCATGAGACTCACTAAAGAGCTTGTGCTGAAGATGGTGAAACAACATCTGGATTGTAGATGGGATAAAGACCTGGTAAAGAGATAACACTCCCCCATCTCACAAATATTCCTCAACAAACTACTTTCTAAAGTTAAGTATCTTTCGTCTTTTAACCCAAGCATGCCAAGGTTTATATCTGTAGCTCAAAGGGAGGTCAGTCGAGAGATAACAGTAGGCTTTTCAGCCGATATGATTGGAGTTATTTATTACAGCAATATCCTGCCTTTTCTCTATGCAACTCAGATAGGTATACATGGTTCTTATCTCTGATTTTATTGTAACAACATCCTTCTGAAGGAGAGTGGGCAGCATAAGAGTTCCAAGTACTTCTTATGACTCAGGATTTGAATTTTGGCCTTCGAAGTTCTCACCCAAGAATCTAAACATTAAACTACAGCTATCTCTCTTGAAAAATATTTGCTAAAATAGAAGAGTTCCATAGTAGTACTCTAATGTCACCTTTAGCACAATCCCACAGTTTCAAGGTTTTTCTTTCTTTTTCTTTATAAAGCTCGGGTTGAAGAACCAGACTTGGGTAAAGGCCAAATCAACTTCAGATCTGTAGTACAACCCTTCTTTGAAATGTTCTGTTTCTCTCTGCTGAATCTACTTTGCAACGAAGCTACAACAGGGGGGAGAAAGGATGAAATATTGATACCATAGACCAAACAAACAAAAAGTGATGGCATTGATTAAATGGGTAATATTAAGACTGTCACTCAGCTGAAGAAATCTTAATTGAATAATTGAGCATTACCATCAATTAATTGGTTCATTGATGAAATCCGCATAGATTTCTCATATAACTGAGAAAAGTCATCATTCTTTTTGAATGTGTTTCACAGAAGGACAGGGTGGTGCCTGCAGTGAGAAACACAAGATGGGAAGAATTGGTTATGTGCAAGCAAATGGGGTAAGACTTGCTTTCAGCCATGCCTGAAAAACACAAGAATCAAGTGACTAAATCATGCAGGTCATGGTTGTCCCAAAAACGCTTTTTCAAAAGGCAACTGGATTTTTGTTTTTCCTTGAAGACGTTTTGCCAGCAGAACAGAAGAAGCTTACTGGATTTGAAGTGAAACACTTTCAAGGAAGCAGGAAGTCTAGTTGCCTTTTGAAAAAGCACCTTTCAGACATAAGAATCAGGAAAACCACTCCCCACCAGCAATCAGCACCGAAATGAGCATAAATTGACTCAGTGGTGAAATCCAATTTTTTACTACCGGTTTTGTGGGCGTGGCTTGATGGGTGTGGCAGGGGAAGGGTACTGCAAAATCTCCATTTCCACCCCACTCCAGGGGAAGGATACTGCAAAATCTCCATTCCTGGGGGAAGGATATTGCAAAATCTCCATTCCCATCCCACTCTGGGGCCAGCCAGAGGTGGTATTTGCCCGTTCTCCAAACTACTCAAAATTTATGCTACCGGTTCTCCAGAACCTGTCAGAACCTGCTGGATTTCACCCCTGAATTGACTCCAAGATTATCAACAGACCAATAAGCAACTCAACAATAACCCAATCAAGGAACTGCCAAACAAGCCAACAGTAAACAGCTTCACCAAAGGACCTCTAAGACCATCCTAGGACAAGCCACTAGATAGAATATAAACTGAGAGCAAACCCTACTCTTTACTAGCATAGATGATGTTACCTAGTAATGAAACAACCCCAAGAAAACAACACACCTCAGAGAGCACCAAGGACCCCTCATTTCAACCCTGAGCTATAAATGTTCTCCTTTATTGAAAGCCATTCTATCAGGACTCATGTTGTTTTCCCCGTTGGCATCTATCTGCAACAGTCCACACTGTGGCCCAAATGGCAGGGAGTTGCCAAGTTGCAGTAGAAATATATATCTATCTATATCTATCTATTTATATCTATCTACATCTACATCTACATCTACATCTACATATCTACATCTACATCTACATATCTACATCTACATCTACATCTACATATCTACATCTACATCTACATCTACATCTACATATTTACATCTACATATCTACATCTACATCTACATCTACATATCTACATCTACCTCTACATCTACATATCTACATCTACATCTACATCTACATCTACATCTACATATTTACATCTACATCTACATCTACATCTACATATCTACATCTACATCTACATCTACATCTACATATTTACATCTACATATCTACATCTACATCTACATCTACATATCTACATCTACATCTACATCTACATCTACATATCTACATCTACATATCTACATCTACATCTACATCTACATATCTACATCTACATCTACATATCTACATCTACATCTACATCTACATCTACATCTATCTATATCTAGATAGGTAGGTAGGTAGGTAGGTAAGTAGGTAGGTAGGTAGGTAGATAGATAGATAGATAGATAGATAGATAGATAGATAGATAGATAGATAGATAGATAGATAGATAGATAGATATGATATTGTCATTAATGCAATGAACATGAATTTGGGCAAACTCCATTAGACGGTAGAAGACCGGTGAGCCTGGCATGCTATGGTCCGTGGGGTCGCAAAGTGTCAGACAAGACTCAGTGATTGAACAAGTGGAGAAAATAGGGGGTTTCACCTACAGTGTTAGACTGCTACACCTAGCCATGGTCCAAATCAAAGAAGGTTTAATCAACTCTCATGCCCCTTTGAATGACCGAGTGCAGAACTGGAGCAGAAGAGTGTGTGCATGCCAGAAGAAATATCCCTGCAATATAATGCAGAGATCACCTCCAATGAAGAGGAAGAGGAACTCTGCAACCGAAAGCAGCCGCCGTCGCCTGCTCTGAAGTAGCAAACGATCAAATGATTATTCAAAGGTCTTTGATAATTGTGTTCCTACCTTCTCAAAGTCTCCCAGAGTCATTAGGCTAAGCATAGGAGAGCAAAGAACAAAACTCTACAACACAAAAGAGGAATACTAGCATGCCCGCCCTTGCACTTCCCCGGAGAGGCTTATACACTGCTAATATACAGAAACTACCTCCATGGCTTTCAGGAGAGACCTAATTACAGAGCTTAGGAATTTTAATGACTTGCTGAAAATTTACAGGGAGTTGAAGGCTATGAATATTATGAAAGACGTTGGCAAAATCCTAAATAACAGGTTTGCACAATCAGTCTCTGGTCATTTTGGGGCTCATTCCTTAATATATTCTAGATGCAAGAAAAGGGAGGGGAATATACATTCATCAGAGCCTTTCACCAAATGCTTCTCTTCTAATAATTCTTTATTCATCTAAATAATCTAATCTGAATGGTAACTTCCCCCACTATGATCTTTTTCCGTTTCGCTATCCAAAATCTGATGCTTAACGTTGATCCTTCTAAATTACAATAGGTAATCTAATCTAATTTAATTGTCAGTATGTCTTCTCTCTCAAGGATGCTTTTGATTTGTATAGCAAATTGTTCATGAGAGCCTCGTCTCTGACTAGGGAGGATGTTGAGAAGCAACTGCCAAAGCTTTTTCTGAGGGGCCCTGAGCCCCCTCTTCAGCATAATTTGCAGCAATTTTAAATGTTTAACTTAGTGGTTTTATTAAAAGGCAGGGCTTCCCCGGCGAGCTTGTGCGATCATCAATAAAACGTGTTCATCTCAAAATGCTACCAGATCTCTCTTAATTTTGGGGTACAGCAGACTAAATTGTCTTCCTACTATAACTGCTCAACACAGGCTGTCCCCCTTTATCGTTTTTGAATCAGACAAAGCCATTACAGGAAAGTTATTTAATTAATGTGCCAATGAATTAATCCTGTTCAACAATTTTTTGACTCTTCTGGCTGCTGTTTTGATCGATACATCGTCTTCTATTAGAGCTAATATAGATAGCAGTGTTCCAATATCTCAGGGGCTGCCACAAAGAAAAGGGGGTCAGCTTACTCTCCAACGCAGTAGAAGGCAGGACAAGAAACAATGGGTGGAAACTAATCAAGGAAAGAATCCACCTAGAAGTAAGGAAAACTTTCTTGACAGTGAGAACAATTAATTGGGGGAACAGCTTGCCTCCAGAAGTTGTGGGCACTCCAACACTGGAGGTTTTAAAAAAGAATCTGAACAGCCATTTGTCTGAAGTGGCATAGGGCAGTGATGGATAACCTTTTTGCCATCGCGTGCCAATAGCGTGGGGACTGTGGGGGGTTTGCGCACACACATGCCCACACCCATTATTCTATGTGCCGCCTCCCACATGTGTGGTGACACTCCCCCCCCTCGTGTTTCCCCCGGTTGTGGCAGACAATGGCCCAGTGCGCCCGGTAGGCCTGCTTTTCACTCTCTCTAGGCTCCAGAGCCTTTCTATGAGCCTGGGGAAGGTGAAAACGGCCTTCCCCACCCCCCATAGAGGCTGGAAATGGCCCATTTGCTGACTTCCGGTGGGACTGGAAGGCCCATTTTTTGCTCTCCCCAGAAAGGCTCTGGAGCTGAGGGAAAGCTAAAAACAGACCTCCCCTCCCCTTCCCAGAGGTCCTCTGGAGACCGGAAATAGCGTGTTTCCTGACTTCCAGTGGGCCCAGAAGGCCTGAAAATAAGTTGGCCAGCGCGCACACACTGGAGCTGAGCCTGAGTGCCCACTGATATGGCTCCGTGTGCCACCTGTGGCACGCATGCCATAGGTTCGCCATCACGGGTATAGGATTTCCTATCTGAGCAGGGGATTGGACTAGAACAGGGGCCTCCCTGGGAGTTGAAGTCCACAAATCTTAAAGTTGCCAAGGTTGGAGACCCCTGGATTAGAAGACCCACAAGGTTCCTTCCAACTCTGTTATTCTGTCTCAAGTAAATGCTATTCTGCAAATGCTACTACTTGATTCCTCTCTTAATGCCTGTAGTCAAGATAAGGACTGGGTGTGGTTGCTCTCTGGGGAAGTTCTCAGACCCGGACAATGGCAAGGAATCCCATTTTATTTTTATGGGCCAAATAAATGCTAAAGTAAAATATTCAAGTTTTGCTACTTGCTCCAGAACACTGAAGTAACAACTACAATGACATTAACTGGAAGAAGACAGAGGGGTGAGAGAAAAGTCTTAAAAAGAGACAAAGTACTATCCTTTCTGATTTATTGAGAATGGCCTTCCGTGTTTTTCCTGCCATCAATAGTTGATTAGGGGATGGTGATAGCATGAATGTGAGAGCTGAAATTTTCAGAAAAGAACTTTAATGATGACTTTGTTAAAGGAAGAGATGTTCCTGTTATAGTGAATTGCAAGGCAGTGGTGAAATGTAAAATTTGTTACTACCGGTTGTGTGGGCATAGCTTGGTGGTGGTGGGTGGGCGTGGCCAACTCTTTTTTTTTTTTTACTTTTTTAATTTGCCACACTTACTGCTCCTTCTTTGCTATCTTCCAACTGGGAGACTAATCCTCTCAAGCTCTTCCTTTTAGTCTGTTCCCTACAAGAATAGCTTGTTCAATAGTAATAACTGTAACAGGGATCTTGGAGTCCAAATGGACAATCATTTAAATATGAGCTGGCAGTGTGCTGCAGCTGCCAAAAACGCCAACACAGTTCTAGGCTGCATAAACAGATGGACAGAATCAAGATCACATGAAGTGTAAATACCACTTTATAAGGCCTAGGTAAGGCTACACTTGGAATACTGCATCCAGTTTTGGTCGCCACGATGTAAAAAAGATGTTGAGAGTCTAGAAAGAGTACAGAGAAGAGCAACAAAGATGATTAAGGGACTGGAGGCTAAAACATATGAAAAATGGATGCAGGAACTGGGTATGTCTAGTATGATGAAGAGAAGGACTAGGGGTGACATGATAGCAGGGTTCCAATATCTCAGAGGTTTCCACGAAGAAGGAGTCAAGCTATTCTCCAAAGCACTTGAAGGCAGGACAAGAAGCAATGGGTGGAAACTAATCAAGGAGAGATGCAATCTAAAACTATGGAGAAATTTCCTGACAGTTAGAACAATTAATCAGTGGAGCAACTTGCCTCCAGAAGTTGTGAATGCTCCAACACTGGAAGTTTTTAAGAAGATGTTGGATAACCATTTGTCTGAAGCAGTTTCCTGCCTGGGCAGGGGGTTGGACTAGAAGACCTCCAAGGTCCCTTCCAACTCTGTTATTCTAAAGTACAGATTTCTTTCCCTCCCACAGACATAAAAGTATACACACAAGGAGAAACACTATGAGATGCAGACTGTTTATAATACATATACCCTTAATAACTCTTCCTTTATCATTTGGATCTCAACATCTGTTTCTAGATTAATAGGCTTGTTCTGGATACATATGGACTGCAGAATTCTAACACGGGTGATCATGATGTTCCTTCTACATTTTCTACTTTGAAAAACTCCAGATTTTCTTTCTGCTTGAAGATGCAGAACAGAACCAGCTCAATTGATGCTTATTTATTGCTGATAAAGCATCATTCTGCTCATTTACTGTTCAGTGTAATTCCTTGTCTGCATTATTTGGGATGGGGGGTGGGATCAAGGAAGGGTTGTAGCTCAGTGGTGTACACTTTTCTTGTATGTTATCTCTAGGTGAGTCTGAGAGTGAGCTGTAATTTTTATAAGATGGACCAATAGCCAGATTCATTTCATGGCAGTTTTCTACATCAACATCCAGCTATTAATCTAAATCTTGACTGTCAAATTGTACCAACTATCAAATGGAAAATCCAAACTTCACAACCTTGTTGGTTTTCCAAAATAGCTTGGCTTGAGTAGTAAGATTGCACTTCAGGTGGGTTGCCCCCAACCATACAGCCCCTCCACTTTTAAATAAAATAAGAAGCCTGCCCACTCAACGTCTTTCTACAAAGAAAATGAATAGTGGCAGTGCTATTTTGAGAAGTCAGGAATGAAGCATTTATAAATAATGACAAAATAATTATAATGGTGATAAAATGCTCATTTTACTGGGCATATAATTGGATTCTTTCTTTTTTTTAAAAAAATATTGTCTCCACTAATTAACACAAATTTAAACCCTCTGGTATTTTCTTTCTGTTTAGAAAGCCTATCAAGGCAGACTCACCCCAGAGATCCCCAGTGATGAGAACAAGACTTTTCTCCAAACAACGTGCATTGTGTGATTTCTTGTTATGTCTCCACACCAACACAATTGCAGAAAACACCTAGTCCTTTCAATCCACTAGATTTCTTGTTATGTTAGACAAGTGACAAATCGCCAAGAGCTTGATGTAGCCAAGTATTTGACCTACAACTTTGATGCAAGATTTCACTCTGCTCATTTTTAAGATTTGCTTGGACAATTTCCTAGAAAACAGAACAGAACAGAACAGAACAGAACAGAATTCTTTATTGGCCAAGTGTGATCGGACACACAAGGAATTTGCCTAATACCAAATACCATAACACTAGATATGAGAATTTACCTTTCCTTTCCTTCTGCTATGCTGTTTACTTTGAGGTGTCATTCTCAATCTTGCTTCTGAAATAACATAAAATATCCAAATGGGCCTTTTGTTTTTATACACTTAGTTTCATGTTGGCTTTCAGCAGCTCCCTGTTTCTACAAGCATAGGAACACGCAGGAAAAAATTATAAAGATTCTCAATGTAATATATTTATACGTGGAAATGAGATACCTCTAGTCATGATAGACACTTTTCCTCATTTTTTTTGGGGGGGGGGGGCAAGAGTTTCAAAAGAGAGAGACGTTTTCTAAATTCTTGCTGGATAGTGAGAATAATACCCATGTATAGGGCAGCAGTTAATGTACGGTAACTATCTGTAGTGAATTGCAGAGTAAACAGCTCTATGAAATATGCATAAAAGCCAGTGCATAAGTTAGTGTGTGCCTAATTGTTGCAAAAATATTATTTTTTCTTTTCATAGTCCGGTGCATGTTTAATATATTGCATTCTCTGGATACACCAATTGCATTTTGTTTTGTTTTTCCCCAGTAAAGCCAGTGCTATTCAGGCAGTCCTCGATTTAGAACCACAACTGGGATCAGAATTTCCTTTTATTTATTTATTAAATTTATTTGCTGCACATCTCATATTGAAACGACTCTGGGCAGCTTACAAAATTAAAATTGCAAAGCGATTGCAAAGGTTTTATGACTTTTTTGTTTTTCATAGTTATTAAGCAAATCATTTCATTTGTCAAGTGAATCAAGGGGTTATTAAACGAATCTGGATTCCCTCATTGACTTTGCTCGCCTGGAGCCAGTGGGGAAGGTCACAAATGCTGATCACATCATATTATAATCATAGCAAATACATACTGGTTGAAAAGCACCCAAATTTTGATTGCATGACCCTGGGGATGCTGGCGATGGTTATAAGTGTAAGGATTGGCTATCAGTCACTTTTTTCAGAGGTATTGTAACTTTGGAGAGTCACTACCAACCTGCTTTCCATTGAGGACCTGTATACTGAATGAGTCAAAAAGAGGGCTGTGAAAATATTTACAGACCTCTCACATCCTGGACGTAAACTGTTTCAACTCCTACCCTCAAAACGATGCTATAGAGCACTGCACACCAGAACAACTAGACACAAGGACAGTTTTTTTCCCGAATGCCATCACTCTGCTAAACAAATAATTCCCTCAACACCGTCAAACTATTCACTAAGTCTGCACTACTACTAATCTTCTCATCATTCCCATCACCTTCCACTTATGACTGCACGACTGTAACTTTGTTGCTTGTATCCTTACGATTTATATTGACTTTTTCCTAGTATGATTTGATTGCTTATTTGAACCCTATGACTATCATTAAGTGTTGTACCTTATGATTCTTGAGGAGTGTATCTTGTCTTTTTATGTACACTGAGAGTTTATGCACCAAAGACAAATTCCTTGTGTGTCCAATCACACTTGGCCAATAAAAGAATTCTAATTCTAAACAAATGGCTGTGAATCAAGGACCACCTGTACATGTGGACACTCAATGCAGGGCTGTTTTGTGTGCACTGTATCAGAGCAAAGCTATGCAAAATCCAGTTTACATGTTCACACGAAATGAAAAAGTTCATCTAAATTGAGCTTCTCTGTGAAAACATTTCTTCAGTCAAGCAGCTTCCTTCAGCTTCCTCCCAACCAAGAGCAGAAATATTGTAATGCCACAATTCCATTTTAGAGACAAGATTTAATAATGCAGGTTTTCCAAACTCCAGGATAGTCATGAAGTGAAAAACCATGTTAGAGTTGGAAGCATGTTGATAGGGAAGAAAGAAGGCGATCCAAAAGAAACTATTTTGAAAGCAAATGAGTTTGAATCAAAATAGTATTTACCTCCGGCCTGCAAGTCTGTGCCACTGTTATGTGAAATGATTACCAGACAGAAGTAACTCCAAGAATTGTATCTGATCTAAAGGACCAGAGACAAATTCTCTGCATGTACCAACACTTTTCACATTGCATCTGTATTTGGTTTCAGATAAATGTTGCATCTGTACTACAGATGTTTATTATCATACTGTCTAAAGATCAATTGCGCACAGCACCAATTTTTAATCTCTGCTTCCACCATATCTTAATGGATATTTCCAAGGTCATGTTAAGGTTATGATAGTTTTGCTGTTTTGTTTTGTTTTTAGCCTAGAATATGATTTTGAAGGAAGTCAGAAAGACAGAACTCAAAAATAGTGCAACCTAATGTCAGTCACTATGTCTCAATTTGATTTAAGATTTCACATCTAGTATATTTTCCATTCTACACCACTGCAAGCTAATTATATTAGATTTGTGAACAATATAGCAGATAATTAAAGATAAGCATATTTAAAAATTTTAGCGGTATAGTTTTAGGACTGCTGTAAAAAGAAATCCAATGATCCAGCTATTAGATAGATTGCTTAAATGACAAAAGTGCCTTAAGCCCCTTTCTAAATGAGAGGTAAGCAGTTTATACTCAGGAGTAAAAAATCTGTCCTTTGCTTAATTTCATCTAGATCTTCAAAGATCTATTCTGAAAGCCAACCCAATCCAGGCTTTCTCCTGATGAGCATCTATGATTCAAAGTAGGACAATTTTGTGCTGAACAATGATGTGTACCTTATGTAAATCATCTTTAATATATTCCATTGCTATGGTGTTTGCATCTAACTACCAGCGATTTCTGAATTCCAAAATCTTGCAGATGATGTGCTTTCCAGATGCACAAAGGACATTTATCTGCCTCCCTGCATTTGCATGTTCAGTTAGACATCTGAAAAAAGAAATCGAGCGGTGGACACGAATGGGCTCTCAGCTATATGGAGATCATCAATCAAGTCGAGACTCAGGGCTCCAATTCCTACTCCTTAGAAGAGTCAGATATATCAATGGGAAGATTTGATTTCAGAATTCACTTAGAACATTTCTACCATTTGGAGATGATAGGAATGAAACTAATAGAACTTCAGCTGCACTAAACTGCTGGAGTAAATGGCTTCATGACTACAAGTAGTCCTTGACTTACAACCATTCATGTAGTGACCTTTCAAAGTTACAATGGCACTGAAAAAAGTGACTTATGACCATTTTTCACACTTAAGACTGTTGCAGCATCACATGACCAAAATGTGGATGCTTCCAACTGGCATGTATTTATGAGGGATGCAGTGGTGAAATCCAATTTTTTTACTACCAGTTCTGTGGGTGTGGCTTGGTGGGCGTGGTGTGGCTTGGTGTGTGTGGCTTTGGGGGGGGGGGGGCATGGCAGGAGAAGGATACTGCAAAATCCCCATTCCCACCACACTCTGAGACCAGCCAGAGGTGGTATTTGCTAGTTCTCTGAAGTACTCAAAATTTCTGCTACTGGTTCTCCAGAACCTGTCAGAATCTGCTGGATTTCACCCCTGGCTCATGGGATCATCTTGTGCAAACTTTTGACAAGCAAAGTCAATTGGAAAGCCAGATCTACTTATAAACTGTGGCAAGAAAGATCATAAAATGGGTCTAAGCTCATTTAATACCTAACTTGCTTAACAACAGGAATTTGGGGCTCAATTGCGGTCATGGACCTTGTGTAGAGTTCTTAAAAGAAGGGAGAGAAAGCTGTTAATATAAACTGAGTTCTTATTTTTTCAAAAAACTCTTCTATATTCAGGGAAAATAATTGCTGATTGACCAACCCCACTTCCAAAGACGTCAACACAAGTAGGGGCCTTATAGAGATTGGAGATCTGTATCATTCTTACTGATGGTGGTACTTTGGTATTTCTACCAAATACTGTAATTGCCAGTGACTTCTGTTTTGTTTTCTTTTGTGCGTATCTGTGGAAAAGGTCTAATCTTAAGTAAATGATCTTCAGGGAGAAGGCGATTGGCCAACTCCTAGGAGACTTATCCTTATTAGAGCATTGCTGGGTTCAAAGGCAAATCAATAAAGTTTAAGGGCCAAAATTATAACTTATATAAGCGACAAAGACCTAAACAAAGTCAGCAGAGATATCGCTTTGCCTACACCTGGGGGATGAAATTGGCTTGGTATGGTACGTGAAAAGGATGAAAGAGACAGAGAGAGGGCACAAAGGAAGCTTCTGCTCGCTCGTACTCCCTATATGTTTTATCTTAAAATGTCTGCATTGGGGTTTAATTGTTGAGATGTTCTCTCAAGAAGTATGACCTTATAGGGCATTTTTCAGGAAAAGAACAGTCTATATATTACAAGGCAGCAAATGATTCATAACTGCTAAGCGGCCAGGCCCTTGGGTCCATGCTTCCCATGTGATTTTTTTTTTTTTATGCATTGCAAACTCTTACATTAAATTGTGATAAATGGAGAGCGGAGGCTATTCATACAAATCAATGACTTTAGTGTATGTGTCATTAGCCTGAGAGATGCAGGCAACGGTCAGTACAATAAATCAAGCCATGATCTGCTGTCGGCAGCACGATGCAAGCAAGCAGACACATTAGGAAGGTTAAAGAATAAAATTAATCTGCATGTTTTGGTCTCCCTTCCTGGCCCTCCCCTCTACTCTTGTGCAGAGCCACCCAGTCACCTGGTCAGATGGGGAAAAAAATTAAAATCACATGATGCAAAGGGAAGCAGTGGCAACAGAGGAATAATTGGTTTGGGTTAAACTTCCCCCTCCTTTCCTGGCTGAAAACTTAATTATGCATTAATGGGATTAATTTATTCATCCTGGCGAGGAAGTAAAAATATGGAGAAAAGGTGAAATACAGCGACAAGAGTGATCTTTTTAATTGCCTTTAATGCAGGCTGTGATATAGACCCACCTGCAGGAGTTCAAGCCATCAGCAAAAGGGATTTTTTTAAAAAAAATAGAAAGAAAGAAAGAAAAAAGGAGGTGGGGGGAAACATGTTCTATTGCTCTTTTAAATGTGGCATATTTCTTCCTTCTCATTTTATAAATCCTGCATGTAGTAATCTATGGCTATCCTCCTTATCCTGGCCCCTAGAGCTGGTTATGAAGATGAGTCAGCTCCAATATATGAGAAAGGAAAAAAAAATTACATATATTTTTTTTCCTTCTCAAGCAACTGTGCCACAGAGTTGTAACGCACTAGATAAAGCTTTAGCAAACGCAACCTTCGGAGGATCATAGGTGGGGGACAGGACATGGTGCTTACTTTGAAAAAAAAAGATCTAAAAAGTGATGTACAATATTTGAAAAGAATGAATTTGAATTATGCAGGCATTTCATTGGATCAGTTTAAAGACTGGTTGTGATTGACATAGAACTAAGTTTTATCAAGAGATTTAGCAATACATTGGATTTTGGATTTGCCATTAAGTAGAACAAATATTATTCTTATTACTGTCCTTTTAGATTACTTTTTATTTATTACTGTACTGGGAATGTTAATGGTCAAAGATGTGGTATTGTGTGTGTGTGTGTGTGTGTGTGTGTGTGTAATTTATAGTGCATAAATAAGGATAAATAAAATTGTGCCCTTTGCAACTTTAAAAAATAGACTGTAAAATGGGGAGGGTGTAGCTAAAATTTGTGGGATTCAACAGGTGAGCCCACTGGATGGTCCTGGCTATCTCTTTAACTCAACAAGTATACAAATGGGTAGAATCCAATTTTTATCCTGGCTTCTGCTAGCTTATCAATATATTTGTCCCTCTGAATGGCACTGGATACCTAAACAATAAATATGATATCCTTTAGAATATTAACTGAGGAAGAGAAATGGCACTGGAGAATTTTGCATTTATTAACTGTGTTGCGTCCCTATCAAAAGTTGGTTTATTTCACTATCGCATAATTTGTTTTGATACTATTATCTTTTGTGACTTTATAATTAATTTGGGGGAGGGATGATGATTGATGATGATGATGATTTGCATAAAAACCCTACCAGGATTGAATTTCATTCTCCAGGGGAAAAAAAAGTTATAAATGAATTATGAAGTGGTTCAGTAGTACCATAATGCATGGACTCACTCTTTAAAGCAACCGTATCATTCCTCAGGATCACATGGCATGTGCAGCTTGCAGTTGCATGATTCTGGGAAAGAAGGTGGCTATTTTAAAGAGTTTCGGGCAGGTTCTGTATTCATGTTCCGATGTTCTCTAAAACACTCTAATCCTTTCCAATCGAGAGAAGTCTTATTCTCCCATCTCTTTATCCTGTCTTCCTCCCTACCCATCCCTAGTATATTCATCACCCTGATATAACAGATTCATACAATTAATGGGCATAGGATCCAACTCATAAAAATGCTCCAGAGGCTAATTTCACACCATGTGCAAGTAAGATATGCCTGGCCGGTAGACGTTAAAAGTTAAGAATGAACGATAACGGAGCGTGATGCATTATTTTTCCACGACTGCGGTGACAGAGATGCAAAATAAATCCACAATATGGCTTTCAATGGGAACAAATTGGCCCAATGCACTGCAGCCAGCCATGGACAGTTTGATCCTAATTAGGATATGTGATAATTTAACCTGCTAACTGCAAGAGTAAGGGGAAAGTGCAGTGTCATCTTTTTCTCAAATATTGTAGGGCAAATTAATTTCACCTCTACCTCCAAATCTGGAAGGCCAGTGTGACAATAAGCAGTCTTCAACAACTGCTTCCTTAACTTTGATAGATCCACTCTTGGGATTGTGGACGGTTTGTATCAAGTGAGGTTGCCAGATTGAGTCCTTCCAGTTGAGAGCTGAGCCTCTGAAACTGTAAAGGCTCATCACTTTAGTAGCCCTGGAAGTTGTCGAGGTGCCTGATTCATTTTTGTCTGAAGCTCCATGATGAATGGCTTGGACACGGCTAAACTCAGGTATGATTATCCAATTGTTGGCTTCCAAGTGTAATGGAAACTCTAGGCTCAGATGAACGCCCCAATTAGGACACAAAAGATGGGAATATAGAATCCTGGATAAAAGTAAATAAATGTTTTAGAAACCTCAGCTTAAACACATTTGAGCAGTTTAATCAGAAGCTTTGAGAAGGAAGGAGGCAGAGAGAGAGAGTACAATCCTTATTCTCTTGTTCATCTATTTCCCAGTTCTTTTGCTTCATCCTTTTAGTCTTGAAGAATCCTAATTAGAAGCCTGAACAGGACACACATTCTACTTCTCTCTCTCTCTCTCTCTCTCTCTCTCTCTCTCTCTCTCTCTCTCTCTCTGCCCTTAAATCAGTAATTGGCTTCAGTGCAGGGAATGTCAGGAAATTAACACATCACAACATGACAGCTGTTAATTTTTTCTCCATATTTGTCATATGAATCACTGCTGATTTGCCAGAGTGCATAACAAATTAGTGAGTTGTAATCAGTGGGCAGTTTCTCCTTTTGTGGCACCTACTGTGCGTGTGTGTATGTGCGTGTGTGTTTTAACTTTCATCCTACCCCTGCCAATGCATCCTTCTCCTCCGCCTTTAGTCTGTTACTACCCTGTTCACCAGGGTTCATATTTGCAAGGTATGTCAATGTCAATAAATCAGTATAAGCAACAACTAAAAGCTCTGGAGCTCTTAAAATTTTGATGAAGGCTTTTAGTTACACTTGGAACTGAAGGGGAAGGGGAGGGGAAGGGGAGCAAGGGGAAGGTAGAGTGGGAGGGGGGAAAAGAAGGGAGGGGAGGATGAAAGGGAAGGGAAGGGGGAGGAGAAGGGGAAGGAGAAGAGGTAGGTAAAGCAACAGGCAGAAGACTTAAAAGTACAACGTTCCCAACAATGTAAAGAGATTTAGGTCTTTTGCCCCTATTAGTAGAAACACAACAGTATCAAATTAAGAATTTCCTGTCTTTTTATAACACCCAGCATTTCCATTGCTTAGCCACTTCGTGGTTGAACTGGCCCTGTGTCCACAATTTCTTTTTTTTCCCAATAATCACTTTTATTGACCCTATTGAGCATCTCGCAGTCAAGACAAGTATAAATAACTTCAGTAACCTTCTCTAATATTTCCATTTTTAAAAAAGGTTCTTGTCTTCCCATCCCTAATCAATAATCAAATTTCATCATTCAATCCTAATCAGAAAAGTCTATTAATTGCTACCAGAAATAATAGCATATTGTATTATTATATTTGTTAATCCAACAAATCCATTTTGTTTTCCAATTTATCACTTTCTCTTGATAGATAGATAGATAGATAGATAGATAGATAGATAGATAGATAGATAGATAGATATTTTCTTATTTTTGTAGGTTAATGTGTGTTCTTCTTTTTAAACCAGGTTTTTCCTACATAACCAAGATTTTTTGGAACCACAACTGAGTGAAATCACAATTCACTACATTCTGGGCTCTTCTCTTCATTATGGCTGCAAACAGATTTTAGTGATGCATTGTGGGAGACCCAAATAGCTATTTCTGGCTCATAAGCCGTCATCAGTAGGCCATACCCATTTTATATATTCCTCCCTGTAAAGGCATAATATCTATTTTCTTATTTTTGTAGGTTAATGTGTGTTCTTCTTTTTAAGCCAGGTTTTTCCTACATAACCAAGGTACATAACATAGATAGATATAGATATAGATATAGATATAGATATAGATATAGATATAGATATAGATATAGATATAGATATAGATATAGATATAGATATAGATACAGCTATAGATTAAATATAGATATAGATAGATATAGATATAGATATAGATATAGATATAGATATAGATATAGATATATAAAGAAAAGAAATCTCTCCTTTTATAAACAGATCTTTGAAGCCTCGGCATTCAGGCCTGGTCGAAAAGAAATTCCATTAATAATTTTTTGAGGTGGCATCTCAAGTGATACCAAGCTTGGAGGCCCCTATATTTAGAAGAAGGCAAGCTGTGGGCAATAAGAAAAAGAGAAAATAATTATAGAGGTTTAAGTATCTTAGCCAGATGGACAAGAAACTGGTGTCAGTGAACATAAGGAATGCAGTTTGGGAGTGTTATAGGCCTGGTAGGAAAACAAATCTGGTCAATTTCTGAATAACAAGTTGCCTTGGGGAGCCATTGCTAGTCAGACTGAGCGAGAAGGGGGAAATATTCCGGGAATGAATAGTACTTCTGTGTTTTTATTTCAATCCTCCATCAATCTGATGAGCGGGAAATGGCTTTCTCTGTTGCATTCAAAGAAGAAAAATTGGATGGAATTTTCACATGAATGAGATGTTCTTTCGGGGACCTTTACTAAATGGAGGTGTTTGTAACAAAGAAAGGCAGGATATCTGCAGTTCCCTTTCCAGCTCTCGGCATCTTTTTTCCTAAGACTTCAATCACCTACAAATGAAGATGTCAGGAAATTACACAGCAGGTATCCGAACGAAGTCAGAGATGCTGACAACGAACTTGTTGTTTTATATAAATAAATATATATTTACATTTGTAAATGTAAACAAGAGAGTCAGGAACCCTTAATGACATCCTGAGGTAAATCGTCAGGTCAGTCACAGGATGGTATAGAAGAAAAATGGGTGAAAGGGGGGGAAGAAAACCTTTACACCTATAGTATACTGCCCGAGTAAAAAAGAGGGCTGTAAAAGTATTTACAGACCCCTTGCATCCTGGACATAAACTGTTTCAACTCCTACCCTCAAAACGATGCTATAGAGCTCTGCACACCAGAACAACTAGACACAAGAACAGTTTTTTTCCCAAATGTCATCACTCTGCTAAACAAATAATTCCCTCAACACTGTCAAACTAGTTACTAAGACTGCATTATTATTAATCTTCTCATCGTTCCTATCACTCATCTCCTTCCACGTATGACTGTACGACTGTAACTTTGTTGCTGGTATTCTTAAGATTTATATTGATATTGTTTCCTAATATGATTTGATTGCTTATTTGTTCCCTATGACTATCATTAAGTGTTGTACCTTATGATTCTTTTTTTTTAAGTTTTTTATTTTTTTAAACAGACATTTAATACATCAGTCATTCCTTCTGTGTGACATATCGGTGTTGTCTCCAATCATTTTCCTTCTTGTTATTTCTTCTTTCTTCGTTCTCATCAAATCAATTACAACAATTCATCACTAAAAAATATTCTGATTATGGCATTTTTATACATAACTATTAATTAACTTATTTGTATCTCTTTTCTAACCAATAGTAGAATTGATTCCATATCTTAAAATATTCTGAATCTTCTCTTTCTTTAATTATCAAAGTCAATCTATTCATTTATGCACAATCTAATTTTTTTTAATTACTTCTCCTTCCAAAGTTATTTTCTTTGCTTTACCTTATGATTCTTGATGAATGTATGTTTTGTTTTATGTACACTGAGAGCGTGTGCACCAAAGACAAATTCCTTGTGTGTCCAATCACACTTGGCCAATAAAGAATTCTATTCTATTCTATTCTATTCTATTCTATTCTATTCTATTCTATTCTATTCTATTCTATTCTATTCTATTCTATTCTATTCTATTCTATTCTATTCCATACAGCTCTCAAAGGGTCACCACCTCCAATATACACTGCAAAAACATGACGAAATAATAAATAAATAAATAAATAAATAAATAAATAAATAAATAAATAAATAAATAAATAAATAAATAAAACAGGCATACATACATACATACATACATGCATACATACATACATACAAAATTGTGTCTATACCCACATATATTATATGACACAGAGAAACAGAGATTGCTTCATACAGGAGCTAGCACTCTCACAATCCATCAATTACAACTGTGTGTTCTAGCCTATTGTACACTTTATTGTTCCAGCTATTAAATTAAATACCTTAACAGAGTACATCGTTATTAGATTTACCGAGAACGACGGAGAGATGTGTGACCAAAATAAAATAATAAAATATAATATAATAATAAAATAATAAAATAAAATAAAATAAAATAAAAGTGCTTCTGTCCACCCAAAGCAAAACTCACAATCGCCATTAAAAAAAAGGACTTCTAAAGCATATGAACAAAGAAGCAGAAAAATAGAAGTCCATTTTTATAGCAAAAGGAAATCCACAGGAGTTTCTAGGCGGGAATAGTCTCATCTGACTGTCTTCTGTTGGAATCCTGTCTCACCCTTTAAGCATACATCTCTTTTTACCTCAGCTTTACTTCTTTTTTAAAAAAAAAAAAATCTTACATTTCACTTTTTAAAAACCGCCTAACACCTATTCTGGCATTGAGAAGAGGTTTGTCGAGAACAAAAGCCTTCAGATGGTTCTGATTATATTCAGAAAGAACAGTAAGGAGAACAAGGAACTCTTGACGAATATGGATGTGTCACTTGTAAAAAAAATCCTAGACTCTCTGAAAGCCCAATATTACTCATTCCATTCATTTGGATCTCGGCTACAAAACGAGGGGCACGGGGAATGAAAGGAAAGGACAAGAAAAGAAATGCAAAGAGACGAACTTAACATGCAAATCATTCCATAATCTTGGAGAGCAAAAGAGATGAAAACGATCTGGGAAGTTAAGCAAGTCGTGCTGCATTATTTAGCAGAGAACAAATGCCTGTTTGCTGTGCTAAGCAGAAATGCTACATTCCAAATATCAACGCCCAGATTGGCTATTTATTCATTGCCAATAAATATCAGAAATGTAGAAAACATGCACATACTCATTTATATGTATAGATACAAAGGTAGAAAGGATTGGTAGAATTTACACAGAGAGGCAAAAATACCATCAAGGGGGAAATTATACCCTGTGATCTACAGTATGTATATACTAGCAGCAGTGCTAGTATTGGCCAAAATGGACTGAATTTAGACTGATCAGCCCTTAAACTGCAAGATGCCTTCAAAGGGAGGATTCTTACAGTCCTTAGAAACATTCTCTAAAATATTAACAATGCACCACCCTGAATGTAAATAACAGAGTAACAGAGTTGGAAGGGACCTTGGAGGTCTTCTAAATCAACCTTCTAAATGGTTGTCCAATCTCTTCTTAAACATAACATTTTTTTCTAATGGTCCTAGCTTCCTGATATGTAGCTTCCAATGGTCATCTCCCAAAATAATTTCTTAGATATCCCTTCTTTGCTGGACAATTTTTCTTTTGCAATTAAATTGTGTTCACTCTCTTGCTGCCTATACTGGTTTCTGAAGCAGGAGATTTCTCCAAACTCTTCTACTGAGTTAATAGTAGAATAATAGAATAGTAGAACAACTTCCACTATCTATCTCTACTAGCAGTAGAAATAAAGAAGGTCTCTGCCTGGCATAATCTGCTATGCCAATTACATTCTTTCCTAGATCGGGAGGCCTTTCAGCCAGTCATTCATGTACTACTCACTTCATGGCTTGACTGCTACAATATGCTTTACCTGGGGCTGACCTTGAAGATCACCCAGAAGCTCCACTTGGTTTAGAAGGCAGAGGCATAAGATCTGATGGACATGCCTCATTTGCCCATGAAACACCTCTACTTTGTGAGCTACATTGGATGTCAATTTGTTTCTTAGTACAATTGTGTTACTTATAAAGCCCTTTATGGCTTGGAAGTGAGACCCTCAAGTACCCAAGCACTAAGAAGGGAGGGAGGGAGGGAGGGAGGGAGATATTTTTTTTTTAAATTAGATTTATATGCCACCCTTCTCCGGAGACTCAGGGCGGCTTACAATGCATTAAGCAATAGCCTTCATACTTTTGTATATTTTTTTATACAAAGTCAGCTTATTGCCCCCACAAACTGGGTCCTCAATTTACCTACCTTAGAAAGGATGGAAGGCTGAGTCAACCTTGAGCCTCAAACTTGCAATAATTGCAGACAGCTGAACGTTAATAACAGGCTACTTAGCCTGTTGATTTATCTGAGGCTCCCTTTCATTTTGTGTTAATACAACCACAACCACGGTGTCTCCCAAACAGTAAGAAATAAGATTTCTATAATACAGCTATTATAAAGTCACTATAAATCTGTTACAGATGCTTCTCCTCAGAATGAGGGTTACGGATGGTGAGAACATCCCCGATTTCATCTCCACATATTGAAACAACCTCAGTTATACTTATACACCCCTAAATGAGGTTGCTTCAATATGTGGAGATGAAACTGCGGATGTTGCTTATATACCCAGAGAGAGAAATATAGACCCTAAACCAGGTGTCTGCAACCTGCAGCTCTGGAGCTGCATGTGGCACTTTCATCCCCTGCTGTGGCTCCCTGTCCACTGAACCCACCACAGGCTGGCCACGCCCCTCACCCTCCCCTCCCAGTCAGTCCTCACCTGGCCTAAGAAGGTAAGGGCGATTACCTAAGGTAACACCAGGAGGCATAAAATCTGGGTAAGCATGGCTGGGGGAGTGTCATGTGACTGGGTGGGAGGGAGTGGTGGCGAGTTGGCCACGCCCACCCAGGTTTTATGGCTCCCGGTGATCTCTTTTCTGTGGGAATGGGTCCAAATGGCTCTTTGAGCGTTTAAGGTTGCAGACCCCTGCCTTAAACCAAAGTCTCCTCCATTATTAGCCACATTACTAGCATTCACTCCTCAGTTCTGTTTTTGTTTTCAGGAACGGAGGTTTAACATAACATAATACTGTTTGGAATAAAAATGTTACTGGTAGTCTTTTTCAGAAATTGTATGCTTGTCCCCATTGGACCTCTAAATAAAACCTGTGTAAAAGCTATAAAGGTAGTAACCCCACAGCTACAACTATAATTATTAGGATTTAATAGTATTTATGAATGACTTGCTATGATTCAAGGGATAATAATTGGTCTTATTAAACATTTATTCCAGTTTATTTTTACAAAACTTTTTGGCCTTTGAAATGTCATAGGAAAGCATTCCTTTGAGTAAACTAAAAGAACATCATCGTTTACAGGGCCATTTTCTTAGTATAATTCCCCTTAAATATGACAGGATTTACTCCAATAAGTACTCAAGGATGGCAGCTTTTTATCTCTTGCTACAAACTCCCCTACTTTGGCTAATCTTTTAGCTCCTTGATAAGGGTGTTGTAGGAGAGGAATGGGCTAAATTGGAAGGTGGAGTTAAATATGTCATCAGTTTGGAGTCATTGTGCAACCACAAGAGATCCGGGTCCATGAATTTCGTTGACCCTTATCTAGCACTAATTTATCTTTAATCTTAGTTGAATACATTAATATATATAGGTAGCAATAATAAACTCTTCTGTGCTTTGGACTCAATGAATTCTTCTCGTTATTTGTGCCTGACAGGTATTTCTGGAACTGGGATGTTTTGGGCCTCAATGTTTTATTTACTCTTTCCCTTAATCAAACATTGGTATATAGGCCTTTGTGGCCTCTTACCATATCATATTTTCAGATTAGTTTAAATGTTTTCCAAAACTATTTTAATGGACTCTGAGAAAGACCATAGATGCTGCCTAAGGCACTCTCAGGTAAGAGAGGATTCAGCCCATAGTTGCATAATGGACAGAAAAAGAAGTCCAGAAGGGATCCTCTCTAGCTTTTCAGAATATGAAGGAAACAGGGAGAGAGATATACTTTCAGACTTGCAAAATTAATGTCAACCTTCCCAGGTTTATCAGATGAGAAACAGACCAGATGAAGTACTTCTACTGTATTGTAAGGCTACATTAACAGGATCTTACAAGTCTGAAGGTATGACGCTCCCCCCACCCTCCAGTTTAGTGCTGACCAGGGAATTCTGGGAGTAAGTCTTCAAATCACTAAGTCTGGAGACCCCTGCTCTACATCGAGAGCAAAGAAATGGTAAGATGTACCAGAAAGCAACAATGCCTCCCCTCCCTGTCCCTTCCGGTGGGGGTGGGCTTCAAAAATTTTAGCAAGGGGTTCTCTGCCCGGTTGCTGGGCAGGTGTGGCCATGGTGGGCGTGGCCTAGTTGGCCTCCTGCACCACGGCGGGGGGTGTTTTTGTCTTCCCCAGGCTTCGGAGGCTTTTCTCGAGCCTCCGGGAGGGCGAAAATGGCGCCCCCGGGCTCCAGGGGCCCTCTGGAGGCAGGAAACAGGCCTGTTTCCAGCCTTCCCAAACTTCTGGTAAGCCCATTTTACACCCTCCCTGAGCCCTGCACTTACCTGTATTCAAAACAGGCCATGTGGAGACTCCTGGGAGGGGAGGGACAGGATGAACAGAACCAGCCAGGAATGGGAATTGGGGGGGGGGGTTCTCTGAACTGCACAGAATCTTATCTAGAGGTACCCTCGAACCCCTGCAAACCCCCAGCAGCCCACCCCTAGTTCCTTCCAACATTCAGCTTAAACTCCCACCAAGGGAAAGTTGAAACCATTCTCAAGCAGCCTGAGAATCACAAGTTAGAAAATCACAAGCCTCTCCAATGGGGAAGAAAACCTTAGAAAATGTAAGGTATTACTTATTTCCCATTTTCTTTTAGCAGCTAGAAGCAAGAGTTTCAGCTGCAGAGAATGAGAAGAAGTCAGGAAATCCAATCAGGTCATATTCAGCCAAGGGAGAGAAGATACACCATCCTTCTTTAATGGAGTAGCCCACTTCCTATTTCTTCTCCTGCTAATGGAAAAGCCATTCCATTTTTTTTTTTTTAAGTGAAAGAGCCAAGGGCATCTTGTTTCTCAGTGCAGGCGTAAATCAGATATCTACAGGAGAGGGGAATCTTCTTCCAGTGGATGGAGAGCTTTCTATATGCATAAAAAGAAACCTTCCTTTTTTTTTCTCCCAGGGTTTTACCAAGACCATAGGTGGTATCAGTATGCAGAATTTTGGACTTCTGATCAAGTGAGTGGTGGGGGGGAAAGCTATCACATCTTCCATTCAGGCAGAGCTATATCATAAAAGCCAAGCATCTTCTATTAATTCAAAGCCAAATTCTCAAAAGTAATATTCTCCTGGCATCTTCAATATTTCTCTATGATGAGGAAGAGATCACATACAAGCTTCAGTCTTGAAGCTGGAGAGATGTGGCTGCTGCTGTTGCTGCTCTAGCTTCTTTATTTAATAATAAACTATTAGATGCAGAGGAAGTTTTAGCATTCTGACAAAAGTTACACCATTGAGCATGCTGTTTGGTTAAACAGAATGACACATGCCATCTTTATTGTACTACTTTCCCAGCTCCTTGGCAATTGATGGTAGACAATAGAATCTTGAGTTGTACAGCAATCTCCAAACAGTTCCACCGATGGGTTATTTCACAGAACACAGGCAGAGTGGTAGAGCATAAATAGAAGTCACACATGAGAGATGGCTATAAACATTTTATTGTGGATCTCACGACGTATACAATTTTAAGAATATTTTACCCGGGAGTAACTCATGAAGCTTGTAATTTTGGAACGAGACAAACTATTTCTTCTCTTTCATCGTTAAAATATTCTGTTCTGCGCAGAAAATGCATATTATTATTATTTAATATTTGCCTTCATTCAGTCTCAAGAGAAATATTTAAAAATGTATTCTCCACCTTCTGAGATGGCACAGTCCATTTTCTTTCATGGCATTTTTTTTCCTCCCGTTCCTTGCTCAGCATGGATGCTGCAAACCAGAAGAGAAACTACAAGCCTCCTGTTTTTGAAGCTGTGTTAATTTCCTTTTGCCAATTTTCCTGTTTCTTTGACTAAGCATGTGCCATTTCTAAGGATGACCTTGTTAAGGGGGCCAGGGAAGCAATGAGAGACGCCCATAAAACTCTTTATCAAATATCATGTCATGGGAATAATTCCAGAGAATTATTTGAAATTGAACTTTGAACTTAGTTGTTTTGCATTAACCTGCCCTTCGGAGCATTGTTTGACAATGTTTTTTTTTTCCTTAAGCTTTATTATTTTTTTTTTTAGCAATAAAATATCTCATCAACAGTAACTTCTTTTTGACAATAATAACAACTTATTTCAAAACAATAACAACAACACCATGACAATTGCTTATGGCTCCTTTTCACATCCCCAGAACAGGCTGAAAAACTGCACGTCTCCAGATTGTCTTTTGTTTAAAACAGTTAAGATCAAGCAAAAGGGGTCAGATCCGCGAGTCACCAATTTTCAGGGCCTTCAACAAAATCTGGAAGCCAGAAACACCCATTAGTTGGGTGGCCCGTCAAAGATCACCTCACCTCTTGTAGAATTGCAACCCTGTTTTGACTTGATGAAGGCCTTCTGACATCTTCACCTCTCGATATAATCTAAGTGATTAATTTTAGGTATTAAAGGGGAAGGAATGACATTCAAATGGCAAGGAAGACATTCTGCACTATAAAACTCTCTTCTGCTGGCTTCTTAAACCACCCCATGCAGGATGTCAAAATCTCCAAAGAGCATCATTCAGGGTTCCCTTCGTCCAAATGCACTTTATCTCAGGCAGCTTTGAGGTTTCAACCTTCTCTCTTTTCCTCTCTCCTCCATACACCATTTTGAGTGTCCTCTCTCCTTCCACATCTGTGTCTTTCCTTACCAGCCTTCAAATCAGCTTTCTGAGGCAGTCACGATATGTAGACAGAGTGACCTTTTTATGCTTCCCTGAGCAATTTGGGAGGTTATTCGGCACAAAAGTAATTTATTGTGTGCCTGGTGTTATCGGCCCCTCTAATCTGCAGATTAACATAAATAATTATTGTAATATTGTACCGCATTGCAATAATCTCCATGCTAATTGAATAGGACTCAGGCAAACACTTGCCACGAATTCAGCATACATTAAGGTTAAGCCATCTGTTTTGTGACAGAAATAGAGAATTAAGGCATGAGGAGGAGGAGAAACTGAAAGAGAAGAATTATTATTAATGGTATAATGAAATGTTCCTGAACTTATATTCAGAAGCAGTGGCGAATTATTGCCAGAATATTTGCATACTAGCTGAAGAATTAAGCTGTCAGCTAATTCTCTTCTTTGGCAGTGTGAATATTGGGGGTTGGGGATTGGCTAATAAATAGCAGAATCTCTAAAGCTAAGCTAAGCTTTCTATATATTTCACAAAAGAATCAAGGCAAATTAATTATAGACAGAAGTATCCAACAACATTGATTTATTAATAGTTTATTAAACCTATATAGTGGCTGACTTGCAAAGATCTAGGATGGCACATCAACACTCTGGATCAGATCTATTTCAAGAATAGAAAATTAAACCTTTTGGATCTCAATTCCGGGATTATTATTATTATTATTGTAAATCAAAAGTAAAAAAAATAAATAAGAAACATCATGTAAAGAAAAAAAAAATAACTTCATACTGATATGATTTACTGTTAGGGCTGTAATAAAGCACTTAATTTCAATGATGTTTCCAGTCTGAAATCTAACCATGTGTATTATTCTGTACATTTTACTGGCATTACTATGAACACTATCGTCGGTAAGTAAAAATGGAATGCATAATTTCATTTGTTAGAAGGACAAAAAAAAAAAAAGAAAGCTTCCATATTCTCTCTCTTTCTCTCTCAATATATGTATTTTTTAAAAAAAAAACAGATTGCTGAAGAATCTCTCTTTAGATTCTTTGTGTGTGTGTACTGTATATGTGTGTTCTTTTAATTGACCCATTATTTTGCTTGCTTTCATTGCCAGCACCCCCTACTGAAAACAGAAGACACTGGCTACCTGGCCCTCTTTTGATAAATAGTTTTAATTAAAATATTCTGTACCATAAGTATTTTAATGTTACCGACAAGCCAAAAGGTATGCGGCAATAAATTAAATTATATATTAAAATTAATCTATAAATATCCAGGAAAATTGACAGAAGCTTTTTAAGATTGGGAAGATGAGGTAGATTGCTAATTATGACAATTAAATAACCAGAGCACCCTCTCCTACCCTACCCCTCCCAAATGGAGAGAGAGGGAGATTAATGATAATCAATATTTCAGCACTGTTTTGGGAGAGAAAGAAGGAAATATTATATAGACGTCTATAAAAGTGAGACATTTGTAGTTTGTTGGAGTCCTGCTTTTGTTATTATAATAAAACGATAACCAGGAGAACATTAAACCTTTCAACACATTTACCAGTAAATAATAAGTGTGTGTGTGTGTGTGTAAGATACACACAATATGTTGCACAATTTATGATTTGTCTGCCACTTGGAGAAGGGTTCCGCATTCTATAATGTTGAAAATAATTGACTGTTTTGTTGACTTTAGGCCTTGATCAAAATCCTCTCCATCCACACATATTTTTCCATAGTATCTCTCTCTCTCAAGAGAGAGAGAGAGAGAGAGAGAAATGAGAAGATAATTGAAAACATATTTTAACAGAAGCCTAGCAGCCACTACTGTGAAATCTAGATTTTACTTGTGATTCTTAAAAAATATTTCCAATGGAGAAAGTTTCCTCAGAGAGAGGGAGAGAGAGAGAGGGAGGGAGGGGGAGAGAGAGAGAGAGAGAGAAAGTCTTCTGATCGAGGTGCAGATCATCGGGCTGAGTGATGAGCTGTCATTTTTCTAAAGATCTATCATGGGGAACTAGAATCTGGGATCTAGAATCTATGGACATCCTGAATTATACCTCCCCGTCATTCAGTTTCATCTTTACACATTTACAAATGGCCGTCTGCACTGTTGAAAGGATGCCCAGTTGCATTGTTTACTTTAGCAATGCGTAGTAAATCCAGGGAAGTCATTCAACAGTGATGGCTTCAGAGATTAGATTTCTGTTTAATTGCCTGATGCAGTTATGGAATGTGGTGTTGCTTCGATGCTGCTATCAGATGCACTGATGGTGTACCAGAGGGAAGAAGACAAGAAGAAGAGGGTGGGGAAAAAACCCCCAAAGCTGCAGTTCTGATTCTTAGCATGGAATAGAGACTCTGGGGCTAAAGCTCATTACTCTCCTCTCCTCTCTTTTTTTTTAAAGGCACTTAGTATCTTTCAATCAGATATTTTCTTCTAATTAAAGAATATTCACTCCTCTCTTGCCCGCTAATTAGGTAGTCTTTGTTGTAAAATGTTTGCTCTTATCTTTTGGAATCTTCCTCAATACCTACTCATTTCCTTCATTACGGTCTTTTCTAGAGTTTCCACCAAAGCATGTTAATTTCACCCCTTCCTGCTAATTATATCCTCATTTACAGATTGTTGCCTCTTTTGATTGGTGCTTTACCCCACTTGCTATAACTTCATTAGCTACATCTTCTGACCCTGTTATTTCTTTCGACAGGAGTTGTTACTCCACTCACTTCCATGGCTCCCTAGCGTCCTGCAGTCACTTCTAGGGCTAGGAGGATATCAAAGCATGCTACTGTTGAACAGAAGTCCAGATCAGGGAAAGAAGATTCTCTATATACTTTTTGGTCCCTCCCATTTTTTGAAAAAGGCCCAGCATGTGAGGCAACTAAGGTGCCGACCATGGGTCAACAGAAGACAAACTTGTGTTTGAAAGAATAATTATTCCAAGTACATTTGAACTCTAAATGTCTATGGAGATTCTCACTCATCCAGGTCATGGTTGTCCCAAAAGTGCTTTTTTAAAAGGCAACTGGACTTTGTTTTTCCTTGGAGACACTTTGCTTCTTATCCAAGAAGTCTTTTCAATTCTGACTGAATGGTGGCGGATGAAACAATTTATATTCCTTGCAGTCGTCTGGTTGTTAGCACTCATTCTGAGAGTCATTGAGGCCATTTGGAGGTCTATCTGTGTCCTCAGGGTCACCTGTATCATGCAAATGACTGTGGAACCTTCTTGGAACTGTGTTATAAACAGGAGATAGGTGATATCATATCCCTCCCCTCTGTTGAGAAAGAGCCTTAATATAGATGGACAGTTTGACCCGTCTTTCAAACCAAAGTCCAAAGTCTTTCAAACCAAAGCACCTTTGGGACTTGAACTCTAAAGTAGACAGATCTTGTAGTCAAGTTCTTACATCTTGAATGGTGGCCCACGTAGGTCCCAAGGTCACCTAGTCTTAATTATGAAAAATAAGCAATCACAAAAAGAAATACATTCTTCTTTGATACATTCCATTTTTCTTTAAACTATATTCATTATTCTTATTTCTCTATGCCTATTTTGTGTGTGTGTGTCTGTGTGTCTACATAGATCAACATAGGCACATTATCTGCCAATCTGCCTGTCCCCCTTAGATTTACTTGATGGTTCAATGCATTTATAGTCTATTCTAATGCACAAAAATATTGCTTTGATTCATTTTGTTCCATGAAAGGAGTTGAAATAAACTGATGATAGTCCTGGAAAGTAGGTTAGGCTGGGAAAAAGAAGCAACATCTCAACCTGCCTTTCTCTCTAAAGTTTGAATCTACTGGCACCTGGCACCTCATAATACTTAGCCCTATTCTAACTCAACAAATACTGAGGTTTTCTTTATAACTCTTTCATATGTACATTCCCTGCACTATTTTTCTCTACTTCCTTACTTTACATTGTCAGGAGTCCAACAGATAATTAGATGGCTGATTCCAATGTCACAGAAAGAATTCTGGAGCACTGTATCAAAGTGTGAATAAAACTCTTCTCAGAAATATAAGATAAGAAAAACAACTCTGTGCCAGAATCAAGCAACCAATTAAATAGAATAAAAATAGACCAAAGGAAACAAACAGAACAATATTTCCACTGGATTAAAGTCTTCAATTGAACCATACTCGAGTGATTTCATGGATACCCCATATCGTTTTCTTGGCAATACGTTAGTAATTTGTCATTGCATTCTTCCAAGGTTATCTCCTTCCTGATCTAGTCAAAATCCTTGGAATTGTCTAATGGACTCTCACCCAAACATTGCCCAAGTCATAACTGATTTCTTTACAGTTCAGACAAGACTATCCCTTGAAGAACATTTACCTTCATTTAATCGATAATCAGGACCAATCAGTGAACAACAATAAATTTACATTTAAAAAACAATCTCTTGTGGACTTGTGAGATACTGATAGGCAATCAAGAAGCCTGATTGAGGGAGATATGAAAACATTACTACAGACCACATTCTTCAGATATTGTTTTCAAACAAAGAATGCTAACATTGAAAGGGACACACTGAATCCCTTCCAGAAACATATTATTCATTCTAGGACATCAAGCTTGGCTGTTTGGACAATCATTTGCCTGAAATGGTATAGGACAGGGATCAGCAATCTGCGGCATGTGGTTCTTTCACCCTTCTGCTGCGGCTCCCTGTCACTCAAAATATGTGTCACACCTGCCAATGTGCAACACCCATTGGCACGCAATTTATTGAGCTTTTCAACCCCCGGTAGGCCAACCATGGATAAATCCAAGAAAAGAAAAGTTTCAGAAGGAAACAGAACATTTAATTCAACTACATATGCTAGTTTTGTGGCCGCTCAAGAAATAGTCAGGCAATGGGAAGGTTTTTGTGACTCCCGGTGTTTTCTTTTCTGTGGGAAACGGGTCCAAATGGCTCTTTGAGTGTTTGAAGATTGGTGGTATAGGATTTCCTGCTTGAGCAGGAATTTGGACTACAATAACAGAATATCAGGAACAGAGGTCTCCTAGTCCAACTCCTTGCTCAAGCAGGAAAACCTATACCATTCCACACGAGTAGCTGTCCAGTTTCTTCCTAAAAGCTTTCAGTAATGGAGCACCCAAAACTCCTCCTTTATGCAATTTTATTTGATTGATTGATTTTATTAGAATTTGTCAAACAAAAATAAGAACAAGAATAAAAGAATAAAAATACAGAGATGAGATAGGCACTTTAGTGCCCTTATGCACGCCCCCCCCCTCTACTGACCACTTAAGTATGATGTGATTTGATTTGGGTGTCAGTGTTCTGATCCATCGCCCAGTCAGCCAGATGTTCACACTGGATTTGGCATTTTTTGTCTGTCTATCAAGTCATTCCCAAGGACCTGGACCAGTGGTGGGGTGCCCCTGGTTCGGACCGGTTTGTAAGAACCGGTAGTAAACCTGGCGGGAGGTCCCACCCACTGCCCCGGCTATCATCGTCAGCGAACTGTGCATGCGCGATCTCATTGCAAACTGGTAGTAAAGGTAAGTAGAACCCAACCCTGATCTGGGCGCTGCTGTTATTATTATTTATTAAATTTATTTGCAACCCATCTCATTGTGGGCTACTCTGGACTTAAGCTTTAAATATTAACAAGTAAAAAGATGTTGGTGGTTTGAAAAGATTTTGACAAACAAATGAGGACAGGCCTTCCCCATATCCTCCTTTTGCATTCTTATAAATCTGAATGACTCATTTCTAGCAATTGAGAGGCTGGAATGTAGCATATGGGAGGCCTTTTTAAAAATACACACACACACACACAAACGCACATACACAGAGAGAGAGAGAGCCGCAATACCCAAGTTAGTTAATATGAAAAAAACGCAGCATCTAGTTGTTTGCAAAATTACTTTTGTTGATTAAAAGGCTCTTCAGAACTTCCGGCTTGTGAAAGGGTTTTAAATTGTCTAATTTTGATTGTGATTGCTATGCAGGAAAAAAAAAAGTAACACGAGGGAAACCATTATATCACTGAATCTTTGTTAAGCAGGCCTTGGGAGTGTTTGACAGCATAATTAATCTTGTGATATGAACAAAGAAACCAACTCAATAGTATTGAAGATGCTTATTAAAAATACTAAATACCTTTTTCCACTTAAAAACCTTTTGAAATAGTGCAGTTAAGTGTCATTACCTTTTTTTGGTTTGTGTGTGTGTGTGTGTGTGTGTTTTTGGAAAGGTTTTTTTTTTGTCAGATTTGGGTTTAAAAATTGATACAAGGGCTATATAGAAGCAGAAGTGTAAAAAGAATCAGCTTGGGTGACAATAAAAATTAGTTTTAAGGGGGGCAGGGAAGCGGCAACAATGAGGCTTGATTTGGAAAGTCAGCTAAGCTATTTCTAAACATGGCAAAAATGTATATTTTCCTTGTTCCCAACAGAATACATCTTTTTCTTTTGTAATCTGTTTTTCTCACCAACTATACGTTTGATTTAAAAACACTGGAGAAGGAAGGAAGTATTATTTCTGCCCTTCTTCAAATGAAAACATCTTGAAATAACTTTAGGAACAAGCCTGAAGCAGCCTTGATTTCCTGATGTTGTTACTTTGAAATCTCTGCCTCCTAAACCATGGCTTGGGGAACAAAGCACAACTAACTGGATTTAGCTGTGATTACTGAACCGAACACCAGTAGCCCATGGGAAACAACACACCCATCATGGAGAAATGTGTCTGGTTTTGATTTTGCATGCTGTGTTAAAAAGCCGTGTGAATAGAACAGAGGGTAGATTAAATTTAAATGTTCACTTGCTAATATGGTGGGGCCTGTCATTCTTTCATATCAGAGAAGGACATCTCAGAACAAAGAAAAACAAGAGAGATCCGTGAACTGGATATATTGTAGAAGGAGCCAGGATGACGCAGTGGTTAGCATGCAGTATTGCAGGCTAACTCTGCCCACTGCCAGGAGTTCAATGCTGACCAGCTCAAGGTTGACTCAACCTTCCATCCTTCTGAGGTCAGTCAAATGAAAACCCAGTTTGTTGGGGGTAAAATGCTGACTCTGTAAACTGCTTAGAGAGGGCTGTAAAACACTGTGAAGCGGTATGTAAGTCCAAGTGCTATTGCTATATTTCAGCCATAACTTTTAAATCGTATTGGTTGGGTATAATTGATCACAAAAAATGCCCCTCCCTGCAAATACTCACATCCTGTCTGAAGGGGGAAGTAAGCAATAAAGCATGTATCACAATGGCAATCGTTCTGTAGAACTACAAAAGGCCAAGGTTGGGTTGGTGTCCAGTAATGCCACAACATGTTTCAACACTTTATACCAGATGTCTCTGGTTATACACCTCCTATATAGAGTAATGCTTCTGTGCAGTTGCGTCATCTGTTCTAGAACATCAGAAGATTCCCAGCTTGATCAAATACATTTAACAGGATCTGTTATGTTATGTTCTGTACTGGGCAGGAGGACACGGGACTAAAGCAGGAATCTTCAAACTTGGCAACATTTAAGACTTGTGGACTTCAACTCCCAGAATTCCCCAGCCATGATATTCTGCTGAGTTTCAGCCTCAGAATAACTAATCTTTCTGAAGAAGTGGAGACTTCTAACAGAAGTATCAAAATATCTACAATATTTTATAGATTAAGTATCAAAGATTTTTTTTGTAAAGATTTTTGATAATTTTTGATGTAAATCTTTTTGATAAATTTTGATAATTTTTGTAGATTAAGTATCGGAATATCAAAATATCTCCAGACCCCTCACATCCTGGACATAAATTGTTGCAACTTCTACCCTCAAAACGATGCTATAGGGCACTGCACACCAGAATAACTGGACACAAGGACAGTTTTTTTCCTGAACACCATCACTCTGTTAAACAACTAATTTCCACAACACTGTGAAATAATTTACTAAAGACTGTATTACTATTATTCTTCTCTTCCTTCCTAGTATCTATCTCTTCCCACTTATTACTATAACTATGTTGACTGTATCTTTCAATTTATATGGTTTTTATTTGTTTCCTAGTACAATTTGATAGCTTATTAGTAACCTTGACTATCACTAAGTGTTGTATCTTTTTATTCTTGAAGAATGTATTTTATTCTCTGTATGTACACTGAGCGCATATACACCAAAGACAAATTTCTTGTGTGTCCAATCACACTTGGCCAATAAAGAATTCTAGAGCAGTGTCTCTCAATTTGAAGTTGCATAGACTTCAACTCCCAGAATCCTTCATCCAGCAAACTGTGTGCTAGAAACACTGTATTAGAATTATAAAAGAAGCCAAAATCCATAGGACTTTGAAGGTTTTTTTTCCTGTGTAGTATGAACAGGTATTCCCTGTTGAAACGTTCTTTTTTTCCAGCAAAATTTTATTTTCTTTTTTTTAGTATATATATGTTTTTATTTATAAGCATTTCTGGATACAGTATATGAATGCAGGGTATGTCAGTTACACAAACAAAGACTACAATAAAAAAAGATATTTACACATGAACTCATAACAGTAACTATAATATGATAGCACTTGTATTAGATATAATTGTAATAGTATAACCAAATAGTGTAAACCAGGTTTTTTTATAACTTGTCTTATTTACATTGTGTAGATTATCATAGTTGAAATCCATCCCTATTTTAATACAGACATTCATAGTCTTTTTTCCTCTAATTCCTACCCATTTTCTCTAGCCACTCATAAAAACTGTTCCATATCCGATAGTATTCTGAGCCTTCTTTATCTTTAATTTTAAAAGTTAACCTATCCATTTCAGCACATTCTAAAATTGGGGGTGTATAGAAGGATTCCATTGTTCAGCATTGTACTTCTTTTCAATGAAGTGTTTTGAGCAGAGGTGGTATATAGATGGTTCAAACCGGTTTGGGAAAACTGAAAGTAGAGACCTGCCCGGGCACAATCCTGTCTTATATTGCTGTGTTTTTGATGCCGCACGCATCAAATGCCGCATGATGCCGCATGTGTGGATGGCATGCACATACATTTCCTGCTTTTTTTTTTTAAATCAAGTTTTATTGATTTTTTTCTTTCACACACCCCCACATATTTCATGAACAGAGTATTGACTGTATCGTATCTTATACAACTTGTCATCTCCAAATACATTTTACATAGTTACAATTTCTGCCAGAATATTTTTTTCCATACTTTTTAATCTTATCTTAGTATGTCTAGGCTTATTGTATAAACATCTTCTTCTGCCCTTAAAGTCTAATTTCTCCATTTTTAATCATATATATTCTCTTTTAACTTTCATATTGATTCATTCTTTGTCCTAATAAATTTGAACATGTTTGGGGTAGCCTTTCTACCATTTCATCTTTTTTATTTTACAACAATCCTTCGTCTCCTTCTTTTATCTTTCCCTTTGCTCCCTTCTTTTATCCTTTCCTACTTTCTTCTTTCCTCCTCTCCTACTCCTTCTCTACTTCCCCTCCCTTTCTCCCCCTCCTCTTTTCTTCCTCCCTTTCTAACCTTCTCTCCTACTCTTATCTCCCCTCCCTTTCTTCCTCTCCTTTTCCCTTTCTTCTATTCCTCTCTCTCTTTCCTCTCTTCTCCCCTTCTTCTATCCCTCTACTCCTTCTTACCATTCTCTCCCCATTGCTGTATTCATTTTCAATTCAGTATTTTCCTCAATGGTGTCCAGGCAACCCTGATTTTTTCTCCATTTATTGAATATATTTCTCAAAATCCCCATCCCATTTTTTAATTATTAACAATGTATTTCAACTTATTCCATTTTTACCAGGAACTCTTTTAACCAAATTAACCTTCTACCTCTTATTTTCTTTAATTCCTAATTTCTTATTTCCACATCAATTAATTATTTTCCTCGTTTACTAGCATTTCAATTTTATATCACAATTTCAGTTGTTTTCACATTTAAACCAATCTATCTTTCACATTGCGTCTGCTGATCCATTTTACAATAAACAATATACTTCTCTTTTTTTGTTTCTTACATACTTCATTTACTAACATTTCAATTTTGTTATCTTAATTCCAGTTAATCATTCCATTTTACAGTAATCTTCACACATTTCCTGTGCTGGGTATGAAGCCCACCACTGGTTTTGAAGCATCCCTCATCTCCCAAAGAAACACAGTTCTTCTCGCTGAGATGATGGGATGACATTGGGACATTCCTGTGTGACAATTCCTGAGCTTTTCATGCATAAGAGGTTTCTAACAGAGCAAACTATGAGTACCAACCCTGCTGCTTTGATCTTTCATCAAAGTGAGGGGATCGTGTTGCTTCAAGAAGCCATTCCACGAGACTTTAATCTTCATCCCAGAAAGTACATGCTTAAAGAGATCAACACAAATGGACCACAAATGGACCACAAAAAGCTAAATTTGAAGTAAAAATTCAACTGACTGTTTATCGAACAACTCACACCATTCTCTAAATTCTATGAGATGTACATCTGCTGAGTCATTGTAATGCTGAGTCATTATATCCTAATTGGATAAACTCTGTTGTAACTTTATTTAAGAAGGGAGCTGAAATGTAGTCATTGATGTTATGCTACCATCGTGTGTGGAGATGCTATCATCATGGATGGATATGCTACCATCGTGGTTTGTTACCAGCGTGAACTTGCTGTTTATTACCTACTGCTGTTTTGAATGGTAAGATTTCTTTAACTCTGGACTGATTTGAATGGCTAAAGACTTGAATTGACTAAAGACTATGCAATTGTTTTTCACTACAAAGTAAAGTAAAAACTTTGATAAACCAGTTTGTATGTATCTTATTCATTGCTCTCAGCACCATTTTCCTGTGGTCTACGCTCTGCTGGTTGGTTAACACAACAATATCCTTAACATTTACTGTAAGAATGAGACTCTAAATGTCCTCAGCCTTGTGTACACAGAAGCCCTGAAGTTCTAAAAGAGAAAATTGTTCATTTGCTAGAATGAGTAACAGTCATGTTAATAAAGTTTGCTCTGGGAAATTGTTGCTCAGAAGAAGCACGTCGGCGGAGGAAATCTGGGAGTTGAAGTTCACCAGTCTTAAAGCTGGCAAGGTTGAGAAACACAATATTAGACCATTCTTTTCAACTTAAAGGACAGTTCTTCATGTCACTTGATCTTGATCTCCTAGTTGCATCAAAAGGAACAAATAATGAAAGTATGGGGATGTCTTGTGATTTGCCACATACATGTTCACTGAATGTCTATGGAGATTCTCAGTCATCCAGGTCATAGTTGTCTCAAAGGTTTTTTTTTTTTCTCAAGAGGCAACTTGACTTTCTGTTTTTTTTCTTTGAAGATGTTTTGCTTCTCATCCAAGAAGCTTCTTCAGCTCTGACTTCCATTCCCCACCATCCATTCAGAACTGAAGAAGCTTCTTGGATGAGAAGCAAGATGTCTTAAAGAAAAAAACCCAGAAAGTCCAGTTGTCTCTTGAGAAAAAAAAAAAAGGCACCTTTGGTACATTTTTCACTGGTTGCCAAACAAAAAAACAACTACAATATAATAATTTAAGTGAGACATACAGAGCAACCAATACTTTTGAATGCAGGTTGAAAAACAGTCTTAGATATCTACACTCTTCTAACTATTTATTTATTCCTAACACAATGAAACAAAATGTTAAGCTCTTAACAATAGTGCAATTTTTTAAAAAAAAACTACAAAAATTCTTCCAGGAAGACAACACAGTTTCCATATTTTTCTCCTTCTTCACTCACATTTCAGTGACATAATTAATGGCACCTACATTTGCAAATACAAAGGGCACCAATTTACTGCTCAAAAGCCACTCGGTCGGGTGATAGTATGCATCAGTCTGATGAAGTGTTTGAGATAGATAGGAAGGAAGAACAATTCCTCTCCCATTTTTCACCAGACAGTAGTTTGCTTTGGACTGTGTTTGCATTTTCACCAGTGATAGTATTCAGCCTCTTCTATCTGGTTTGGGCAAACTGGTAGCGGCGGTGGCAGGAAGCTCCGCCCACCCGCCCAGACGTCATCATGTCCTGTTTTTAATTCTCTGCGCATGCGCGCACTCACATTTGCAAACCGGTAGCAAAGGTAAGTGAATACCACCTCTGATTTGCACGTTAAAAAAATATTGAGAAAAATCTATTGGGTAAAATCTGACAATTACCGACATAATGTCCTCTTGAGCTCTAATTTGAGTTGAACCTTTCTAATGACCCTAGGCTACCATCTTATCAGTCTCCTCCAGAGGTGGGTATCACATAATTTTACTGCCGGTTCGCCATGCACCAAAAATCTGAGCGTGCACCTTCTCCGCATGTGTGCAGCCTTTCATGCACATGCTTTGCTCGTGCACGTGGCTTGCACGCATGAACACGGCTTAGAAAAACGTGGCTAAATAGGACGACATAGTGCTGGGGCGTTGAATACCACCACTGATCTCCTCTGAATGATTGTTGGGAAACAACAGGGGTGAAATGTAAAATGGGTTACTATCGGTTCTGTGGGCGTGGCTTGGTGGGGGGGGTAATGTGACTGAGTGGGCGTGGCCAACTTTTTTTTTTTAACTTTTCAAAAGCATTTTTTCTAATGCTTTGAAAAGCCTCTGGTGATCAGGCAACTCAGCTGGGATCGTCAGAGACTTTTCAAAGCATTTTTTTAACCACCTCTTCAGCCAAGAGGTTGCAGAAAAAAATGCTTTGAAAAGCCTCTGACAATCCCAGCTGAGCCACGTGATCATCAGAGGCTTTTTTTAAAAAATTTGATTTATATGCCGCTCTTCTCTCGAGACTCAGGGCGGCTTACAATGTGTTAAGCAATAGCCTTCATACTTTTGTATATTTTATACAAAGTCAGCTTATTGCCCTACAAACTGGGTCCTCAATTTACCCACCTTAGAAAGGATGGAAGGCTGAGTCAACCTTGAGCTTGGTGAGATTCGAACTTACAGTAATTGCAGACAGCTGGAGTTAATTACAATGCATTAGTCTGCTGAACCACCAGGCCCTTGCTGAGCCACTTTTAAAAGCATTTTTCATCGGAAGAGGTTGTTGGTTCTGGAAGGTTCGGGGCTGCAACAGGGTTGGCATTATTTTCTGTGGCAAGACAAGGTAAAGAAATATAAGAGTTTCACAGGTCATTATTTAAGAAATATCTTAATTGAAACATGGAGGAAAATTAAGGATAAATTCTACTCTTTGACTCCCTCCTGGTTGGTCCCGTTAGAAGCCACAACACATATTCCACTTTATAACAAAGAAAAACATCTGTCTTACTGGGAGTTGCTGGATAGCCAAGGTCACCTAAAAACAAGAACCGAACTAGATTTACAGGGAATGGAACTGGACTGGTGGTCTTACGCTCAGATCAACTCTAAATATAAAAAGGATAAGGAACAAGGAGGCATAGATATGACACTGCAGGAGATGGATAAGATCTTACTAGGAAGGGAGGAAAAAATATTAGCCAAGATCTATAAACTCTTAATAAGTTATTGGATAGGAGACGAGATTGTTAAAGACTCAATGATTGCCTGGGGAAGAAATATTGGTCACTCAATGGAGTTGACAAAATGGGAAGAAATTTGGACTAGACAACTGAATTTTTTAAAGGCAACCTCTTATAAGGAAAATCTGTATAAGATACTGTACAGGTGGCACTTCCCCCCTGCTCAATTAGCCAAAATGTTTCCTGGACTTTCCCCAAATTGTTGGAAGTGTGGGGAAGTAGGTACTTATTTTCACATATGGTGGACTTGTCCTAGGGTAATTGAATTCTGGAAATTTATTCAGAGGTGGCTGCTAGAAATCACTGGATATAAATTACAACTGAAACCGGAATATTACCTATTAAATATTAGGCCAGACAAGATAGGCATGTGTAAATGGTGTTTAATTGTATATATTACAACTGCAGCAAGAATACGTCTTGCCCAATTTTGGAAGGGGAAAGACCTACCGTCAGAAGATTTGATCTTAGGGAAAATTATTGAATATGCAGAAGCCGATAGGCTAACAAGAACTTTGGGAGATCAAAAAGAATCCGCATATTTTCAATGTTGGGACTAATGGTATACTTGGCTAAATAATAGAATAAAAAGATGATAAGGTTAGAGTAGCTTTTATTTCTTATTTATATATTTGGACTGAAGATAATGTATTGAGTAAGGTTCTCACTGCGATCTATATGTTGTTATATATTTTGTTTGTAAAGAAATAATTTTTTTTAAAAAAAGGAAGAGGTTGTAGAAAAAAATGCTTTTAAAAGTTTTTTTTAAAAAGCCTCTGATGATCCTGTGACTCACCTGAGCATGGGGGGGCGGCAGGGATTTCTGCTACTGGTTCTCCGAACCACCCGCCTCCATTGCTACTGGATCGGGCGATCCGGTCTGCACTGGGAGCATTTCACTCCTGGGGAACAACATATCTACAGCAGAGATACATTTTCGTAGGTTTGGCATGTCAAAACAGAACTTGCTCGCAGATCTGTTTTAATTCAAACAGGAGAAGAATTCAAGGATTCTGAAAACAAGAAATTCAGTATCTCTGATGTCCCAAGTCTCATTTTAGGGCCTAAGTTGGTGAACTTAGTTTAGAGAAGTTGGCTAGAGAGAAGTTCCCTGAAGAGGGGCTCCAGAAGGAGTCTGAAAGCTCAGAAGACAAAACCTCTGGTCCTGGTGACCGACCCAGATCAGTCCTGCAAGATTATCCTTGACCTCTTTCAGTTGAATATTGGGTGGAAGAGAAAGTTATCATTTGTTTACAAGCTAGGCAGTCAATCAATGGAATTGCATTTTGTCTTTTCTCGAAGCATCGTAAGAGTGCAAAGGTGATACACAGAATAGTAACAGTTCCTATTGCCTCCAGAAGCAACTGCAAAAGCTGTCATGTACCAGCATATGTAGAGATCAGTCTTGATCTTCGCACCTCAGAACGCAACAAGAATTCCTATCAAATGCAAGCTGTTGTTCTACCCAAAGAAAATTATACCAGAATCCTTGCTCAAAAGTCACCTGGGTAAATTATTTTTCTATTATAATAACCAGTCTGTGTTCAAAAAGTTACTAGTGCTGTTACAAATATAGAAATGAATTTGCACACACACATACGTGTGTGTGTATGCGTGTGCAGGCGCGCATTTACAGATAAACACACATGCACTCATTCATCATTCTTTAGGAAGTGTGTGAGTCAATGTACATTTAATGTGATCAGTTTTACTGTCTGCTTTTGAGTAGAGTTACTGCCAAATGGTGTTGTATAATCACATAATCATTCTAGGAAGTGCTGCAAAGAATCATTCTTTTCTTACTGCCGGACACTACTATAAGAGTGCATGCAGGTATCAGAAGAAGAAAGAAAATGTAAAAAAAACTTGGGAGGGAAGGGAGGGAGGGAGGGAAGGAAAGAAGAAAATGGAAGAGTAAAGGGAAAAGAGAGAGGGAGGAAGAGATAATGGGAGGGAGGGAGGGAGGGAGGGAGGGAGAGAAGGAAGGAAGGAAGGAAGGAAGGAAGGAAGGAAGGAAGGAAGGAAGGAAGGAAGGAAATAGAAGAGTAAAGGGAAAAGAGAGAGGGAGGAAGAGATAATGGGAGGAAAGGAGGGAGGGAGGGAGGGAGGGAGGGAGAGAAGGAAGGAAGGAAGGAAGGAAGGAAGGAAGGAAGGAAGGAAGGAAGGAAGGAAATAGAAGAGTAAAGGGAAAAGAGAGAGGAAGGAAGAGATAATGGGAGGAAGGGAGGGAGGGAGGGAGGGAGGGAGGGAGGGAGAGAAGGAAGGAAGGAAGGAAGGAAGGGAGGAAGGAAGGAAGGAAGGAAATAGAAGAGTAAAGGGAAAAGAGAGAGAGGGAGGAAGAGAGGATGGGAGGAAGGGAAGGGAAGGGAAGGGAAGGGAAGGGAAGGGAAGGGAAGGGAAGGAAGGAAGGAAGGAAGGAAGGAAGGAAGGAAGGAAGGAAGGAAGGAAGGAAGGAAGGAAGGAAGGAAGGAAGGAAGGAAGGCACTAGCCAGACTTTTAGATTTATCTTTCTTTTCAAACTTTCATAGTTTCAGTTACTTTTTTGTTTCCCATAATGGCAACCACATGCTTCCAAATCAGTTTCATTCCAACTTGCAATATTACAACAGGAGAAGGAAATGATATCTCTGTTCAATCTCCCACTAATATAATATTCTAAAATGTTGCCACACATAACATCTATTAGGGACCTAACTGGCAGATATGTCATCCATCTTGCTCTGCGTAACTTGGAATGAGAAAGAAGTCGAAGTATCAGTTTGTTTTAGGTTTAAACATATCCACAATTGCTTAGTAAAATATTTTGGTATAAACTGCACCACTAAAACAAGTTAATAACAAGATGTGGAAATACAATCAGATAATTGAAGCCAAGTCTTCAACTGTAAGAAGGGGAAAAGATTCTTTCCACTTATTAAACCCTGCAATGACATTTTTTTTTACCTATTCAGATTTAGTTCTTTTCTTCCCCCTTGCTAAAAAAAATAAAAATCTTTTTTTAAAAAAAGAATTCACCCCAACCACAAAATCTCTTAATGTATTCCTTGTGCTGCTTTTGAATATTAATAAAAATTAATAATTAATTTTGCCGTTGGCATTGCAAAGATATACTAGTTTTAATTAGTGTACTGTACTCCTATACAATTAAAAAATAATTGATGTCCACGCTTGTTGGCGGACTCTGTGATCACTTGTTCTGTTGTTGTCAACAAACGGCTTAAAAACAAGTCGAAGTATGTTGGCTTGTCCATCTGATTTATGCGCTCAGAATAAACAGACAAATCTTTTATGATGAAACAGAACAGTTTTCTCTTTAAATTATCCACAAACCTATTAACTGGAAAAACTAGTGTGGGGGCCTGCAAGAAATTACGGAAAGACGATAAAAAAAACCCAACACCGTTACATCTATCAATGAATTTGTCTGGAAAACATCAGCAAATTGACAACATATCCTGTCTCCGATGTGAAATGGCCATCTTGAATTTGTTATGTCGGTTCTATCAAGCATTTAATTTTGACGTCCTTTATAATCAACTTTGGTTATTCCAATTCAGCGTATCGTGTTGCTTTTTTAATTTTTTTTTAATTTTTTTTGCTACATCATTTTAATTGCACCATGAACTATTTCATTATAAGTCTATCCCTTTTTCTGTTCAAGGAGGGATGTTGAAAGTTCCAAGTGTAAATCCTCACAGGGACAGGAACTTAAATTCCCTTCAAAGTATTTGCATCTGGAACGTTGAATAAAAAGAAATTTTAAAAATATCCCAAGAAAAGCTGTCAAACCCCGAGCCACAAACTTCCAGATATAAAAATGAGGATAACCATACACGGCCAAATAGGATGGAAAGGAAACGTGAACTGTTGTTTCTTCGTGTTCCCATCTACAGAGAATAAGCTGGAATGTTTTCAGTGTGTGCTGCACTTTCATAACATCTAAATAAAACGGGATTATATTGGAAACTAATTGAGGGCAAGAAAAAATGAATATGCATACAGGGAAGAGCCCTTTTGCAAATAATCATAATCATAATCATAAGTTTATTTGTCAAGCATATATAAGATAACAGGTAAACGTATAAACATAATTTGAATACATGAAAAGAGAAAGTAAAAGGGAATATTACGACAGGGACAGTAGGCACACTGGTGCACTTATGCACGCCCCTTACAGACCTCTTAGGAATGGGGTGAGGTCAACAGTAGACAGTTTAAGGTTAAAGGTTTGGGGGTTTGGGGAAGAAACTACAGAGTCAGGTAGTGCATTCCAGGCATTGACCACTCTGTTACTGAAGTCATATTTTCTGCAATTGAGTTTGGAGTGGTTTACCTTGAGTTTGTATCTATTATTTGCATGTGTATTGTTGTGGTTGAAGCTGAAATAGTCATTGACAGGAAGGACATTGTGGCAGATAATTTTATATTCTATGCTTAGGACAGACTGAAGTCGGCGTAATTCTAAGTTGTCTAAGCCCAAAATTTGGAATCTGGTGGCATAAGGTATTTTACTGCAGTTAGAGGAATGGAGGACTCTTCTTATAAAATATCATCTGGAGACTAAGTTTGCATTGTCTTGTAAAGGGAAGGCCAAGTTGAAAGGAGCAAATGAACATAAACCTGCCCAGCAGAAACAGGTCCATTGCTGAGATCTCTTAAGGCCAGGAGTTTCCAACAATAAAATGGTTTCATCCATCTTCTTGACATTTAGGAAGCTGGTTAAAATGGTGCTCAGCAGCAAGCTTTTGGAGTACATGAATTTAGTCAATAGCTCTGCTGGATTTTAAAGGTGGGGCTAATGAAACTTATTGTATGTTCTCATGAGATGTATGTTTTATAGCACAGATGTCAAACTCGCGACTGATGATGAATCACGATGTTTTTTCCCTTCGCGGAGCCGGCGTGGGCATGGCCTGCGTATGACGCATCTGGCCCGTGGACCACCAGTTTGACACCCCTGTTCTAGAGAGTCTGCTGGTTAAAGCACCAACCGAAAAAGCAGGATACCCAAAGTTCAAGTCCTACCTTATTCATGAAAGCCAATTAGGTGACTCTTGGCCCGTTGCTCTCTCTCAGCCCAACCCATTCACCTCTTAGGGCTATTGGAAAACAGGATGAGGAAGGCATGTTCGCTGCCTTGAGTTATTTGTAAAAATAATAAAGGTGGGACAAACATGAGAGAGAGAGACAGAGAGAGAGGGATATGATAGATAGATAGATAGATAGATAGATAGATAGATAGATAGATGGATGGATGGATGGATGGATGGATGGATGGATGGATGGATGGATGGATAGATAGATAGATAGATAGATAGATAGACAGACAGACAGACAGACAGACAGACAGACAGACAGACAGACAGACAGACGGATAGACGGATAGACAGACAGACAGACAGATAGATAGATGATAGAGGGATAGAGAGATAGATGATAGATAGATAGATAGATAGATAGATAGATAATAGATAGATAGACAGACAGACAGATAGATAGATAATAGATAGAGAGAGAGAGAGAGAGATGATAGATAGATAGATAGATAGATAGATAGATAGATAGATAGATAGATGATAGATAGATAGATAGATAGATAGATAGATAGATAGATAGATAGATAGATAGATAGATGATAGATGATAGACAGACAGATAATATAAACCAGCCTCGTAGGATCAGTAGGTATCACAGAAATAATTGTAATACATAATACAAATATCAACGACGAGAAATAAATGGGGAAATTGACTTGTGGCACAAAACAGTTTCCCATGCTACTTTTCTCACAAAATTTCAGAACCCAAAGAAGAAAAAATTGAATGAGGGGAAAAAAACCCTTCAACCTCTGTTCTCCACCTGATTTATAGCTTAGCATAACAATTTTGTAGGGTTCTGGTAAGGATTATTAATGCATTGCATGTCAAACACTCTGAATACCTGGAGTGCAAACTGCAAAAATGTTGCTTGCATTCCCCCACCCCTTTCCCCCACCCTTTTTCCTAAGATCAAAGAATTTGCATTTAGTTTCCTTTTTTTCCTTTTACAGAGATGCAAATCCTACTTATTTTCAAAAACAAGGCATAAGAATTATTTTTGACTGATGGAAAAACATGCCGGCCTAAACATGAAAAAGGTCAGCATTCGACTCTGTAATCTTTATGCTCCCCGATAGCAAACATGAAAAATCAGCAAATCAGATATTTACGCAATTAACGCTTTCATCGTGATGAATGGTCCTCCATGGCCATTTTAACTCAAAGGAGTAGTAATTCGGGGAGGGGGCGGGAAACAATTTGAGTCTCTGTACTAAACAGCTACAAACATTACATTCAGATTCCAACAGATTTAGAATATTATTTCTCCAGTTTGCTAGCTGGTAGAGATGAAAATGGAAGGGAAATCGGCAGATAACAAAATTTTATTTTTATGTGACTGTGACGCACTGGTTTACTTTGAAACAAACAAGAAGAAAAACACTGTTCAATCAGGGTCAATATTGTAAAACAAAAGGACAATATATTACTTTTCTCCCCAAAGAATTCTTCTGTTTTTATTTCTTTTTCTCTCTTTTCCTCAGCATGTGTGTGTGTGTGTGTGTGTGTGTGTAGGTCTTTGGTTATTCGGGTTTTCTCCCACGTAAAATTGGAAGTGTCTTGGCGATGTTTTGACGAAGTCTCATTCATCATCTTCAGGCTGGTGTTTTCAGCTTCGTGCTTCCAGGAGCAATGTGAGATTGCAGCTGTTTCTTCCTTTTAACTGCTAGTGGGGGTGTGAGCTGATTGGGTGGGAACTTGGCTGTGTTCTGATTGGGTGGAGGTGTGTTCTGATTGATTGGGGGCTTGGCTGTGCTCTGATTGCTTTTAACTGCCACTAGCAGTTAAAAGGAAGAAACAGCTGCGATCTCACATTGCTCTGAAGATGACGAATGAGACTTTGTCGAAACATCGCCAAGACACTTCCAATTTTACATGGGAGAAAACCCAAATAACCAAAGACCTACATGCAAACACCCGCGAAAACCTCAGAAAACATATGTTTTCTGAGGTTTTCGCGGGTGTTTGTATGTAGGTCTTTGGTTTTTCGGGTCTTCTCCCGTGTAAAATTGGAAGTGTCTTGGCGACGTTTCGACAAAGTCTCATTCGTCATCTTCAGGCTGGTGTTCTCGGCTTCGTGCTTCCAGGAGCAAGTGCCTCCATTTGCTCCTGGAAGCACGAAGCCGAGAACACCAGCCTGAAGATGATGAATGAGACTTCGTCGAAACGTCACCAAGACACTTCCAATTTTACGCAGGAGAAGACCCGAATAACCAAAGACCTACATATATATATGTGTGTGTGTGTGTGTGTGTATGTGTGTATGTATATGTATATATATATATACACACACACATACACACACACCTCCAGCTTCCAGTTTGGGAGGTGGATAAGAGAGACAGAGAGAGAGAAAAGTAAAGTTCCAAGTTCTTGGGATTTCTATACAGTCTGGTCCCAAATTTAATTTCACAGTATGCATTTGTAAAAAGATATTTTCTCTCTACTTTTCACAAGAAGTGGAACAACTGAAATAGACCATGGATAACTCAGTTGCAATCTGCACATTGGTCTGGGATCAGTTGGGATCAGAAATTCCCCAAACCAATCTTTATTATTTTGCCTGTCAAGCTATAATGTAAATGTTAAATGTGTTATTTATATAAATAAAATATCCCTCACCTTACTCTAGACATGCAGCAAAGAAATGAAACCTGTTCAGCACATCATTTGAAGCTTTAACCAAGGGCATTCAAGACGGTCTGAGTGCCAGATTTATGACAAAGGGCTCCCTTGTTTACTTTAAGTCATAAAAATGAGTGAGCACTGCACAGCATATGTGAAGCTCAACACCTTGGTGGCCTGTGAGAAAAAAGGCGCATACATTTGTTTTTACTTTTATGTCACAGGCCAGCCAATGACAGGAGTCTTGTTGCTAACATCTACCTCATTATTACAAGCAGAAAACGTAACCTATTCATTTACCTCAGGATACTTCAGTGTTACTCTTTTAAGATTATGAAAGGGGGGAGGAGAGAATTTCTTTCATAAACCAATGTGCATACACACACACACACACAGTCATTATGAAATACCATCTTCCTATGTTTGTTCCCTCCAGATGTACTATGAACACAAATCTAAGAAGCCTCACTGTCATTTCCTGGATGTGGTGGAACTACATCTCTCAGAGGTCCTACTCATCATGGCTACAGAAATCCCAAACCATATGGAAGGAAGGCAGTAGTCTGGGAAAACTTGGTGCAATTTTTTAACGATGGGAGGGATAAATGTATTTTCTTTAAGTGAAATGTTCATGGTATCTAATGGAAGAGATAATCTATTTACTCCAGATGTCCCGTGTTGTTGTCGCTGTTAGTTGCAAAGTCCCGTCCGACCCATCGTGACCCCATGGACAACATTCCTCCAGGCCTTCCTGTCCTCTATCATCCACTGGAGACCATTTAAGCTCACGCTGACTGCTTCAGTGACTCCATCCAGCCATCTCATTTTCTGTCATCCCCTTCTTCTTTTACCCTCAGTCTTTCCCAGCATTAGGCTCTTCTCCAGGGAGTCCTTCCTTCTCATTCGGTGGCCAAAGTATCTGAATTTCATCTTCAGGATCTGGCCTTCTAAAGACCAGTCAGGGTTGATCTCCTCTAGGACTGACTGGTTTGATCACCTTGCAATCCAAGGGACTCACAGAAGTCTTCTCCAGCACCATAGTTCAAAGGCCTCAATTCTTTGGTGCTCAGTCTTTCTTATGGTCCAACTTTCACAGCCATAGATTGCAACTGGGAAAAACATAGCCTTGACTATACACACTTTTGTTGGCAGGGTGATGTCTCTGCTTTTTAGTAAGCTAACTAGATTACAAGATGATTATTACTAGATGATTACTAAATGATTATTACATTATTAGATATCCCTAGATAATGTAAAGTGTTTAGACTCATCTCAGTCCAACTTAAAGCCTCGTACTATAACACAAGCATTTTTTTAAATGGATGAGAAACAATACGAACCAGCCAAATATAGTGGATTTTTTAGTGGATTTTGATCATTGGCTACGTTGTTCCATTCAGCAAACAGGTTGGATGGGACTTGATTTGATCATGGCCCTCATTTTTATTGAAGGAACAGGAGTGAGACTGGGAATGAGGAACAAATGAAGTTATTTCAAAATTAACATGATATGGATGAACTGAGTTCCTCTCAACCAAACATTTGGCAGTATCACAAGGACAAACTTTTGAGAAGACATCAATGGCAGCCCCATGTATAATTCATTGCAACAATGAAATTGGAAGTTTAAGAAATCATTGCAATCAAACTCCTTGATTATACCTGACAATCTGTTTGAAGATGTTTGGTTTTTTGTTGTATTTGATGGTGATGGTGGTTTTTTCTTTCTCTCTCTCTCTCTTTTTTTCTTTTTTCTTTTCTTTTTCTTTTTTTTTTTTTGCGCCTGGGCAAGATTTTATTTATTTATTTTATTTTATTCATTTGTCAAGCATGTATAAGATAATAGATATAAGTATAAACATGATTACGATTACAGGAAATGGATACAAATACTGTAAATGGGGACAGTAGGACAGGGACGGAAGGCACGCTGGTGCGCTTATGCACGCCCCTTACAGACCTCTTAGGAATGGGGTGAGGTCAACAGTAGACAGTCTAAGATTAAAGTTTTGGGGGTTTGGGGATGAAACCAAAGAGTCAGGTAGTGCATTCCAGGCATTGACTACTTTGTTGCTGAAGTTGTATTTTCTACAATTGCGTTTGCAATAAACCATGTAAACCATCGAGTGGTTTACATTAAGTTTGTATTTATTGTGTGCTCATGTATTGTTGTGGTTGAAGCTGAAGTAGTCATTGACAAGTAGGACGTTGTACCAGATAATTTTATGTACTATGCTTAGGTCAGACTGAAGGCGGCGTAGTTCTAAATTGTCCAAGCCCAAAATTTCAAGTCTGGTGGCATAAGGGATTCTGTTGTGAGCAGAGGAGTGGAGGACTCTTCTCGTGAAATATCTCTGGACTTGCTCAATTGTATTAATGTCCGATGTGCAGTGCCTGCAGGTTTCAGACTGATGAAGCTGTATTCAAGAATTGGCATAGCAAAAGTTTTGTATAAATACAATACAATACAATACAATACAATACAATACAATACAATACAATACAATACAATACAATACAATACAATACAATACAATACAATACAATACAATACAATATTCCTGGAGAAGAAGCTTCGCAAGATTAGGTTAACAACTCTTAATGCCTTTTTGGCAATGCTGTTACAGTGAGCTCTGGCACTTAGATCATTAGAGATGAGTACTCCAAGGTCCTTGGCAGAGTGAGGGTCGTCTACAAAGTCATATCTGCCCAGCTTGTATTTGGATAAGGATTCTGGTGGCAGAGTTGGGACTAGGATCAAGTCTAATACGTACAGAGAAAAAGGCTTAAAACTGGATTTTTGGGTGGCACAGAAATCCTATCCAAGATGGTAGGAATATAAATCCCTTAGATAGGAGAACCTAACTTCCCAATCATGATGCCTTTACAGAATGAAGAATATCTAGAGATAATCGAGAAAACCAACTTTTCACTTCTCTCAGTCAAAAGCCTGAAACGCAACAGTGATTTCAACTTTAAATCTGAATATATGTCTTCCACTAAGTCATTCAGAAAAAGAAATAATTTTCTTCTTACTGAAAATATGGTAATATTTTAATCTAGCTGCTAGGGCAAAATATTTTAATTTTTGTATTCTTATTTGGCATGTGTAACTTTTTGGGGCATTTAATTTTAAATAGAATGTTTTCCTCTATAATTTATGAAAGGGGGAAATCTTAGTAATATATTGCTGTAGTCATTAACACTGTTTAATAGTTTCACTTGTAATTCCCTGTTTCACATGCTCATAAATTCTAAAAATATTCATCTCTCTAAGCTAAATCAAAGAAAGACTGAATGAAGTTACCCATTTTTGAGTAATGATCACGGAAAGATTTCTATACAGGCAACTAGGCTGCTTATGGAAGAATTAGCTTTACAGTTAACTTTTATGGTAAGTTTTATATCATCAACTGTTTTATAAAGGAATAATTCCATAGGTTCCGGTAGAAACCATAATGAAGTCACAGCATGGTGCAGATGTAATTCTGATTAATAATATCCTGATTTCATCAGCTGACTCCTGATATAAATGATATAAATATACAGTACCTAATTTGTCTTATCTGGGCAATTTTATTTATTTATTAATCATATTTATTTGCATGATCCTCTCACACAAAGCAATTCTGGGCAGTGACATCCTAAAACTTGTGACATCATTCATTTTTGTTCATTTTCAAATATTCTTACTCCATAGAAATAACTACTTGCTGAGGGATCAAAAAAATACTGAAATGTACAAAAAAATTGTGTAATACTTTTTCCTGAATTCAAATTTCCTCGACCTGCTACTCAACCTGTGACAATGATGGCCATGAATTTTGAACACTGAAGTCCTACATATCTGGATATTATCAAGCCAGGGACTATTTCAATACAGTACCTTTGTAACTTCAAATGGCTGCTGAATGAATGGTTATAACTTAAGGACTATCTGTATGTAGACAAAGTATTTTTAAGAAATTACACCAAAATAAACACCAGTCTACATGCATGACAGTTCCTTGGCCATTTTGGTGCCAAGCTGTTCCAAATGGAGTCTTCAATCCATTAAAATACTTCCAAAACACAATCTTAGGTGATTTCCCAACAACAAAGTTTGTTGATCTATGTTAAACTGCCCAAAGAGCTGCTGATCGAGTTCTACAGAGGAATTATTGAATCTGTCATCTGCATCTCTATAACTCTCTGGTTTGGTTCTGCAACCCAACAAGACAGACACAGATTTCAGAGGATAATTAGAACAGCAGAAAAAACAATTATTACCAACCTGCCTTCCAGTGAGGACCTGTATACTGCACAAGTCAAAAAGAGGGATGTGAAAATATTTATGCATCCTGGACATAAATTGTTTCAACTCCTACCCTCAAAACAACGCTATAGGGCACTGCACACCAGAACAACTAGACACAAGAACAGGTTTTTTTTTTTCTGAATGCCATCACTCTGCTAAACAAATAATTCTCTCAACACTGTCAAACTATTTACTAAGTCTGCACTACTATTAATTTTCTCTTTGTTCCTATCACCCATCTCCTCCCATTTATGACTATATGACTGTAACTTTGTTGCTTGTATTCTTACAATTTATATTGACTATTTCCTAGTATGATTCAATTGCTTATTTGTACCCTATGACTATCATTAAGTGTTGTACCTTATGATTCTTGACGAATGTATCTTTTTTTTATGTACACCAAGAGCGTATGCACCAAGACAAATTTCTTGTGTGTCCAATCACACTTGGCCAATAAAGAATTCTATTCTATTAAAAAAAAAACTTGTTGGTGTCAGCTGCCTTGTGACTCACTACATTATTCCTTATGGGGAAAAAATTGTTTGGTTTTTGGTACCAAATCATTTTTGGTACTCATCACACCTCCTGGGACCAATTAACAATGAGTACCAAGCTACCACTGTAGGGGTTGTTCAGGAAGCACCTTAAACTTAATATATATTATGGCAACTGTGCCATTGATTTTCATCAATTCAACAGTTCCAGTGGGAAGGAGTTCCAGAGGCTAAAGAAGGTGATTAAGGCTGCCTCTCTAGTCAACACCTCCATTTCATGGTGCATCCTTTGCTGTCCCGTAAACAAGTTCTCATAAAGCATTTCACCAAAATATAAAAAGTGTGTGCAGCACAGTGCCACAATAAATTTAACAGTTAATTAACAAGAGCAGTTTCCGTTGCAAATTCAGTTTAATGTCAATGTTTTCATGCTGCATAATTAAACTGAAAATCTTGAAAACACACACACACACACACACACACACACACACACACACGGGGGGGAGGGAGGGAGGGAGGGAGGGAGAGACAGAGAGGGAAAGAGAGATATCAAATCTTTTTTTCTTTCTTTCAAAGAGAGAAATGGAACAGTTCCCTCTATTGGTTTATATTTTTCCTAAACTGGAGCTATTCTCCATTCTTTCAGAGATGGACTAAGAGAAACACATGGAAATGAATCAGGGTAAGCACACTAACTAAAAACATAGGGTTACCTCCCACTCCCTCTTTTCAAAACATAAAATATTAACCCCACAGTTAGCTCCTACTCATTTCTCCTCCTGTAGCATGTTGGAGACACACATATTTTCCTCTGTTAACGCTCTAGCAATGATCGTGTGAGACACTTCACATGAAAAACATTTCTCGATACAACTGTATACTAAACAGAGAAAACTACCGGTAACCTCAGCCAATCTTCCACCACAGGTAAGTGAGACAAGGTGAATATTTCAGGAACTGATAGCTATATATAAGGCATTATTTGTCATCAGTATCATTTTTCCCCCTCTGCTTCCACCACGGCTTGGGAAGGAGAGTAAATGTTCTCAACTGGAGTCACCGAGCTGGTCCCCATGGTTCCCTCTGTGGCTTTGTTGTCTTCCTCCATCTCCCCTGAGTCTGGTTTTGAGTCGATGTTCAGGGCTCAGGACCCCGGACAGCTCCCCAGTAGCTGGTTGAATTTTAAAGGAGATTTGGGTTAATGTCAGGGATCCAAATAACACCCCCAATGAAAGAAAACTCTGAGGCTTGAGTTTCCACAAAGTTCCATTTTTATTAGAGATGTCATATTGGCACACCTGGGAAAACCCAAATCTGAAAGCTTCCAGCTTTTCCTCACCCAAAGGAAAGTTCAAGACCCTGCCCAACACCCATATGTCCATCACAGGGTCCAATCAAAGCACTGTCCCAACTGGAGATGCCTCCCAGTTCCAGCCTTCCAGATACAGGGCAAGATGTCCTTGACTCTCTGAGAAAGGAATGTTATTTTGACTATATATTACTCTGGCTCCATACAATCCCTCCCTTCCCAGTTTCCCACAGTAGGAAATGTGGAAGGCCTGAAGATCCAACAAAAAACATGGCTTCCAGGCTTGACAATCAGGCCTTCAGATATACTTCTCTTGAATATACAGGTAGCATTTGTGTTATGATTGCAATTGAGCTCAAACTTTCTGTTGCTAAGCAAGACTGTGATTAAGAGGGTTTTGCAGCATTTTACAACTTTCTTGCCACAGCTGTTAAATGAATCACTGCAGTTGTTACAGTAAGTTAATAACACAGTTGTGTGAAATCCGGCTTCCCCATTGACTTTGCTTGTGAAAAAGTTGCAAAAGGTGATTACACAATCTGGGACATTATAACCATCATAAATAGGAGTCAGTTGCCAAATGTCTGAATTTTGATCCCGTGACCACAGGATGGTCATAAGTGTGAAAAACAGTTCATAAGTCACTCTTTTCAGTGTTGTTATTGCAACTTTGAACAGTCCCTAAATGAGCTGCTGTAAGTCGAGGGCTTACCTGTAATTAGAACAGAGAGCAAGCATCTACATTCCGATTCACTTTCATTAGAAAAATTTGGCTGGATTGGGCCAGGAAAAAGAAGAAATCATTTTTGATGTTGTTTCAACATAAATCAGCTTTGAAGTAAATAAATAACCTTAAAACATTTCGCTTACATCTATTCTTGAGTCTAATTGGTTCAATTCCCGAAACAGGTAATCTCCTTGAGGTTTTATTTATTTATTTATTTATTTATTTATTTATTTATTTATTTATTTATTTATTTATTTATTTATTTATTTATTATTTTAAATATTTTATTAATTTTTCAATAAATACAAAACCAAAAACATACATACAAAAATACAAAAAAAGAGAATACAGTAGATACCAAAAAAAGAAAGAAAAAAAAGAACATTTTGTATGCAGAACTGTGTCCATTTACAAAACTTATCCTTATAAAATACTTATGCTGTATATATTTTACTTCTTCAAATTTTGTTATGTCTGAGCCTGTTTTATCTTTCTCTTTTTAATCCGCTTGTACCATTTCTCCCATGATCCATAATACTCCAAGTCTATCATTCCTTTGAATTCCAATGTTAGTTTGTCCATTTCAGCACAGTCATAATTTTTTTTGATTATTTGATCCTTGGTCTTCACATTTTTCCAACATCGCGCAAAAGCCAATCTCGCTGCTGTTGTTATATATAAAATCATATGTCTTGTCTTCTTATCATAGGTTTTTCCCATTGAGGTTTTATTTATTATTTGCTTATTTATTAAGAAAATTATGGTCCTCCAGCACACATACATTAGGCCGTTACCATAAAGAAAATAAATTAAAAATAAAGACAGAATATTATCCAAAAGAAACCTCACCTTCAGCAGCGCAATGGCCCTGCTGACCCAGGAAATATGCTAATAGAAAATTTAAATCAGGGATGTCCATCCTTGGCAAACTTTAAGATCTGTGAACTTCAATTCCCAGAATTCCCCAGCCAGCCAATTCTCGGAGTTGAAGTCCACAAGTATTAAAGTTGCCAAGATCGGACACCTCTGATTTAAAGTATATAACAACAACAACAATAATAATAACTTTATTGTCATTGTACGTGTATACACAGTATACCCATACAACAAAATTCTCTTAACACCCAAAGACATAACACACATAACAATCCCCAAACCCCCCCCACCCACCCACCACAAATTCCCCGCCCCTAAACCACCCAAACATCCACACAGCAGACCAAATAATGCTGTCCAACAGCTTACTGATGGTGGCCCTTTAGTTCATGGTTGAGTGCAATTATAGCTCTGGGATAAAAACTATTCAGAAAACGTGTAGTCCGAGTTTTAATTGTTCTGTATCTTCTGCCAGAAGGCAACAGTCCAAAAAGATTGTAAGCAGGATGAGAAGAGTCTCCGAGAATGTTATGCAACTTCCTCAAATAGTAAGATTTGAAGATGTCATCCAGGGCTGGTAGCTGGAGTCCGATGATATTCTGGGCAATTTTAATGATCCTCTGTAGAGCTTTTTTGTCCGCTACAGAGCTGCTCCCATACCGTGCAAAAATGCTGTATGTCAGGACACTCTCAATGGTGCTGCGATAGTAGGACAGAAGTAGATGCTGAGATAGATTTAACTTCCTGAGCATTCTCAGGAAGTACAGCCTCTTCTGGGCCTTCTTCATATGATATATTACATGAAAGTACCACAACAAAAATCCCCATCATTTTATATACTTCTAGTGCTGCTGAAAGGAATCCAAAACGTATCACATTTACAATTTGGTACCCTTTCCAAAAACGAATAGTCATAATTTTAGAGAGAAAGCTGTCAAAATATGTTCCGCAAACACCTTGGCAAGAGATGCGGGCAACTGGAGTAATTCTGTGAAAATGGAAAGAATGCCAAAGAGAAATGTGTTTTGATCTTCTAAGCAGGAACCCATCCAAGAGAAAGATTCTGTACGTATATTTCTAACTATTAGAAATAATTAGCCAGATATTTCAAAACATTACATTATCAAATGTGTTACCAACTCAGTGCAAATGTGGGGGTCTATTTCATTCTTTGCTAAACAAATGGATTTCTATCTTTAAAAATAATCAATGGTGACTTATTGTACCATAATATAGTTTATAAACTCTGATGGAGTCATTAAAGCTTCCAGTTCTTTTAGAAATTCTCCAAATGTTAGATTTCTGTAGCCTTCCACAATAAATTCTGAATCTGTGCAGTGGGGAAAAAAATCACAATATAGACAGCTAGGGATAGTCCTAAAACTAGTAGTGATTTATATGCTCTGTGCAGAATGGGAATAGATGAGGTACAATGCAAAATTTAAACTTTTTTTAGGATGCACTTAGAGGGATTGTCATTATTTTGTGTACAAAATACAAAACATTTTGCCCTGTCTCATTTTATAAGCCTATGTATAAACTATGAAAATATAGTTATGAAATTTGGGTATCAGATTATTAGTTCTATTTTTGCTATATTTTCACAATTCTGTTTGTCCCCGGATGTCTGTCAGGACTCATCTAACGATTATCACGTTTTTCTTCTTCAAAATGATAGGAAACTATAATTTTTCAGCTGCTGTGATCAGAGAAGGTTCTATGGGCTGCATTAAAGATGTTAGGCCTGCATTTGGTCCAAGAAATATTCTTTGCTCATCCTTGATCTAAATCAGCGGTCACCAACTGGTGGTCTGTGGATCACTGGTGGTCCATGAGAAAATGTTGGTGCATTTTTTATATTGCACTAAATCAGGGGTCCTCAAACTAGATCCCCTGGGCTAGATACGTTCAATGAACGCTTGTGTGGCTGACGAGAGTCTTCCCCTTTGCGGTCTTTTTGTGCGGGTCGGAGGGGGGCAGAAATTCCGACTTGGGGTCTGCTTCAGTGTCCTGGTGTGGGGCTTTGGGTGAAGGCTGGAGGGAAGTGCTGCTGCTGGTGAAGAGTCAGAGGGCCTCGTTCCAGTGGGACTGCATCATGGTCTGGAACTGGCTGACCATCTCAACCCGCTGAGCCTCCAGACGCCGGTACCTGGTCTTGCAGTCCCTCAGGTCTTCCCTCTGCTTGGAAAGTCTATGCTTATAGTTCTCAGTGAGGTGCTTCTGCCGAGCCTCCTTCTTGGTCAGATCCAATTTGAACTGAGCCAGCTGTTTCGCCAACTCTTTCTCATGGTTCTCCAACAACTGCTTTCTGTTGGGGCTGTAAGGAGTTCGGGCAGGGAGGTGAGGAGTGGCTGGGAGGGGAGGAGTGAGTAGAGGCCAGCGAGGCACCCTCAACATGAGTGACATCAAGTTGGCCACGTCCACCCAGTCACATGACCACCAACCCATGCCCACTCAGCCAGTCATTAGGCAGATCATATCAGTGGTCCATGGGATTTAAAATTATGGATTTAGTGGTGCTTGAGGTCCAAAAGGTTGGGGACCCCTGATCTAAATGATAGAACCATTTGGGTTGCTACGCATGGCTGGGCATGTAATTTACTATTAGCACAACTGAGTACAGAGTAAAACTGAAGTACTTGAGATGCGTCAAGATTATTGAACAGAAGATCATGTGAAATCACATCTTTTTTATCACCCTTATTTAGGAACCACAGTTGTGATTCTAAGTAGCAACAGCAATAGCACGTAGACTTTTGTACCGCTTCACAGTGCCCACACTAAGCGTCTTACCCCCAACCATCTGGGTCTTCATTGTACCCACCTCAGAAGGATGGAAGGCTGAGTCCACTCTGAGCCAGTCAGGATTGAACTCTTGGCAGTGAGTAGAGTTAGTCTGCAATACTGCATTCTAACCATTGTGCCACTCTTAAATAGCAGAGGATCCAACTAGAACTCTTCCATGTTTCTGTACAATCACAAAGCCTTCGTTTTTCCTAAACAGCCAAAGTTCTCTATCTTTTTCATCGTCCAGAAAAACTCTTCCCCTATCTTGGAGGGAAAAAACCCAAACCCAAACCCAATCCCCTTTTCATTCACCCATTCTCCAGCCCTGGTGGCTCTTAAAATGCAGAAGTTGTTTCCAAAGAAAGGTTGACTCAGCCTTCCATCCTTTCAAGGTAGGTAAAATGAGGACCCAGATTCTGGGGGCAATAAGCTGACTTTGTATAAAAGAACACCGCTTGGGGAGGGGGGCGAAAGCCCTACTAAGCAGGTATATACAAAAGTATGAAAGCTATTGCTTAACGCATTGTAAGCCGCCCTGAGTTTCCGGAGAAGGGTGGCATATAAATTAAATTTTAAAAAAGAGAGAGAGAACTTTTGTTTTATTTATTTATTTATTTATTTATTTATTTATTTATTTATTTATTTATTTATTTATTTATTTATTTATTTATTTATTTATTTATTTATTTATTTATTTATTTATTTATTTATTTATTTGCTGTTTGAGCTATCTGTATTTAATATCCTGTTAAGCAGCATTAACTTTTAACTTGCCATAAAACCCAATAATGTTATTTATCAACTCATTTTAATTACCAAGAACAGATAAGCATATGTCCCAGTTAGTCTGGGAGCAAAAGAAGAAGAAGGAGGAGGAGGAGGAGGAGGAGGAGGAGGAGGAGGAGGAGGAGGAGGAGGAGGAGGAGGAAGAATCTCAAATGTGCACCTGCTCTGACAAAGCAAAAAGACGTGAGGGAAATATTTGAATGCCACCTCCTTCCTTCCAGCACACCATTTTTAAAAAAGCCGCTTCCAACGCTGAACGAGGCTTTTTACAATCAAGGCATTTTACAAGATGATACCGAGGGTGTTTCCTGTCTATGAAGAAGGCACTGGCGTATAAAATGCTAGTGAATTTGCATTACCACCAATCCATCATTCTCTGAGTGCTTGAGAGAGAGAGAGTAAAACAAGAAATAGAAATCTGGGAGACCTTTTGCAACAAAGCATAGCCTTGTGTTGACAGATTCTTATTTAAGTGACTGTGAATACCACAATTCCACAAATAATTTGTCAAATGTGAAGCTGAACTAGCTCTGAACCCTGATAAATACCAACTCTTTTTTCTGCTGCGACAAAAAAAGGAGGACGTTCTCTACGTGGACAATGGGGAACAAGCACCGGGACTTACCGATCAATGCAACGTTCTTTCTCTTCCCTTTGCGGTTTTGGGGTAGACACTGGAGAGAGAAAGAGCCCTGAAGACGGCGTCCTTCAGCAGTGTTAACTGTAGTATGATCGGCACCACTTGGCAAATCTGTGGATAGTATAGTTGGCTTTTGCGAAAGGAAAAAGGGTATGATGCCTCCCCACTGTTCTGCCCCAGCTTCGGACCCCAAAGAATGCAGCGCACACAAACTCTATACAAAGCTTATTTTACTCAAATAACTTAGACTTTATCATTCAAAGGCTGTTAATGAACTGTCTTAACAGCCTACCAGAATTCTAAGATAAGGTAATCACAGTCTTACTAGAGTTGGCAGAAAGCCCAGAAGCAATTTTGCAGAGAATCCAGACATGAAGGAGAGTGAACTAAAGTTGTTCCTTGCAAATTGCTTCAGTCAGTGTTCCTCCTTAAATAGGCTAAGGGAGTGGCCAATTAGCCCCAAGTCTTACTCTTGAGGAGACCTCCTCCTGGGGAGCCACTCCTGTCTTTTGGCAGCTCTGCGCACCCGTGCCTCGAAAAGAGGCTCCCTCCTCTTCCTCCTCTTCACTTAAAGGAGCTTCTGGAGGTTCTGAAGGCCCTGACTGAATCCCCACCTCTGGCACCACATCTTCTCCAGCCTCCTCACTATCCAACTTGAGCGCCAGCTGCATAGGCTGCTGGCACAGCACCACACCAGTCTCCTCACTGTCAGAATCAGCTACAATCTGCATAGGCCGCTGATGGGCCACAACACCCCCCAAGCAGAATTTACAGCATCCGTTTACATCAATGGATGGGGAGGACCTGTTTTCAAAGAAAAAAAAACACCAAGAAAGTCCAGTTGCCTTTTCAAAAAAGCACCTTTGGGACAACCATGAATTGGAGGATTGAAAATACCCCTTAGACATTAGGCGGGACATGTCAGGCTTAATAGCAATAGCACTTAGACTTCTATACCACTTCACGGTGCTTTGCAGCCCTCTCTAAGTGGTTTACAGAGTCGGCCTATTGCCTCCAACAATCTGGGTCCTCATTTTACTGATCTCGGAAGGATGGAAGGCTGAGTCCACCTTAAGCCAGTCAGAATCGAGCTCTTGGAGTGAGCAGTGAGTTAGCCCCGCAGTACTGCTTTCCAACCACTGCGCCACCACAAGGAACCAGAGCAACAGCACGAGGTGTTTAAAGTTGCTTCTTTATTGCTGCATGCCTATTTACAAGAAACTTACCAGAATGACTGCATTCTCTTGGGAACAGCTAGATAAGGGTCTCAGGGAAGACTCAGGGAAGACCCAGGGTCTTCATTGCTTTTTGCTGTGGAAAGGACTCTAAGATAGCCAGCCTCTTCACACCTCCTTCCATTCTAGCTGGAAATTCCACCATAGGACCCAAGCTTCAATGAATGTGTGCATGTGTGTGAATGCGTGTGTGTGCACATGTGCATGTGTGTGAGTCAGTATTGACTTCTGGTGGTTGCCTCGACAAGTCCCAGTAGTTTTCTTAGCATGATTTCAGAAGCGGTTTGCTATTTGCATGAGTCGCGGTGCCGCAGTGGTTAGAGTACCGTATTGCAGGCTACTTCTGCTGATCACCAGCTGCCAGCAGTTTGGCAGATCAAATCTCACCAGGCTCAGGGTTGACTCATCCTTCCATCCTTCTAAGGTCGGTAAAATGAGGACCCAGATTGTTGGGGGTAATACGCTGACTCTGTAAACCACTTAGAGAAGGTTGTAAAAGCACTGTGAAGCAATATATAAGTCTAAGTGCTATTGCTATTGCTATTATTCCTGAATATAATATACTACAAACAGATTGCCACCATTTGCAGATGGAACATTTCTGTTGTTATTTTTTTCTCCTCAGAGGATAGTATGTTATAGTTGTAGACAGTCCTGTTGTAAGTTTGGAAACTGAAAGCACCATGAAGTGGTATATAAATCTAAGTGCTATTGCTATTGTTATTGTCTCCTTCCTATGGCTGAGAGAGAGACAGAGGGTAGTCTCAATGGGTCCAAAGTCACCCATTCATTCCTAAGGCAGGACTAGAATTCACAGTTTCTATGCCTGATGCCATAATCACTACACCAAATTGGCTCTCTTCATCTCTGCTCATTTAATGTGAGCTATCATTTGTCATAGCCAGAATTTAGATGACTCAGACATTGAGGAAGATGTTCCAGTAGACTCTCTGAAATGTCACCCATCCTCAACCTAACCCTAACTTCCTCAAGTCAGGAATGATGACATCAGGCCTGTCAGATCCCTTACCCAGCAAGTGAGCAAGTGAAGAGCAGAGCAAAGAAGTCCTATGAGGCTTCTTGCTAAGCAAGGGAGTAAATCATGGCCCCATATCAGAGGTGAAATCCAGCAGGTTCTGACAGGTTCTGGAGAACTGGTAGTGGAAATTTTGAGCAGTTTGGAGAACCAGCAGCAGGGATTTTGAGTAGCAGCAAATACCATCTCTGGCTGGCCCCCGAGTGGGGTGGGAATGGAGATTTTGCAATATCCTTCCCCCTGGAGTGAGGTGGGAATGGAGATTTTACAGTATCCTTCCCCTGCCATGCCACCAAGCCACACCCACCAAGCCAACCACGCCCACCAATCCACACCCACAGAACCGGTAGTAAAAAAAATTGGATTTCACCACTGCCTCATATTCTTCATCCAGTTTTTTCTTCAACCCTAAACAAGCTTCCTTCAAGTTCTTCTAAACAAACTTAGTTTGTTTCCAGTCCTCTGGAAACTATCCACAGGATGTCCAAGAGTTTTCTAAATGTCATCATATTTGGAGAGCTAATGTACAACGTCTTTGTCTTTGTCTGTATAGATACTCAAAGAAATACAAACAATACCTAATCCAAGACATTAGTAGTCATAATTTAGTATGCATTCTTCCTCTAATTTTTTATAACCCCTTTTAGTGACCAGGAAACCAAGTGGGATAACCTTCACATACATTGGTTAATGCTAGATTTTCTTCTATCACAATTTCAAAAATGAAAGCAAGAGAATATTCAGGATAGCTGCTTTTTTTTTGGAACCCAGCTCTCCATCACCTATAGATTTAACCATAAAGGAGGGCATTTTAAGAATCCCCTGCGCAAAACATTGTTTACAAAGTTTGTTGAAATAATTCCGAATCTCATATATTGAACCCATCATGATTTTCCGGTCATTAACTTAGCAGAATTTGCATTTGGGGAATCCAGCCAGGGTCTTACATGCACCATTTGAGTCATTTTTCAAATGCCCTCTCCCACTTTAATCTATTTGTCATTAATCACCCTTGGTCACTTTACATATCGAACACAATTCGGAGAGTAGATAAAATAAATACATCTTTCTAGAAAATCTTAAAACAAATCCCAAACAGGAAAGTAACACATGATTTTTCAGAATTGATTATACACTAATTTGTGCAAGTCAATAACATAGAGGAGTTTTCAATGCCCCTTCTCCTACTCTTGTATTTTTTCAGCTCACTGGTCCAAAGTTGTGTTCTCTGCCTTCTACAGATAATTTACAGAAGCCTAATATTAAAAAAAAAAAAAAATTAGCTATTTCAGTAGGAAATGACAAGTTTCTGGCTAATTTCCAATTTCTCAGAGAATTGCCCTCAAATCTGAACTGTTGAAAAAGAAGAGAGAAGAGCTGTAATTAAAGTAGGTAAATACCAGGCACAATTGACTTAACAATTCTTTCCTTAGCAATGGAAATTCTGATCCCCATTGTGATTGTAACTCAAGGATTACACTGGTGCTTACAAACTTCTCCATAATCCAGATGAAGTTGACTTGCCAGTTCTGGAAGGGCTTGTAAACATATGTTGTTTCATGCTCATGCTACCGCAACGTTTTTGGACAGTTAGGCACCGAGATCACTGAAAATATCTGAAAATCAGGCAGCGCACCTTGTAGAAGAACACTTAAAAGCTTCCTCTTGAAAGTTTATAATTATGTCGATGAAAGTTTATATTCAGAGTAGTTCTGTGTATCAGGGAACTCTTCTGCCTGTGTTCTAAAATACTTCATGTAGTGCTTCTCACATGATCATGTGATCATCAAATGGATACCCATTTATCTGAAGTGGTATAGGGTTTCCTGCCTAAGCAGGGGGTTGGACTAGAAGACCTCCAAGGTCCCTTCCAACTCTGTTCTATTCTACAAAGCATTATCAGGACCAAACATCTGTGCACAAGCCATGCCAGAAGCAGCTTATGGATAATGGAGCCCAGAATATAAATAATAATAATAATAATAATAATAATAATCACTTTATTGTCATTGTACGTATATACACAGTATACCCATACAACAAAATTCACTTAACACCCAAAGACCAGGTCCCACACACATAACAATCCCCAAACATACTCCCACCCACCACAAATTCCCCAGCCATAAACCACCCAAACATCCACACAACAGACCAAGTAATGCTGTCCAACAGCTCACTGATGGCGGCCCTATAGTTCATGGTTGAGTGCAATTATAGCTCTGGGATAAAAATTATTCAGAAAACGTATGGTCCAAGTTTTAATTGTTCTGGATCTTCTGCCAGAAGGCAACAGTCCAAAAAGATTGTAAGCAGGATGGGAAGAGTCTCCGAGAATGTTATGCAACTTCCACAAACAGCAAGATTCATAGATGTCATCCAGGACTGGTAGCTGGAACCTGATGATATTCTGGGCAATTTTAATGATTCTCTGTAGAGCTTTTTTGTCTGCTACAGAGCTGCTCCCATACCATGCAAGAATGCCGTATGTCAGGACTCTCTCAATGATGCTGCGATATCTGGAAGCTACCAGTTCATTCATCTCTTATAAAAAGTTATTTTCCCCCTTCCCAGCGTAGGGTTTTCACCCTTTCGCTTTCCCATTCAAACTACTGCAAAAATGGGAACTCAAATTACAACACAGAAGCAGAGAGAAGAATACATACTGTATTTTTCAGTATAAGTATAAGACGCACCTTTTCCCCCCCTAAAAGGGGGTGAAGATTTGGGTGCATCTTATACACCGAATGTAGCCCCGACCACCTGACCCCTACCCTTTGGCCTCTGCCTCCCAGCAATTTACCTCCTTGGAGCAAGCAGCAAGAAGAAACAGCCCCTTTCAGCTTCAGCACAGCCGAATTAGCACAAGTTGATGGTCCCTTGGATTGGCCTCCCGACTCTGTGCTGTTTTGCTCTCAGCTGTTTTGTGAGGGCCTCTGCTGCTTGCTGCAAGGAGGTAAATTGCTGGGAGCAGTTTTTTTTCCTTGTGCTAATCAAGCTATGCTGAAAACAAAAATGAAAGTAAAGCAGGCTGTTTGCTGCAACGAGGCAAAATTGCTGGGAGGCAGAGGCAGATTTCTTTTTCTTGGTTTCCTCACCAAAAAAGGTAGCTGCGTCTTATAGTCTGGAGTGTTTTATACTCCGAAAAATACGGTATATAAAATGAAATTAAAATAACGGGACTGCTTTTTCCCTAGGAATTTCCTTTCTGTCTCCTGTTTGTCCTTGTTTCTTTTGGAAGCCGTTTCACTACAAAGAAAGGAAGCTCGGTGCCAACCGTTTGTCAATGCAGTGGCAATCTTGGGCTGCAAGGACAAAGCAAAATGGTAGAGCCTCCTCACTGGCAATTATGGATGGTTTTCAAACCTCTTGTTCCTGCTTCCAGCCAAGCGACCTATCCCACTTTGATTCATTTCAACAACACCAGCTTTAGTTCCTTCAATGAATAGGTCTCGTCGCCGAGCAATGGAAAGGAGCTGCAGACTGTTTGCGAACAAACATGGGAAGCTCTTATTTATCCACTCTGCATCTTGATCCCTTTGCTCTCTGTTCGCTGGCCTCGTGTCCAAGTACTAATACAAAGACACCGGCAGTGCCAAAGAAACATTCAAGGACAATGCTGCACGCTGGACGCATTCATAATTGCAGATGTTGGTGTGTGTGTGGGGGGGGTTATTTCCCACAATTGTACACGTCTGTCAAGGTGACAGGCACACCTTAATAGAAAATGGGTTTACTGTGGACTTTTGATAGTATTTGCATCAATGCAAGGCAGGAGTGTGCGCAGGTATCTATAATCTATAAAGACACATACATAACGCAGGCATGCATAGATAGGTAGATACATATAGACCCACAATTTCCTTCCAAGGAGAAAAGAACATGGATGAAATGTGTGTAAGTGAAGCATGGTGCCCTTGCCCCTAATTATAAAGTTGTGAATGAATTTGTGTATGAACATAGATGTCTGTAAGAACCCTTGATGTCAAAATGACAACACAAACATGACCTCTTTGTACCAATAACACTACTACCCTGTTTCTCCAAAAATAAGACATCTCCTGATAATAATCCCAATCGGGCTTTTGAGAGCATACGCTAAAATAAGCCCTCCCTGAAAATATTTAAACGCATGTGCAGCTGGTCCCCGCCATTTCTTCTGGTTAGGGCTAAGGAGACAGAGCTAGAAATCAGGTAAGACATAAAGAGGGACCCCATCTTGCTTCACGTGCCCCAAAATAATAAGACCTCCCCGAAAATAAGGCCAAGTGCTTATTTCAGGGTTGAAACTCTGAAGCACTGAAGCTTATTTTGGGGTTGGACACTGAAGCATAAACAATCATGTTAGCCTCCCATGCTGTAACTAACATGTGTGGTAAATTCAACTGATAAGATTTTTGTCATGTTCTTTGCAGTGGTGGGTTCCTCCCGGTTCGGCCCGGTTCTCCTGAGCTGGTAGCGGTGACAATATGACATCACCGAACTGGTTCTGCCCCTCCCCCACACCTCCACACCCCCCAAACCTCCACACACACATCCCACTCCCCCCCGTGTTATTTTTATCTTTTATTTGGACCCACCCCCAATCTATTGCTGCCTCCTGAGTCCCAGCTGATGGCTAGAGGGAAAAAAACTGTTTAAACTCTTGCCGTGGGGCTTCAAAGGGCTTCAAAGGGCCGCCCTACAGCTGATCAGTGGTAAAAGAAAACAAATGAGTAGACCGGTGTCTGCAAAAATATGAGTAGATCAGTGCCTGCAAAAATAAATGGGTAGACCAGTGCCTGCAAAAATACATGAGTAGATCAGTGCCTGCAAAAATAAATGGGTAGATTGGTACAGCTTTGCAAGCAATTAAAAGCCTGGTAGACCAATACCTCTGCTAAATCCTAAATAATTGTCACATGACCACCAAGCCACGCCCACAGAATAAGCCCTGCCCACAGAACCAGTAGTAAAAAAATTTAGAATCCACCCCTGGTTCTTTGATTGATTCAATAAACCACAATTAAAGTAATCTTAGCCAGGGGGGTTGTGCAAAGATTTATTTACCTTTTTAAAAAAATGGGCAGAGTTTTGTTCTTATTATATAGACTACTGCATAGTTGGAAATAATAATCTCATTATCACCTTGATCTGCACCTTGTCCCTAAACAGCACTGTCCTTTGGGAAAGGATGTGAAAATTAACTTAAAATAAAACCCCATTCGTTTTTTTTTCTGTAGTAACAAACAAAGCTTGCACCCTCGCTCGCTCACGTCAAAGTGCATAGTATTCAAAAAAAGCTTGAGTGGCGTAGGAGGCTAATGCCTCCTACTAAGGCAGGATTTAACATCCAGCTGCCTGCAATTACTGCAAGTTCAATCCTAGTCAGGTTCAAGGTTGACTCAGCCTTCCAACTTTTCTAAGGTAGGTAAATTGAGGACCTAGTTTGTGGGGGCAATAAGCTGACTTTGTGTAAATATACAAAAGTATGAAGGCTATTGCTTAACACATTGTAAGTCACCCTGAGTCTCCAGAGAAGGGCGGCATATAAATCAAATTTAAAAAAAACAAAAAACAACCCCCCTCCAAAAAATCTAGTCAAATTATTTAGACATACTAGGTAGAACACTCTATCATAACTCCTGGAAGTAAAAAATGAAAGAACGCATTCTTCAAACAAGGAATTCTTTTGCTGTCTTTCCAGAAAACCCCAAATTCTCTGCCCAAAGCCACTCGACTTACAACAGTTCTTTTTAGTGACCGTCCAAAGTTACAACGGCACTGAAAAACTAATTTATGACCTTTTTTTCCCATTTAACAACCATTGCAGCATCTCCGTGGTCACATGATCAAAATTCAGATACTTAGCAACTGACTCATATTTATGGCGGTTGCAGTATCCTGGGGTTATGTGATCCCCTTTTAAAACTGTCAGACAAGCCAACTCAATGGGGAAGCCAGATTCACTTAACAACCCGGGATATTAACTGAACAACTGCAGTGATTCACTTAAAAACTGAGGCAAGAGAGGTTGTAAAATCAGGCAAAATTCATTTAACAACTGTCTCGCTTAGCAAAGGAAATGTTGGGCCCCATTGTGGTCACACACCCAGGACTATCTGTACAGTCTTCAATGGATAATTAGAACTGCGGAAAAAAACGTGGCTGCCAATCTGCCTTCTGTTGACGACCTGTATACTACATGAGTCAAAAAGAGAGCTGTGAAAATATTTACAGACCCCTCGCATCCTGGACATATAAACTGTTTCAACTCCTACCCTCAAAACGACGCTATAAAGCACTGCACACCAGAACAACTACACACAAGAACAGTTTTTTTCCCCAAATGCCATCACTCTGCTAAACAACTAATTCCCACAACACTGCCAAAGTATTTACTAAGACTGTGTTATTATTATTCTTCTCATCCTTCCTAATACCTATCTCTTCCCACTTATGACCATAACCACGTTGCTTCTATCTTTATGATTTATATTGTCCCTTTTGTTTCCTAGTATGATTTGATTCAGTGGTGAAATCCACATTTTTTTACTACCGGTTCTGTGGGCGTGGCTTGGTGGGCATGGCAGGGGAAGGATACTGCAAAATCTCCATTCCCTCCCCACTCCTGGGGGAAGGATATTGCAAAATCTCTATTCCCATCCTACTCTGGGGCCAGCCAGAGGTGGTATTTGCCGGTTCTCCCAACTACTCAAAATTTCTACTACCGGTTCTCCAGAACCTGATTTGATTGCTTATTAGTAACCTATGATTTAAGGCTAACCTAGGGCTTATTAGTAACCTATGACATATGATTCTTGATGAATATATTTTATAGTTCGTTATGTACACTGAGAGCATATGTACCGAAGACAAATCCCTTGTGTGTCCAATCACATTTGGCCAATAAAGAATTCTAAGCCAGCAATTCTTTTGCTGCCCTTCCAAAAGACCCCAATTTTAGGTGGCCAAAGCCACGATTTCACTTGGCCTAAAGAAAGGCTCATTCCTTCCCATCTCCTTGATAACGGTCCATTTCTCCAAAACCATCCTGCAAACATGCCCTTTGCCAGCTCCTCTTTTCTCTTGTATCAAGACCGCTCAATCCAGCCCATAATAAAGCAGCATCGATACCGTTTTTGCCTCTTCGCATGTGCAGATTTGAACCGGAAAGAGCCAATTAATGGAGTGAGGAGAAGAATTGCTGGCTGGCATCTGTATATTTTTAAGCAAGATACATGGTTGAAGGCGCTCCAGACTTACTGCTCCCGCTGAGGAAAACGGCCTTAGAGCTTTCAGTCAGAAACTAGTAATGTTCTAGCCACACATTAATGGTTTCGAGATTCTCCATTATGAACAATATTTATCAAAAACAGCCCACTATCAGATGAAAGATGTGCCTTATCTTTTCTTGTCAACCAAAGCATTATTCATTGAAAGTTTCTCTCATATCTGTTTTGGGGTTTCAGTGTCATTTTAAATTGCAAATCAATCATAGATCATGCAAGCTCTACTTGTGGAAGAGAGATTAACGCTCTGGCTAAAATTGTTTACAAAGCCATTTGTAAACCTTCTGCAAATGCAGATGAGGCAACTTTAGCAGTTTAACATTGTTGATCCCAGAGAAAGCCTTAAGCAATGACTTCAGAGGGTAAAAAAAAAAATTGTTCATTTATCATTATTGCCATGGGCTTTCGCAAATGATAACAATTTGTCTTCATCCTATTTTTAGACAATGAGCCACAATAGAGTCCAAAAAGCCATTTTTTTTCCAGATGGGGGAAGGTGCCTTCATAGCAAAACATTGCCTTTTCTTTCCTGCCCTATAAAAAGGGCTTAAGTGAAAAGAAAAGATTTGTTTTTAATGTCAGGCTTCTCATACAAAAAACACTGGTACGCACACACATCTTCACTAAGCCAAAATATTTGCTATACTATATCACTTTTATTTATTTTTTTATGTATCTATAAAAAGGTTCTGTTTAGTCAAAGGTATATTCAAGGCTAAGACAAAACAGATTTCTAAAGGTTCCTTTGCCTTTTTTTTTTCTTTTTCTTTTATCTCAAAAGGGGAAAGAAAAAGATATGGAGTTCTTGATGCTAACTAAGCTTGGTTGTTTTTCTGCAGATGTTTCATTATCCAAATAGGTAACATCTTCAGTGGAAGTGAATGTGGGGTTTTCCCCCCGTTTGTATCCAGTAGCAAATGCAGGATTTGCTTCCTGTCAATGCTGGTTGGTTTGTGTGTGTTTTTCCTTGGTAGTTCCTTGATTTGAGTGAGGTTTTTTTTTTTCCTGTTTGATCATTTGTCTGGTGTTAATCCCTGCTTATCTGGGTGTTGGTTACTAGAGAAGATGTGTTCTGGTCTTTTTGTTTCCTTCTTAGCTTTCCTATTGTCTTTTTGGCATGGTAAACATGGTTTACGTCTATGTGTGCATTGATGATTGATTTGTCTGATCACCAAGTGTCCTAAGAAGAGGGCTTTAGGTCAGTGGTCGGCAACCTTAAACACTCAAAGAGCCACAAAGGTCCTAACCGGAAGCCCCCTGTTCAATTCTGGAGCCAACGGCAAGTCCAGTTCCCCCACCATAGAGTCTCCTCCTAGTGCGGCATTCTTTTTCCTCTATCTGTTCTAACTGAAAGCCCTATCAATTGTGGAACCGACTGGCAACAGGGAGCCACAGCAGAGGGATGAAAGAGCCACATGGGTTGCTGACCCCTGCTTTAGGTAGAGGTCCCATTTAACAATAAGCATGAGAACTCCAAATACTAAACAGCAAAGTTTTTAAATAATTATGCAACATTCTTTATTGTCTAATGCACGGGGTCCCCAACCCCTAGTCTACAGACTGGTATCAGTCTGTGGCTGTTGGGAACCGACCTGCACAAGTGACAGGTGAGCACGCAAACCCATGAACCTAACCATGATAGTTAGTTCAACAAATATGAATAAAGACTATCACAAATTGTAAAGCCTGCCATACCCTTGTTAATGTTACATAAACAGACATGCTGTATGTCCACCATAGATAGCCAAACTGATGCCTTCCAGGTATTTGGAACAACAATTCCCACAATCCCTTAACTTGGATCCTGTTTTGTGAGTTTGATAGGTTGCTGACATCCAAAGGTATTCTCATCATCAGGTTCTGACTCCTGATCCCATGAGGTTCTCCCTTGAGGCTGATCCGCATGTCAGATTTACTTTGGGGGGGTGGAGTGTATATTGAATATAAGCTATTTTGTGCTGGATCACCCAAGAGACTTCTTTGGCCTAGCATCCTATTCTCTCAGTGGGTGTCTATCCATCTAGAAAGGAAGCCTCTAAATGACAGACAGTATTTTGAAAAATTAAAAGCAGTCGTAGCCACAAAATGTTTTGTCAAAATATTTCTTAAAATGCTAAAGTATTTCACAGACTACTCTATTGCAATTTTTAGCTGAAATGTTTATTTCAATCCAATTACTGATGGCTGTAAGCATCTCAATCCCTGTGCTGTATTATAAAATCAAGTTTTAGACTAATGAATATCTACACAAAGATATTCACAAATACATTAAATGTCTGAAAGTCTTTGAGTAGAAATGAATGGTCCGGTATAAGTATTGTGATGCACAAGTTCTGAGACAGTTGGACTGATTCTCCCATCCCTTAACACAGGGCCATGTCTTATTTGATATAAATCCAAGGAGGCTTGAATCTAAATAAAGCTAACAGAGAATTTTGGCTGGAATATATAAGAAAGCGATTGTTCTACAGATTTTGCAACACAGATCACTATTCATAAACATGGACCCTAAAGCACATATTTTAAGTTAAAACAGAGCTAAGTGGATATTTCAGAATGCAAATGTATATTTCAGAGAAATATATATTCAAGAACAATGTTGGCTCATCTTTCAAAAGAAGCTTGATGTAAAAACGGAACAGACAGGTTACTGGATAAAAAGCTGATACAAAAAAACCCCCAAGGACTAATTATCATCTTTCCTTAAATAAAACACTTCTTTGGACAACCAGATTGAAAATATTTCTCATCGCTTTACTTGGTTTAGATGCAACGGATTAGCACATCCAGGGAGTACAGTTGTTCCAAATAGATCCAAAAAGGCAAGAAGACACTGAATAATCTAAAGGAGTTAGCAAATAATCCTCTTATTTCTCTCCTATCCTCCATTTCTCTTTATGAAAATTGAAATGAGGTTTTACCTCCTGAAAAGGTAACTACTAACTCTTTAAGGAGGTCATGAACTGGAGTGGGGTGGGTGGGTACAGAGATGGAAATGTTCCCACCGCCCCTTTCAAAGTTAGATTTAGCTTTTGATAAACAAAGTTAATTGAGAAGCAAAGGAACTGTAACCCACAGAGAGAAACTAGACACTGTCTTGGCTACCGATTGTCCAAAAGTGAACGCTGCTCTCTAATGCCTTGGACAAGATCTCAATTCGTACGCATCTCCCTCTTTCTGAATTCCCCAAGTTATATCCTGTCAGGATTTGGAAATGTTTGTGGAATTCACGCCAGCAGGAGTTACAGAAAGGCAGGGCTGTATTGGAAGGTTTGCCGTGGCTCTATTAAATGCTTCAGAGATCAGAATGATGCTTAGAGACTCTGGGGCCCCATGATTTCTGCCAGAAGCCGATGATGGGGGAGAGCCTGTCAGGTAAAAAGCACCTGGTGAAGGCCTGCCATTCAGATGAGGAAGGGGCAGCTTCTTTCTTTCGGTGACAACCTGGCATCAGTGTTTACTTGAACAGATTTGTGGGGCTGGCCAGGTTTGCTCATCCTAGAGACTTACACAACATGTCAAAGGGAGAGGAAAGAACTGCACAAAACTGAAGTAATTAGGGTACCCTCTGTTAAACATCAGTTGAGAGTCTCCTAGCGCATGGATGAATAGTCAAAGTTAATATCCGTTATTATTACCTGCCTATAAAAGTGAAGTCCGCCTCCCCTTCTCTCTCTCTCTCTCTCTCTCTCTCTCTCTCTCCCTCTCTCTCTCCCTCTCTCTCTTTGGAATTATACCTGCTGAAAATAAATACACCAACATAACAATTCCATTTGTCACACCAATGACTTGTGTGCATTCTGTTCTTTTGACACATCAATTTTCATCATGTCATCCGCTGAATTGAATGGGAGTTTTTCCTTTCTGTTTTTAAGAGGTGTCCCTGAAATACAAGTTTGAGCTGGCTATTGTATCTAAACACTCTGTGAAGGATGATTAAATCATTAAGCGTAATTAGCTTTTATCAGGAATGGGCAAAGTTTTTGACTTTACTTTTGTCCAAAGCGCTATGGAATCATGTAGTCTTTTTTTCTTAAGAAACTTTCCTCCGTGCCAAAGAGAAATGGCCTTGCTCAAGATATTGGGTTCATTTCAGAAGGCACAGATTCTTGTGTTAGGCCATCCCTCTGTTAATGCAGACCTAGGCTACATACAGGGATAGGATCAAGATCATATGAAGTGTTAATAACACTTTATAATGCCTTCGTAAGACCACAATTGGAATACCGCATTCAGTTTTGGTCACCACGATATAAGATTCTAGAAAGAGTACAGACAAGAGCAAAAGGAGGAGACTGGAGGCTAGAACATATAAAGGTTGCAGGAATTGGATATGTCTAGTTTAATGAAAAGAAGGGCTAGCAACAACATTATAGCAATGTTCCAGTATCTAGGGAGTTGCCACCAAGAAGAGGGAGTCAAGCTATTCTCCAAAGCACCTGAGGGCAGGACAAGAAGCAATGGGTGGAAACTAATCAAGGAGAGAAGCAACTTAGAACTAAGGAGAAATTTCCTGACAGTGAGAACAATTCATCAGTGGAACAACTGGCCTCCAGAAGTTGTGAATACTCCAACACTGGAAGTTTTTAAGAAGAGATTGGACAACCATTTGTCTGAAATGGTATAGGATTTCCTGCTCGAGCAGGCCTAGAAGATGTAAGTTGGACTAGAAGACCTCCAAGGTCCCTTCCCGTTCTCTTATTCTATTATCCCAGGTGCCATTGTTCAGGATTAGCTAGGAAAAAATACCTGCCCTTTTCCACATTCGGCTGAAGCTGTACAAGGCCGTCGTTTTGTTCCTTGAACTGCTTCTATGACAGTATAGACTGAACTGCATTTAGATGAATTCCAGTTCCTGAGTGGAATTGGACCAGACTGTTCCTTTTTTCTTCACAAGGCAAAGCATGGTCTCTCTCTCTAAAGAACTATCACCATAAGCATCTGATAGTTCAGAGCGCCGCTAAAAGGCAGATTGCCAAACCTGCTTTCATTTCTCTACAAACTCCAATTTGGGAAGAGAAACCAAAGAGCGTAATTCAGAAGCCAACTTTTTCATCACCAGGAATGGCTTTCTGTGAGCGACTTTCTGGAGGGAGCATAGGCAGCCTTTTGCCTGCAGCAAATGTTATCTGACATCTAATTCTGACCAAAACACTTGAGTTACAAGCACTCATATGCTTTAAAAACATCAAAATTTAACCCCAAAGCCTTTGCAGCTATTCCTCTAAGACCTGGCAAACTTCATTCCTTTAGAAAGGTTGATTCAGCCTGCATTCTGGTGCTGTTGTTTGTTGGGGTTTTTTAAAGTTCCAACTATTTCTAGTTTTCCTATCCTAGTCATTAGGATCCAGGCATACCACAGCAGTTACAATTCCCAAGCTGATGTGTCTTATTTTGCAAAGCATGAAAATGGGCCCCAGACCAGTGGTGGGATTCAAAAAATTTTACTACTGGTTCTGTCGGTATGGCTTGGTGGGCGTGGCAGGGGGAGGATACTGTAAAATCTCCATTCCCTCCCCACTCCAGGGGGAGGTTAATGCAAAATCCCCATTTCCTCCCGATCAGCTGGGACTCGGGAAGCAGAGAATAGATGGGGACAGAGACAGTCAGAGGCGGTATTTACCGGTTCTCCCAACTACTCAAAATTTCCACTACCGGTTCTCCAGAACTGGTCAGAACCAGCTGAAACCCACCTCTGCCCCAGACCACTTACGTATATGTAGATATGTTTTTCAGAAAGTCAGAAAATAAGACACTGTGTCAGAACAAAGCAATGCATTTAGAACAAAATCTAAACAACAAGTTTCAGTTCTCTAACAATTCTGCAGACTGAAGAAGCTTCTTGGTTGAGAAGTGAAATGTTTTCAAAGGAAAAAAGAACCAAAGAAGTCCAGTTGCCTTTTGGAAAAACCATGACCTGCATGATTGAGAATCTTGATAGACATTTAGATGTTCCACAGACTGTTTTCAACATTCCCTCCTTACATTTCAACCAGGGGTAGGTTCTACTTAGCTTTACTACCGGTTCGCAATGGGGCCACACATGCAGACGCTTCCTGATAATGTCGGGGTCAGTGGGCAGAGCCTCCAACCAGTTTTACTACTGGTTCTTGTGAACTGGTCTGAACTGGGGGCAACCCACCACGGATTTCAACATGTCTTCTTTGCCTTCATGGTAAAGGGATGGGTATTGTGCCAGAGAGACAGATCCTTGTGATTGTAGTAGCACAGTAAGAAGGGCTCCACAATGTATCCACATTGTAATCTAAATGTACCACTAAGGAAGCTCAATTTTCAGCCCCTTCAATCCCATATGTGTTTGCTTGATCATGGCCCAACTCCTTCATTACTTCTGTTCTTCCCTTTCCCTCCCCTCCCCTTCGCTTCCCTTCCCAAATGTCTCATTACGTACAGAAACCTATTTGGAGTGGAAAGTAACCCTACTGCAGATCGAGCTAGCCTCAATACAGTATTTCTAGTTCAGGAACTGTTTAGGTGAAACAGGCCAGCTACATTTGGAAGCTAATGTAGCATAAATAATCCAGCATGAAGTGGATTCGAGGGTTTGAGTTCTGTGTTTTTCCATAATAGCAAGCTTTGAAAGCTTTCTCTAAGGTAATCTCACTGGAGTCAGAGTCTCCAGCATACAATCAGGAGCACCCAACTTACGCTTGACCTGCATTGGGTTCCAGGAATGCATTCCTACAATCTGGAATTTGTGGCCACCCAGAGCAATAGCAGTGACGTGCCTGCTGAGACAGACGTATATTGCTTAACCCAAGCTGACCCTCTTTTCATTCTATTCTAATAGATCTCCCTTTCTCCCTCCCTCCCTCCTTCATTTTGTCATTCAAAATGAGTGTCTGATGTATGAGCATAAATTGTTAAAAGCAGTTTTAGGTAAAGGGAGAGAGAGCAAAATGGAAGCTTCCCCTCCTCCCCCCATACCCACCCACTCCGCAAAAGCCAACCTCAATTTATGTCAAAGAGGGTTAAAAGACCTTGGGATTAAAGCAATAAACTTGCTGCTGTCAAAACTAAAACCCGCTAACAATTTAGTGCCAAACGCATGTTGTTCAATATCATTTCATATTATATTATGTCACGAAAAGGTGACGGCTTCACATCAGCCTGACAGAGCTGATTTACTCTGAAGAATTCATCGACATTTTGCCGAGTCAAAGCTGATTTGGTTTTGTTTGGATGCTGGACTGGAAATTATGTATTTGCGGGGAATCCAAAGCAATCCATTAGACCACGCAATGAACATCTTCAGCATGAAGATGTACTCACCAAAATGCAAGCCGGGCTTTCTGGAACATTGGGCTGTCATTCAGGAGCTCAAGTGAGGGAGGTGGCCTTCCATGAGATCAGTCTGGAGAAGACATGAAATAAGAAGCATGAAGCACAAGGTGGTTGAATTACCATTATCAAAACCACAATCTCCAAGCTAGGTGATGTTATGTTTTGAACCTCACCACTGATTTGTACATCAAATTTCAAGGCTGTCAAATCCTACACAACTCTAGGCAGCTTACAGTTTTAAAAAGCAAAGCCTGGGAGAGAATTAATTAGATAAGAAGCTTCTATCAACACAAAGGGACGTGATGTCAAGAGTTCTCTTGAGAAATGGGTGAGGTTGAGGTGCATTTGGAGATAGATGGAAGAATAACCTGGCTACCTTAAGTATCTGTAAGCTTTAAGGCACCTATTTCATCCCTAAAAGCCCTCCATCTTGTTGTGTTTGTACACTCAAAAGGAACATCTGGGAGGATATGTTTTCTGGAAAGAGAGGAAAGAGGAAAAAAGATTGCATAAAAAGAAAACTAAAAGAGAAAGAAAGGTGAGAGAAAATGAACTGTTTGGGGTGGAAAAAGAGATGGGGGGAGAAGTTCCACACCAAGATAAGTTCAGTTCTGAGGATGCCTCGTATCTTGTCCATCATGGATGGGGTGGGAAAATGAGGAACCTAGACATAAAAAGGAAGCTCTGGATATGTCTATTCCTACAAACCAGTGGTGGGGTGCCCCTGGTTCGGACCGGTTCTGTAGAACCGGTTGTAAAGTCATTGGGAGGCTCCGCCCACTGACCCGGATGTCATCAGGAAGCTTCTGCGCAGCCCCATTGCGAATCGGTAGTAAAGGTAAGTAGAACCCACCCCTGCTACAAACATATCAGCATGCCTAACTTTGCCTGCCCAGAAATAAAACCCAAATCCTACAGAAAGATGATAGCATCAGAAGTGACAAAAACCCTGCAGGAAAGCAATTTGAACATATTTTACCATTTTCTGTGTCCAGAAAGGAATTTGCTCAGAGTGGCATCCACATTATAAAAACAATAAAAACGTATTAGCAAAATAAAAGCCAGTGGAGTAAGACAACAGAACCTACACTCCTAACCTGTCTGTCCCAGATGCACAAAAAAATAAGGAAGGATGGATATGGGAACCAGTAGACATCCATGAAGGATCTCCCTCATTTTTTTTTTTAATGTTTGCATTTCAGGAATAATAAATATATATATAAACACCGTTCTTTGTTGACATCTGTAAATAAAACCCTAGCCTCAGAAAGCTCAGAGAAAAAGAATATGAAGAAATGTTAGCACCAAATGATATTATCACCCATAACAACAAAATAGAAAAGAAGGCAAGGATGAATTTTGGGCCCCTGTTTTTGGAAAGTTTACAACTAAATAAGCCTTTGAATAAATATGGGGAAGCCAAAAGGCTCATTTTTTCTAGAATATTTCACAGTATTCAGCATCAAACAAACTGAAATGTATGATGGATGGAGGGATGTCAGTGTTATATTAACTGTAATATTATAGACTATATTTAAAAATATCAATTAGAGATGCATAACTTTTTCCAAGCTGTAAACTCTGGACCTGCTGGGGGAAAAAAGGCCCCAGGAAACAGTGGCTTGGACTAAGACACAAACTAAATTTAATTCAATTTATATTTAAAGAAAATCAAACATAGTTTATACACCCCATGGATTCAACAGTTAACTCCTTAGGCTCTGTCAAAAATTAACCTTCCAGAATCCATCCCTGGTTTTCAAGAGTTCTAGGACTGCAAGATTTCTGATTTACCTATTTACCTGCTTACCTATTCACCTGCTTTGCATGTTATGAGGTTCTAAAGCAAAGCTTTGTCAACCAGTCTAACTCAAGATCTTATTCCTGCTGGTAAATAAATAGGGGGAAGCCAAAAGGCTCATTTTTTCTAGAATATTTCACAGTATTGAGCATCAAACAAACTGGAATGTATGATGTATGTATGTACGTCAGTGTTATATTAACTGTAATATTATAGACTATATTTAAAAATGTCAATTAGAGATGCATAACCTTTTCCAGGCTGTAAACTCTGGACCTGCTGGGAAAAAAGGGCCCCAGCTTTGTCAACCAGCAAGCCTGGATAGCTCAGCAGACTAATGCATTGTGCATTGTGATTAACTTCAGCTGTCTGCAATTACTGTAAGTTCGAATCTCACCAGGCTCAAGGTTGACTCAGCCTTCCATCCTTTCTAAGGTAGGTAAATTGAGGACCCAGTTTGTGGGGGCAATAAGCTGACTTTGTATAAAATATACAAAAGTATGAAGGCTATTGCTTAACACATTGTAAGCCGCCCTGAGTCTCCGGAGAAGGGCGGTATATAAATCAAATTAAAAAAAAAAAACCTCAAGATCTTATTCCTACCAGTAAATAGGACTGGCATGAAATACAGGAGTGAAGGTAAGGGAAACAGTATTCTATTGCTTTTATCAATTTAACCTCCTCTACTTAAAACACACCAATTATATACGCACAAAATTGGAAAAATAACAATATACCAACGAAAGAAAATTTGATTAGAAAAGTTTTGGAGTGTGCAGAGATGGACAAACTTACAAAAGAGATACAAGAAAAGGAAGACAGAAAATATTATATGGTACAGGAGAAATGGTATGAATGGTTAGAGGAGAGGGATAAAAGGCAAGGAAAGAGTAAATGAGGAAGTATAGGAGTTGAAATGCAGTAACATATGAGTGGAAATGGAACAGATATAGAATGTATGATCATTATTGAGTACACTGTTATTTTCATGTATATAAATCAATATACAGTATGGACTATATGTATAAATGGCAAATTGAAGTAAGGGAGAAAAACAGATACGTAAGAAATGTTTACCAATGCGAAATTGTTGAAAAGAAGAAAATTGTAAAAATTTCTATTTTGTTTTTTGTTTTTTTTTAAAAAAAAACTGTTGAAAACTGTTGAGCCTTGTGGAGCAGTGGACTAAAGCACTGTTAAATAGCACTTAGCTGCCAGCTGCTTGCAATTACTGCAAGTTCAATTCTCTCCAGGCTCAAGGTTGACTCAGCCTTCCATTCTTCCAAGGTAGGTGAAATGAGGACCCGGATTGTGGAGGCAATAAGCTGACTTTGTATAAAAAAGAACACCACTGGGGGGGGGGGGGGGGGGCAAAAGCCCTACTAAGCAGGTATATACAAAAGTATGAAGGCTATTGCTTAACATATTGTAAGCCGCCCTGAGTCTCCAGAGAAGGGCAGCATATAAATCGAACCAATAAATAATACAATAATAATAATAACAATAAAAATTATTTAAAAAAAACAAAACAAAACACCGATATTCTAAGGTGTCTATTCTGATTTCTCCTGGATTCTTCCAACAGTATTGTGCCACTTTCTTGAGGAGGCACAGATATATACATCACCCCAAGCTATGCTTGGTGTAAATAGCACTAAGGGTGTTGCATATGGGAGGAGGAGGGGAAAGGAGGAAATTCTTTTCCAAGGGAAGCAAAACTGACTGAAAAGGATCTTGGGCAATGTTGCACGCGCTTTGCTCTGGTTGGGTTTTCTAACACAATATCCAAAACACTCGCCGACAGGTCCCTTCTGTTTGAAGCCCAGAGGATAACATGGTACTGAAGCATAAATAAAGAGTGCCACTATCAAGGAGTAACTGGCAGAAGACAAAACCCCAGCCAGCAAACTGTCACACACTGCTCCAGAGGGTTTATAAGCTTTATCAAATCTGTGTTGGCTAATTCACTTTCAGAGGTGTAGGTAGATAGAAAATGCAGGTCTTTCTTCTCTCCCCCGCCCCCTCCACGGCCTCCCACCACGGAAAAAGATGTGCAGGTCTCAAGAACAGGAGGACCCTTCCGCTGCATCTTCTGTTTTGACCAGCAGAGGTACTTGGTGCTACCTGCAAATCATGAGATTAAGCTTTAAATTCCCATGTCTCTACTAGCACAATTTATACATACAAGCGCTAAAAAAAAAAATCACCCTAAATTTTCTTGCACGCACACTTCTATTTCACAATGTGTTTTCTTGCATTCCTGGAAGAAAAAAAATAACATAGGTCACGATCAAAAGGAAAGAATATTTTATATGCATTTCTAGGATGCTTATATTTACCCACCAATTGAGTGACACTAAATGTAATGGCGCTATCTTGCAAACGGATAAATCCACATCCATGCTCAGAGGTAAAAAGGCTGTTAAAGAAAGACGAAATAAAAGAATCAAGAATTGCTGTTACTGTTTTCATTCATACAGAAGTCAAAGGATAAGGCCTCAGACTTGATTATGCTGAATTTAATCTGACTTTGAATATGCATGACCATTATTAAAGGTAAAGGTAAAGGTTCCCTTCGCACATATGTGCTAGTCATTCCCGATTCTAGGGGGCGGTGCTTATCTCCATTTCAAAGCTGAAGAGCCAGCGCTGTCCGAAGACGTCTCCATGGTCATGTGGCCAGTATGACTAAATGCCAAAGGTGCATGGAACGCTATTACCTTCCCACCAAAGGTGGTCCCTATTTTTCTACTTACATTTTTTACGTGCTTTCGAACTGCGAGGTTGGCAGAAGCTGGGACAAGTCACGGGAGCTCACCCTGTTACGCGGCACTAGGGATTCGAACTGCTGACCTTTCGATTGACAAGCTCAGCGTCTTAGCCACTGAGCCACCACGTTCTTAAAGGGGACATTAAATTTTTTTTTTGACTTGATTGTGCAGAGTGGATGAGATAGGATTTAAAGGAGAAAGTTTTTAAAAGGGGGCCTGGCGGGGAAATGTCAAAAATTGAACGTGAACATTTCCAGAATTTCACCTAGTAAGAATCAGAGATATTACCTGCTCAATTTTGAGACCGAGTGCGAAATTTAGAGTGACATAATCAGACAAACAACAAAATTAAGTTCCTCTCTAACACTTAACAACACCGCTTTTAGACAATGGATAGGGTGACTTTTTGGAAGAAGATTACCGATATCTGCTCCAATTTCTCCACAGCATTCCTCAACGCAAATAAAAAGAAAGCATAATATCACCTTTTAGTATATGGCACATTACCTCTGCAAGATTTCATGATATGTAGACATGTTGTGGGTAGAGCTACCAGAAACAGAGACTACAGAAAGATTGTTTCGTAATTCAGCCTTTGATAGAGATATTCAGAAATGCAAGAATTCCCCCCCCACACACACACACACACATATTGTGTTCACCGCCCTGAGTCCTTCGAGAGAAGGGTGGTATACAAATTTAAATAAATAAATAAATAAATATAAACACACATCACAGCAACAATAAGAACAACAACAACAACAAACACTACCGCAGATTTCTTCCGGTTAAGTTTGGGTGAAGGTTGTTTTATTATTTATTTAATTATTTATTTGGTTTGATTTATATGCCACCCTTCTCTGGAGACTCAGGTCGGTTTACAATATGTTAAGCAATAGCCTTCATATTTTTGTATATAGTTGCTTAGTAGGGCTTTTGCTCCCCCACCCCAAGCGATGTTCTTTTTTATACAAAGTCAGCTTATTGCCCCCACAAACTGGGTCCTCATTTTACCTACCTTGGAAGGATGGAAGGCTAAATCAACCTTGAGCCTGGTGGCATTTGAACTTGCAGTAATTGCAGGCAGCTGGTGCTACTTAACAGCACTTTAGTCTGCTGCGCCACCAAGGCGCTCTCTCTCTCTCTCTCTCTCTCTCTCTCTCTCTCTCTCTCTCTCTCTCTCTCTCTCTCTCTCTCTCTCTCTCTCTTTGCCCAACAGCAACCCCCCAATGGCTCTGGATTTTTGCATGGTTCCCATACTGAGTCATGCTTTAGGTCCAGATGTTATCTGGCTCAAGCAAATCCAAAGTAATGTTCAGTGAATCCAACAAGGCAAAGTGCATGGCCAACTGAGACCCAGAATGCAGGTTTTTCCAATTAGAAACAAAGACTTTTAAACCTGAGACCTTCATCCAAAATTTGGCTGGAAGTTATTGCACAAGCTTTTGCAAACTTCCTCTTCCTAAGTACCGTATTTTTCAGAGTACCTTTTTCCCCCCCTAAAAGGGGGTGAAAATTTGGGTGCGTCTTATACACCGAATGTAGCCCCACCCACTCACTGGCCCCCACCCTTTGGCCTCTGCCTCCCAGCAATTTGCCTCTTTGAAGCAAACAGTAAACAGCCTGTTTCAGTTTCAGCTTCAGCACAGCCTGATTAGCACGAGTTGATTGTCCCTTGGATCGGCCTCCCGACTCTCAGTTGTTTCAGGCTGCAGGGATTGCCATTGCCTATTGCTGCATGAGCCTCTGCTGCTTGCTGCAAGGAGGTAAATTACTGGAGCAGATTTTTTTTTCTTGTGCTAATCAAAGCTATGCTGAAAACAAAACTGAAAGTAAAGCAGGTTGTTTGCTGTTTGCTGCAACGAGGCAAAATTGCTGGGAGGCAGAGGCAGATTTCTTTTTCTTGTTTTCCTCATCAAAAAAGGTAGGTGCATCTTATAGTCCGAAGCATCTTATACTCAGAAAAATATGGTAAATCTTTATTCACGAGAAGTTCCACTTCCTATAGACTTTTTTTTTTCATCTTTCACTGGTACAGAGGTGGGCTTCAGCAGGTTCTGACCAGTTCTAGAGAACCAGTAGCAGTTCGGAGAACCTGCAAATACCATCTCTGACTGGCTCTGCCCCCATCTATTCTCTGCCTCCCAAGTCCCAGCTGATCGGGAGGAAATGGGGTTTTTGCAGTAATCTTCCCCTGGAGTGGGGTGGGAATGGAGATTTTACAGTATCCTTCCCTTGCTATGCCCACCAAGCCATGCCATGCCATGCCCACCAAGCCACGCCCACAGAACCAGTAGTAAAAAAATTTGAATCCCACCACTGTACTGGTAGCCTTTGTCCAACTGCACATCCAAAAATCAAAGCCGTGAGCTAGCTGGCAGGTTCACTCCCTAAATTTCCTGCCTCAAGAGGAGGTGACCTTGAGAGAGGGTCTCTCTCAAGCTCAGGGATCCTTGACTTGCTGATCTACTTCAGAGAGCAAAGGAGCTTTCTTCAACTGGGGAATCTCCAGTTGAGAGATGAATAATTTATGGAGCAATACTGGAAGTCTCCCAAGGAAGCATTTAAAAAGCAGTGCTCTTGACTATGCTTCTGTAGCAACCTATTTAGCAAGTGCAGCAAGGAAGCAAGAGATTCCCATTTTAAAAGGATGCTACGGTGCCATAGTTTCTGTTTATCTCCTATCTGGGTCCCTTTCAAGTTTTTGACCCATTCCAAACAAAGAAGCATTTTTCCCCCCTGACTATACAGAATTTATACACCAGAACGTTCTCACTTTCCTTTATTATTATTTTTTAAATAATTTTTATTAAGCATGTTAAGGATATTCTTGGCTCATAACCGATGTTGTGGGATAACCTCCCCACTCCAGAGAAAGGATACTGCAAAATCCCCATTCCCTCCCCACTCCAGAGGAAGGATACTGCAAAATCCCCATTCCCTCCCCACTCCAGGGGAAGAATACTGCAAAATCCCCATTCCCTCTCCACCCCACTAACCTGCTTTCCAGCTCTGTTCTCCTGTGCAGGACAACAAAAGAAGACCCAGCCGATCAGCTGGGACTCAGGAGACAGTCTGATGGGGCGGGGCCAGCCAGAGGTGGCATTTGCCGGTTCTCTAAACTTTCCGCTACCAGTTCGCCAGAACCGGCTAAATACCACCTCTGCTTCTATCCTAGGAGAAGGCACAGAAGACAACATCCCAGATCAAACAAATCTTGGAACATGTCTGATATAATGTTGGGCTGCTACAGACTTTGCAGTTTTCACTGTCAAAAAAAGGGCAAGAATATTACTCTTAACTCCCAAGAACTTTAGGGAAATATCTTTACCTTTGGAAGAAACCGTAAGATTGCATTCTTTTTTCATCAAACGGAATGAGAAGTGGTAAAAGGAGAAAGGTAAGATATACTTTGGGCCTGACATTACCTCCCGATCACACCTGACATATTAAGTCACTCAGACCTTTTCGAAAAGGTGCCATTCAGAATCTCAGCCACTGGATTGAGTAGGAATGAATATTTTCAGAGAGGTCGCCCAGTCTGGAGCAGCAAGACTTCAATTCAATGAAGTGCTCCGCATCACAAAGGAGACACAATTCATTTTGACAAGGTGCAGTGAAGACACAATTTATTTCACCGAGGTGCTCCCTGGTGCTTCTGGGACTTATCTGGCGCATCTAGTAGTCAAAAGAGACTTCTGTACATCTGCACAACACAGGCATAAACCACTTTCTGATCTTTCCAGCGAGAAAGTGAAGTCTTGGAAGACTTTCTGCATATGTTCTGCTGCATCACAAGCAGAAGAAGAAGTTTTGTCTTGGTTACTGGATATGATGGAGGTTCAAAAGCAATGAAAAGGAAAGTTATGTGGCAGTTTAAATATGAGCCAACAGTGTGCGGTGGCAGCCAAAAAAGCCAATGCAGTCATAAATCGCATTAACAGAGGGATACAATGAAGATCAAGGGAGGTACTAATACCACTTTATAAAGCCTTAGTAAGACCACACTTAGAGTACTGCATCCAGTTTTGTCACCACACTATAAAAAAAGATGTTGAGACCAGGGATGAAATGCTCCCGATTCGGACCAGATCGCCCAATCCGGTAGCGATGGCGGTGGGTAGTTCAGAGAACCGGTAGCAAAAATCCCTGCCCCCCCCAATGCCCAGCTGAGCCGCGTGATCATCAGAGGCTTTTTTTTTTTTACTTTTAAAAGCATTTTTTCTACAACCTCTTTGGCTGAAAAAAATGCTTTTAAAAGTTTTTTAAAAAAGCCTCTGATGATCACGCGGCTCAGCTGGAATCGTCAGAGGTTTTTAAAAGCATTTTTTTCTGCAACCCCTTCAGCCGAAGAGGTTGTAGAAAAAAAAATGCCTTTAAAAGCGTCTGATGATCCCAGCTGAGTTGCCTGATCGCCAGAGGCTTCTAAAAGAATTTTTTTCTGCAACCTCTTAAGGTTGTAGAAAAAATGCTTTTAAAAGTAAAATAAAAAAGTTGGCCCCACCCACCCAGTAACATTACCACCACCACCACCAAGCCATGCCCACAGAACCGGTAGTAATGAATTTTACATTTCACCACTAGTTGAGACTCTAGAAAGAGTGCAGAGAAGAGCAACCAAGAGGATTAGGGGACTGGAGGCTAAAACATACGATGAGCAGTTGCAGGAACTGGGCATGGCCAGTCTAGTGAAGAGAAGGACCAGGGGAAACATGATAGCAGTGTTCCAATATTTGAGGGGCTGTCACAGAGAGGAGGGGGTCAAGCTGTTTTCCAAAGCTCCTGAAGGCCGGACAAGGAATAATGGATGGAAACTGATCAAAGAGAGATTCAACCTGGAAATAAGGAGAAATTTTCTGACAGAATAATCGACCGATGGAACAGAAGTTGCCTTCGGAAGTTGTGGGAGCTTCATCACTGGAAGCTTTCAAGAAGAGACTGGACTGCCATATGTCAGAAATGGTGTAGGGTCTCCTGCTTGGGTGGGAGTTGGACTAGATGACCTACAAGGTCCCTTCTAACTTTGTTAATCTGTATCTGTATCAGTTTCATTTAGTCAACAGAAGCAGTGGTAATTGCTTAGGGAACGAGCTTTGAAGAGGTGTTTTGCTTAAAGCAGAACTGTTGAGATGAATCATCACCACCACTACCCTAGAAGCTTTGGGTCCATTTGATTCATTTGGGTTCATTGCTCGCCACCATGACACCTTCCTTCCTTCCTTCCCAATGGCATTCCCCATAAAATTCAGAATCAGCGGAATCCTGAGTTTTTAGTAAAATATCATGAGAAGGATATCACGAATCAGTGGTGGGTTCCAACCGGTGTTACCATTGGTTTGCTTTGCGCATGTGATTTGCGATTGAGTGCTCACTTCACTCACACGCCAAACCTGCGCTTCACGCGAGCGCATTGAATTCCAGAACAGCTGAGGCATGGCAATCCGCTCTGCCGCGCCTTTCAGTTGGGCTAAAAACAAAGGAATAAAGGTAGGTTTAGCACAGGGATGGGCGGGAGGGCCCAGCTGATCGTCGGAGTGAACTGGTTCGCTCTCACATCAACATTTCCGCTATCGGCTCTCCTGAACCGGGGAGAACCGGTAGCAACCCACCACTGCAAGGGATAGAGTTTGCATTGTAATGCCATGATTCATGCTCTTTCGTTTGATCCCATCCTGCATCTCTCTATCCCCTCCCACAACCCACGGGGAGATTAAAAAAACAACAACTGTCTTAACCAAGATTGATATTGCCCCAGTGAACTCACAGGTTTATAACAACTTAATGGAAGGAGGCTTAGATCGTGTTTATGTAATTCAGTAAACTGTGCTTTGTTTAAATTGGTTGACATAAGGCACAATGAATGAAGCAAGCCTCGGATTTTCACAGCACGGTTTGTGAAGCCATTCTTTCTTCTGAATGGAAAAACACCTACGTTCAATAATTTAGACATCTGAATTCTGGGACCTGGCTGGGACTTAGAGTCAAAGCATGTGTCGCATAGAAATTCAAGCTGAGTATCACCTTGGATCTCTGTTCAAATGTGGGAACCACGAAGAAAGGACCAGTGGCCCCATGGCACTGGGGCAGACCGGACAAATGGTGTGGTCATTTTCTGCACCCCAACAAGCCTTTCAGGTCAACTGTGTTCATTGTCTCGCAACCTGCCCTGTGTTCAGTGTCTCGCAACATTGTCTTTGCTCCTTTCCATTGAAAAGGATATTGTAACTTAAAGATCTGTGCCAAGAAGCTTTGACTGTATTTGGGTTAGGCTTACTCTGTGGTCCATACTTACAAGCATGTTTACATGTGGTTAGAAAAATTAACCTTATTTCATAACTATGCTTTCTTCCTGATGAAGAAGAATATGGTTTGGTATATTGTTGGATACAAGACCTATGGTACATACAGATTAACAGAGTTGGAAGGAACCTTATAGGTTATCTAGTCCAACCCCTTGCCCAAACAGGAGACCCTACACCCTTTCTGACAAATGGCAGTCCAGTCTCTTCTTGAAAGTCTCCAGCGATGAAGTTCCCACAACTTCCAAAGGCAACTTCTGTTCCATTGGTTACTGTCAGATAGTTCCTTCTTATTTCCAGGTTGAATCTCTCCTTGTTCAGTTTTCATTATTCCTTGTCTGGACTTCAGGTGCTTTGGAAAATAGCTTGACCCCCTCCTCTCTGTGGCAGCCCCTCAAAGAGCCTGGTTTAGCTCTGCAGACTAAAGCACTGTAATTAACATCCAGCTGTCTGCAATCACACCAGTTCGAATCTCCCCAGGCTCAAGGTTGACTCAGCCTTCCATCCTTTCTAAGGTAGGTGAAATGAGGACCCAGTTTGTGGGGGCAATAAGCTGACTTTGTATAAATATACAAAAGTATGAAGGCTATTGCTTAACGCATTGTAAGCCGCCCTGAGTCTTCGGAGAAGGGAGGCATATAAATTAAATAAAAAAAAAATATTGGAACACTGCTATCATATCTCCCCTGGTCCTTCTCTTTACTGGACTAGCCATGCTAGTAGCATCACACTTGTGTCAGAAGTGCTGAGGCACTTCCAGGTTGAAAGGATTAGCCAGTGAAATCAGCAATGTCCGGGGGATGCCTAGATGGGGGCTCCTTTCAGGTCCTTGACAGGAGCAGGAGTGAAGACAGGAATGTAACCCACTCCACGACTGCACTCTGGTCTCAAACACAGACTTGCTAACCTCCAACCCAGTGTCCTAACCACACAAGCCACCATGCTCCTAGAGAGTACGGTTAGATTATAAATCAATAGACATTGGGTAGCAATAGCAATAGCACTTAGACTTATATACCACTTCACAGTGCTTTACAGCCCTCTCTAAGTGGTTTACACAGTCAGCCCCCAACAATTTTGGTCCTCATTTTATCCACCTCGGAAGGATGGAAGGCTGAGTCAACCTTGAGCCTGGTGAGATTTGAACTGCCATATTGCAGGCAACCTCAGTCAGCAGGAGTAGCCTGCAATACTGCATTCTAACTATTGTGCTACTACAGCTCAGTAAGTGCTGGATTCGATCCAAAGCAGAATTGTTCCTCAGGTGTGTCTATATGGAACTTTATTTTGAAAACCAAAGCTGGAGAAAATGAAAGAATGGCTCTTGCCCCACTTGGGTTGCCTTGATCTCTTGGTGTTAATCCCTTGAAGAGAAAGGGACTACTGGTTACTGCAAAGTTTGATAAGAGGTCCAAGTTGGCACATGAGTTGTATTTCTATGTGACATTTGCTTTGACTCTAAGTACATGGAGGGATTGGCAAGCTATAGCTAGTTACTACTTGTTGTTCACTTGGGTTATGGGCAGGGATGGGCTTCAAAAATTTTAGCAAGGGGTTCTCTGCCTGGTTGTTGGGTGGGCATGGCCATGGTGGCCGTCGCCTAGTCAGCCTCCCCCACCATGGCTGGTGGTGGTTTGTTTTCCTTGAGCCTCCAGGAGGGTGAAAACAGCCTCCCCAGGCTCTGGAGGCCCTCTGGAGGCCGGAAACAGGCCTTCCCAAACTTCCAGTAAGCCCATTTTTTGCCTTCCCCAAGCCTCCACACACATCCCGCACTTACCTGCATCCAAAACAGGCTGTTTGGGGACTCCTGGGAGAGGAGGGCATGGTGGGCAGGGCCAGCCAGGAGTGGGATTTGGGGGTTCTCCAAACTGCACAGAATCTTAGCTAGAGGTTCTCCCGAACCCCTGCGAACCGCCAGCATAATCCTGGTTACAGGAGTCCTTAACCACAATGAATGCTGAGCCATAGCTTAGGTGTATGTTATTGGAAGGGCAATAAGATACAGCTAAGCTAGAAGAGTATAGCATCCTGTCTTCTGTGGTTCAGTTTCCTGTATTTTTAGAACCCGTGGGATAAATTGTGGACAGGAAAAAAAAAAACAATCTTGCTGAAAGAAGCTGTTAAAGTTGACCACCCTTAGCCAAATATGACCCTAAATCCCTCAACTAGTAGTCAATCATTTCAGCGGCTTCTTCACCACAGAACTAAATGCCAATGAATAAAACAATAAGGGGGCAAACCATGGGTGAAATCTACTTATTTTCCCTAGCGGTTTGGAAGCGCATGCATGTCACATGCGATTTTAGAACCTCTGCAACCCACCTCTGTGCATTTGTAAAGCAGAGGTGGGTTTCAGCAGGTTCTGACCAGTTCTGGAGAACCGGTAGCGGAAATTTTGAGTAGTTCGGAGAACTGGTAGTAAAAGTTCTGACTGGCCCCACCCACATGTATTCTCTACCTCCCGAGTCCCAGCTGATTAGGAGGAAATGGAGATTTTGCAGTATCCTTCCGCTGGATTGGGGAGGGAATGGAGATCTTACAGTATCCTTCCCCTGCCACCCCCACCAAGCCATGCCATGCCCACCAAGCCACACACACAGAACCGGTAGTAAAAAATTTTTGAAATCCACCACTGGTGCAAAGCATTCTAAGCATGTGCAGAAGATCAAAAACAGGTTACTTCCTGGTTAAAACAAGGAAGTAATGATGTCCGGGGGTGGGCGGAGCCTCGTGCTGCCGCCACTATCAGTTCACCGAACCACCCGCTTCCGCTGTTACCAGTTCACCCAAACTGGTGCAAAGTGGTAGCATTTCACTCCTGGGGCAAATCCCAAATCCCTTCCAAAGGATAGAACTGGGATCCTCAGAGTCACCCAGCATCTCTAAACACCTCTAGTAAAAGTTAGGAATTGAAGGCATGGCGGAATCCACATATTCCACATTCGAGAAAAGTAAAAAGAGTTAGAAGTGTAGCTGGGATTGTTTCATTCTCTCCCTCTCCCGTCTCCCAACCCCTCCCCCCCCTTCCATTTAGATATAGCTTTGTGCATGCAATTATAAACATGATAGTTTATCAGCATCTATTGTTGAATAGCAACTGTTATTAATCACAGTGACATAAATTAATACCCCATGCTTGTGAGCGCATGGAAAGTTTTTGCCTTGCTGTTTTAATGTGTGTGTGTGTGTGTAAAGAGAGAGAGACAGAGACAGAGACAGAGACAGAGACAGAGACAGAGAGAGGGAAGGGAGGAGAATCTCTTTCTTTCACTCGCTTTCGGCTGTCCAGAACTGGAGAAAGAGGGTAGAGATTCTGTGTACTCTTTTTCGTTCGCCACTCCATAAATCTACCGCCTGTAATTGTGCCTCTGGGGTAGCTTTCTTTTTCAAAAGAGATGTGCTCCACCGCGCTTCCCCTTCGGGTTTTGGCTGCCTCATAATGTCATTTGTGCAGCATTCCTCCATGTTGGCTTCATCATTTCTGAAGCTTCTTCAAAGATTTCAAATCATCACCCTAATGAGGGCTGTGTACATGGAGGGGGCCCAGCCAGGCTGAGGACATATTGCCAAATTCTACAGAATTTGTTGGCCTCTTTGGGGGGGAAAAAAATACACAGGGCATTTTGATGCTTCCGCTCATAAATCACTCATAAAAATTAACTAATTTGTTTAGCACGTTAAACCCGTCAAGAGTACGTCTCTCTTTAAAGAAAACAATTTCTTTTGTCCTTCCAAGCCTGTAGTGAAAACTTTCTCTCCCTATTATCGGTGCCTTCATCTGCTTGGTGTCCCTCAGATGGCTTCAGGGACAACTTTTACCTACTTCTTCTCAGCCACACTAACTGGGAATTGTGGAAGCTCCATTCCACAATTGAGCTTCCACAATTCAACACTTCTGTATGGAGCAGCTGCCAAAAAAAGCCAACACAGTTCTGGGTTGCATTAACAGAGGGATGGAATCAAGATCATGTGAAGTGTTAATACTGCTTTATAATGCCTTGATAAGGCCACACTTGGAATACTGAATTCAGTTTGGTCGCCATGATGTAAAAAAAGATGTGGAGACTCTAGAAAGAGCACAGAGAAGAGCAGCAAAGATGATTAGAGGACTGGAGGCTAAAACATATGAAGAACGGTTGCAGGAACTGGCTATGACTAGTTTAATGAGAAGAAGGACTGGGGGAAACATGATAGCAGTGTTCCAATATCTCAGGGGTTGCCCCAAAGAAGAGGGAGTCAAGCTATTCTTCAAAGCACTTGAAGGCAAGACAAGAAACAATGGGTGGAAACTAACCAAGTGGAGAAGAAACTTAGAACTAAGGAGAAATTTCCTGACAGTGAGAACAATTAATCAGTGGAACAACTTGCCTCCAGAAGTTGTAAATGCTCCAACACTGGAAGTTTTAAAGAAGAGGTTGGATAACCATTTGTCTGAAGTGGTGTAGGGTTTCCTGCCTAAACAGGGGGTTAGATTAGAAGACCTCCAAAGCCCCTTCCAACTCTGTACATTTTATGTATTATCTGAAAAACTGAAGTGAGGGAGATGGATGTTTGACAAGGTTTTGTTTGTTCATACCTGTTGAACAAGAGGAAGCCAAATGGTCAAATCTTCTAGCTGAAATAATTCAGTCTAACCTCCAGAGGTATGGACTTCAATTCCCAGATTTCCCCCCAGCAGCCAAAATTGATGAAAAATTCACCAGCTGAAATCCAGATAACTGGAAGATGACATGGCCCATAATTTTGCTTTCCCCATAGCCTAGCAAAGTAAGACTTTGGTTTCTGTCCTCCAAGTTTTTATTTCATCTTGAGAGGCCTTCTGGTCCACCAAAAATAAGATGTTATAAAGAGAAGCCTTCTATGTGGTTTGCAACCCTTATACGTTCTCTTCAACTTGCAAGGGTTCCTGTGATCTCGTGGTATTTGCTTATCGTTTTTTTATTATTATTATTTTTTAGATTTCTCTCCATAAGAATTCCAGGAGGTAAACTGGGTTAAGAAAAAAACGATTAGCCTAAAATCACTTAGTGAGCTTCAATGACTGGTTCTCTGTGTCCTAAGCCAACAGTTGAATCAGTACTCTATTATGTCAAATATATTGCAATCTAACCAGTGGTGGGATTCAGCCAGTTTGCACCACTTCGGGAAAACCAGTTGTTAATTTTCTGAGCAGTTTGGCAAACTGGTAGTTGGAAGAAATCATTAGGACAGAGAACCAATTGTTAAATTACTTGAATCCCACCACTGAATCTAACTACACTGCAAATACAAATATCTAGGTGGGTGATACAATGTCTTGCGATCATTTGAGTTAATCCACAGGCTTGGTAGACATCTCCTTTCATCTGGACCATTGCAGTCAAAGCCAAGGCTCTTCTAGCTTAGCTTCTTCTCTGAGTTAACAATTTCTCTTCCATTTACATAAGTTGGTCTTAAGGCACATGGAATGGGACAAAGTTAACACTTTCCACTTTTGGAGTTTCATCTTTCCAAAGCCATTTCCTTCAGCTCTTTGCATTCAGTCGGAAATGACTAGCTTGAAACCCTAATGGAAAGACAAGTACTAGATCTGACCTCAGGAAACTCTCTCTCTCTCTCTCTCTCTCTCTCTCTCTCTGTGTGTGTGTGTGTGTGTGTGTGTGTACACAATGGGATGCCATGTTAATATATAACACTGATTTCTCCACTGTAAGAAGTATCTTAATTGAACTAATGATAACTCTACCTTTTAATAACTTCCTTTCTTCTTCCCTACCTTCCTTCCTTCTTCCCTTCCTTCCTTCCTTCCTTCCTTCCTTCCTTCCTTCCTTCCTCCCTCCCTCCCTCCCTCCCTCCCTCCCTCCCTCCCTCCATAAGCAGCCTGGTTGTGCAAACAAAGGACTGGATGTGGAAAGCAAGACTGCCTGGAAAAGATTAGCTCCCTTGAGTACCGTTCCCAGGAATGTGCCAATTTCTTCCCACTCTGAGAGCCGCTTTTCTGGCCCTGTTGGTTGTATTGATCACAACGGGTCTTTCCTAATAGAGTTACAAGACATTTTCCGTCGCCAGCTCAGAAACCTATGGGAAATAGATCCTTTCTCATCAGCTCCTGCCTTTCTGTAAGGCCAAGTACCGCCCTGGTTCCGTTTTCTCGGCTGGGTGTTAAAATACAGTAAATACCAACAGCCATGCAGGTAACAATGAGAAGAAAGGCAGAGCAGCAGCCGAGGTGCTACCTTCATAAGAAGAGAGGGCAAAACACAGCTGGCGGCTGACACAGTTCTCTTCTCTTCTGTTTTTTTCAATGATAAACCTGTGGAGTCCTTTGAAGGATTCTTTAGGATGGCTCAAATGTTGGCTCACCACGATGAGAAACTGCTACCATTCATTAACCAAGCAGAGTTGTGTAATTGGGCTCCCCTCTTCCCCCCTCGCCAACTAGCAGCATTTCAGGATCAATGGGCTTTCCAAGGTTTCCTTCCCAGGCTTTTCATCTAGCGAAAAGTTTTGTGCTGCTTTTCGATGAAAATGTGTCTCTGTTTACACAGCAAGAAGGCAAAACAGGGGAGGATAGGCAGAAAACAATCCAGACGCATTGTAGAAAATGTGGAATTTAGGGGAACTGGAAGACAGATTTTGGCACAGTATTAAGAGAGGGAGAAAAAAAATGGAGAAAAAGATGGGTGGATGTTCAGCCCAAGAAAACATACAAAAGTGTTACAGCCCAAACAGAAATCCAGGGACTACAAACAACATCTTTCATGACTCCCAGGAAAACATCTGTGTCTTTCATATTTGAGGATTGCAGCTAAAGATTCATTCTTATCTAATTTGCAAGGAAAGAAGGAAAAATGGAAGTAAGGAAGTAAGGAAGTAGAGAGGAGGATAGAGAGGAGGGAGGGAGGGAGGAAAGAAGGGAGGAAGGAAGGAAATAGAGAGAAGGATAGAGAGGTGGGGGGAGGGAGGAAAGAAGAGAAAAGGGAGGGAGGGAGGAAATAGAGAGAAGGATAGAGAGGAGGGAGGAGGGAGGAAAGAAGGGAAAGGGAAGGAGGGATGGAGGAGGGAATAGAGAGAAGGATAGAAGGGAGGGAGGGAGGAAAGAAGGGAAAAGGGAGGAGGGAGGAAGGGAGGGAGAGAGGGAGGAAGGAAATAGAGAGAAGGATAGAGAGGAGGGAAGAAGGAAGGGAGGAAGGAAGGAAGTAGAGAGGAGGATAGAGAGGAGGGAGGGAGGGAGGAAAGAAGGGAGGAAGGAAGGAAGGAAATAGAGAGAAGGATAGAGAGGTGGGGGGAGGGAGGAAAGAAGGGAAAAGGGAGGAAGGAGGAAGGGAGGGAGAGAGGGAGGAAGGAAATAGAGAGAAGGATAGAGAGGAGGGAAGAAGGAAGGGAGGGAGGAAATAGAGAGGAGGATAGAGAGGAGGGAGGGAGGAAAGAAGGAAAAATGGAAGTAAGGAAGTAAGGAAGTAGAGAGGAGGATAGAGAGGAGGGAGGGAGGGAGGAAAGAAGGGAGGAAGGAAGGAAATAGAGAGGAGGATAGAGAGGTGGGAGGAGGGAGGAAAGAAGGGAAAGGGAAGGAGGGATGAAGGAGGGAATAGAGAGAAGGATAGAAGGGAGGGAGGGAGGAAAGAAGGGAAAAGGCAGGAGGGAGGAAGGGAGGGAGAGAGGGAGGAAGGAAATAGAGAGAAGGATAGAGAGGAGGGAAGAAGGAAGGGAGGAAGGAAGGAAGTAGAGAGGAGGATAGAGAGGAGGGAGGGAGGGAGGAAAGAAGGGAGGAAGGAAGGAAATAGAGAGAAGGATAGAGAGGTGGGAGGAGGGAGGAAAGAAGGAAAAGGGAGGAGGGAGGAAGGGAGGGAGAGAGGGAGGAAGGAAATAGAGAGAAGGATAGAGAGGAGGGAAGAAGGAAGGGAGGAAGGAAGGAAGTAGAGAGGAGGATAGAGAGGAGGGAGGGAGGGAGGAAAGAAGGGAGGAAGGAAGGAAGGAAGTAGAGAGGAGGATAGAGAGGAGGGAGGGAGGGAGGAAAGAAGGGAGGAAGGAAGGAAATAGAGAGGAGGATAGAGAGGTGGGAGGAGGGAGGAAAGAAGGGAAAGGGAAGGAGGGATGGAGGAGGGAATAGAGAGAAGGATAGAAGGGAGGGAGGGAGGAAAGAAGGGAAAAGGCAGGAGGGAGGAAGGGAGGGAGAGGGGGAGGAAGGAAATAGAGAGAAGGATAGAGAGGAGGGAAGAAGGAAGGGAGGAAGGAAGGAAGTAGAGAGGAGGATAGAAAGGAGGGAGGGAGGGAGGAAAGAAGGGAGGAAGGAAGGAAATAGAGAGAAGGATAGAGAGGTGGGAGGAGGGAGGAAAGAAGGAAAAGGGAGGAGGGAGGGAGGGAGAGAGGGAGGAAGGAAATAGAGAGAAGGATAGAGAGGAGGGAAGAAGGAAGGGAGGGAGGAAGGAAATAGAGAGGAGGATAGAGAGGAGGGAGGGAGGAAGGGAGGGAGGAAGGAAATAGAGAGGAGGATAGAGAGGAGGGAGGGAGGAAGGGAGGGAGGGAGGAAGGAAATAGAGAGGAGGATAGAGAGGAGGGAGGGAGGAAAGAAGGAAAAGGGGAAGGAGGGAAGGAGGATTCTCTTTGAATTGATTTAAATGATTGACCTCCACTCCTAACTGCAGCAGTTTTTTTTTTCAGCCCTTAATTCAGCCATTCTTTGTGCAAAACTGTTCTCTACGACTATATCCGAATTCCTACATTCTAGGGCAAATTCTGGGGTGGTTAGAAAAGTAATGGTAGGGCTGGCAAAAAGCCTAACTCCTGTATTTGCTCTCTCACACTTCTGCCCATCCTGATGCATGTGTATTTTTCAAGAGTAAGAGTTAATTTCCCGCATCATGGACGGTGTGGGAATGAAAGGCCCTTCTACCCAGCTAATTCAATAAACCCTTCAGATGATCTCTCCAAGAGCTTTGGCCTGGGGAAAACCTGCTCAGAAACCATGGACCTAATAGCTACTCTCACTAATCCAAAGGGTTCCTTCTGAAAGAAGAAATTCACCATCCAGGTCTTTGTTAATGAAACCTATAAGAAAAGACAGTAAGGCGTTAGGTTGTGCCAAAACCCACTTAGCAATTTCTCAACCTCTTACTAGAATTTTCCCATTTATTGTGGGAGATAATAGAAGAAGCTACTGTTGGCATTCCGGCTTTCTAATATACATCTTGTTGGCTGCTCTATTACCTTGTAATCTGCCCACATTTTCTATTCTGAAAAAGCTCTGGGTGAAAATTTCCTACTTGGGTTTTCTATAAATGTATTAGCAGCCAGGGAGACTGTAGACCACTCAAAAAAAAAAAAGACAATTAAAGATATTGTACAATTGCAAAACTCACATATATTCTAGCCCATGGGTCAACAATCTGCAGCTCTGGAGCCGCATGTGGCTTGGCTCTTTCACCCCTCTGCTGTGGCTCCCTGTCACTCAAAATATGCATCACAACTGCCAATGTGCGACACCCACTGGCACATGATTTATTGAGCTTTTCAACCCCCAATAGGCCAACCATGGGTAAATCCAAGTAAAGAAAAGTTTCAGAAGAAAACAGAATGTTTAATTCCACCACATATGCTAGTTTTGTGGCCAAGAAATAGTCAGGCACGGGAAGGGTTTTGTGACTCCCGGTGTTTTCTTTTCTGTGGGAAACGGGTCCAAATAGCTCTTTGAGTGTTTAAGGTTGCAGACCCCTGGCCTAGCCAATTTAAAATGATATGACTGCAGGAATACCTTCCCTCTAGCCCTGGAATTTCATTGCAAATTGTCTGCTCTATTAAAAAAAAAAGTTCTTTCATCAAACAGACTCTTACAAATTGAGATTGAAAGCAGATATTCATTTGGTCAGTACTTAGCTCACGTTGGCTAACCTTGAAAGTTAAGCAGGATCAGCCTTGGCTGTCAACCCTGAAGTGAACTTGGATGAGGCCATCTTTACGGCTTCAGGGTTGCCACAAGACAGGGGAGGGGAATAGATAGCTGGGGTTTTGTAGTCAAAACAGAAAGTTTTCCTGTGGAAACCAAGGACCTTTCAACAGGTGGATAGAAAGAGGAGGAGTAGAGTAACCAAGCAACCGGCCAGCACCTCTATTGGAGAATGTGACTGATGACAGGTGGTGGGGGGAAGCGGGAACTTTCAGTTTTTTAATTAGGTGAAAACTGTGGGAACTTTCAGAGTCGGTTTTCACCAGTTGTACCAATATGATCAGAGGTGGTATTAAGCCGATTTGGGTGAACCGGTAGCTCCGACGATCAGTTGACCCTGCCCACGCACTCCCGCTCTATCCTGTCCTTTATTTCGTGCTTTGTACCTCATCTCAATCGTGTGGCACAGCTGATTTCTCCCCCCCCCCCGTTCTACTTACCATTGCTGATTTGGAAGGTAAACAGCTGAGCTTCTAAGAGCTCCATTTTCAGCACTGCGTGCAAGCACCTTAGACACAACGCATGCAAAGCGCGCTCTCACAAAACTGGTTGCAGCATTCCACCCAGTGGTGGGTCAATTTGTTTTACTACCAGTTCTGTGGGTGTGGCTTGGTAGGCGTGGCATGGCATGGTTTGGTGGGCGTGGCAGGGGAAGGATACTGTAAAATCTCCATTCCCTTCCCACTCCAGGGGACGGATACTGTAAAATCCGCATTTCCTCCCGATCAGCTGGGACTTGGGAGGTTAGAGAATAGATGGGGGTGGGGCCAGTCAGCATTTTTACTATCGGTTCTCCAAACTACTGAAAATTCCCACTACCAGTTCTCCAGAACTGGTCAGAACCTGCTGAAACCCAACTCTGGTCTCACCACTGAATATGATGTATTCAATAAATTGTTCTTTGAGGAATCTACCTGCCTCAGAGTTCTGCTTTCAATGGGTGCATTACTTGGAACGCTGACATTGGCTTGTTCATGAATGAGACACCATCAGAAAATCCCAGCTCTATAGCAGTGGTGGGTTCGGACCGGTTTGCAAGAACCGTTTGTAAAACCAGCAGGAGGCTCCGCTCATTGATCTGTACATCATCAGAAGTTATCTGCGCATACGCGCAGGCACAATGTGAACCAGTAGCAAAGGTAAGTAGAACCCACTCCTGCTATATAGGTTGTACCGGAAAGGCAGAAATATTCCTAGAAAGCATCAGTGACAATCTAACTCAAAGGTGTTTCCAAGAACAGCATAAAAACAGCCAGACAAAAATACTGCTAACATTAGGACTGTGGAAAGTGACTTTTATTTACTGCTCAAATAGTAAAATGAGTAAAAAAAAAAAAAAGTTAAATTAGTGATTACTTGAAATATTTTCTGAGATTTGTTTGAAAAATTAGTTGGGAAAAATAAATAAAAGCCTGCTATTCTAACACATCTTTGAAGCGAAAAATAAAATATGCATCAATGAGCATCTGCTAAAATTCCATCGCTCGGTCTGGTAAGTCTATCCGACTGCTTAGAGATACTTTTTTGCCATCCATCTCATGCTGCAACACGAGAGATCTCTTTAATTTAATGAAATTATTCTGTTTTGTTACCAGTTTATCTAATACCTATCCTTTTCCCTTTCTAATTTATGGAGAGGAGTCAGTTAATCATCCCAAGTCAGGGAGAGAAATGACATCTTTTGCATAAACATAAATTATCGATTTTGAATACAGTTTCCTTTGGCAGGGTTGGAAACAAAAGCAGAAATGGGAAACTGTTCCACAGGATGAAATCATTACCCTCTTGATCTTGCTGGGTTGATGTTTTCTTCCTGCATGTAATGCTTCTGGGGAGAGGGCTGGCAAAGCAAGGAAGATATTTGGTAGGAAATCTTCTCTGTGTCAGGGCGCCAAGTAACACCCACAACAACAAAAAAGACTCTGAGCTTGAAGTTACTTAAAGTTCCACTTTATTAGAGATGTCATATTGGCACAGCTTGGAAAACCCGAATCTGAAAGCTTCCAGGTTTTCCCCACCCAAAGGAAAACCCATGTCCCTGCCCAGCACCCACATGTCCATCACACGATCCATTCAAAGCACCGTCCCAATTGGAGATGCCTCCCAGTTCCAGCCTTCTAGGTACAGGGAAGATGTCCTTGACTCTCTGAGAAAGGAATGTTATTATTATACATCACCCATGCTCCATACAATCCCCCCTCCCAGCTTCCCACAGCAGTAAATGTGGCAGGCCTGAAGATTCACTGCAAAAGATGGCTTTCAGGCCTGACGCTCTGGTTTGTCATGATGATGTTAAGCATAACTTTAAATCCTTTGCATATAATGCCCATCCTTTGAAAGGAACATTGGTAATATCAAGGTAGATTTGATTCAAAGAATTATGGGGACATCAGCTAAGTCAATCCAATGGTGACTTCATTTTTATTGGATATGGATGGCAACGGGTGTTTTTTTGAATGTGTAGTTTTCTGGTCTTTGTGTAGATAGTCTATGAACATTGCCTTGTGTTGGTAGCATTAAGGGAAGGAATATTTGTTTGCTTTGATAAGGGTAGGGTAGGGTAGGGTAGGGTAGGGTAGGGTAGGGTAGGGTAGGGTAGGGTAGAATAGAATAGAATAGAATAGAATAGAATAGAATAGAATAGAATAGAATAGAATAGAATAGAATAGAATAGAATAGAATAGAATAGAATAGAATAGAATAGAATAGAATAGAATAGAATAGAATAGAATAATGTTACTTAGAAATAGAAATAGGAATAGAAATAGAAATAGAAATTTAATTAGAAATAGAAATAGAAATAATAGAAATAATAGAACTAGGACTAAGACTAGGACTAGGACTAGGACTAGGACTAGGACTAGGACTAGAACTAGAACTAGAACTAGAACTAGAACTAGAACTAGAACTAGAACTAGAACTAGAACTAGAATAGAATAGAATAGAATAGAATAGAATAGAATAGAATAGAATAGAATAGAATAGAATAGAATAGAATTCTTTATTGGCCAAGTGTGATTGGACACACAAGGAATTTGTCTTGGTGCATATGCTCTCAGTGTACATAAAAGAAAAGATACATTCATCAAGAATCACAAGGTACAGCACTTAATGATAGTCATAGTGTATAAATAAGCAATCAAATCATACTAGGAAACAATCAATATCAGGGAAGTCCAGTGACCTATGTAGTTCTCCAAACTGACATCACTAGCAACAGAATGTCCCAAAGATGCTTTTTCCAAAAACAACTGGACTCCCTTCGGTTTTCCTTTGAAAACATTTCTCTTCTCACACAGGAAGGCTTCTTCAGAACTGAAGGATGAGAAAAGAAATGTTTTAAGAAAACAAAACCAAGAAACTCTGGTTGCCTTTTGGAAAAAAGCACCTTTGGGACAACTATGAACCTGGATGATTGAGAAGCTTCACAGCAACAGAAATATTATGGAGCCAGTTGCACTGAGTGGCCTATCCTCAAATTCATCTAAGAGAACAAACTCAATTCTTTTTGCATTTTCAAACCTAGATGTCGTTAGAAATGTTTATTTTTCTAAAATGTGCAACGCAAAGCACCATTCCAGAAGAATCCTCATTAGCGAAAAGTCTCCAAAAATGCACATCATAAAAATCATTTTCTAAGATGTATTGCATTATGAAAAAGGATTTGCAAAATTGCAAATAAAAAATGCAGATGCTTGGAGAAATGTGCACCAAACTACACAGTAGTAGTTTAGATGTTTAGCTACTCCAATTTCCATTAATAAAAATAGGAGATGGAGAAAAACCCAAAAGTTGCAAAAATGGGAACCTGTCAAATACTTAAACTCTGGTTTTACCTTGGCCCAACCTGACGCCCTATAGATCTGTATGTCGAAGAATGTGTCTCTTTAGCTTTCCATACGGATGTTGAGAATAACTATGGAACGCAACTCTGCTTGATTAATAAAACATCTAAAGAAGCTTTCTCTTGAAATAATGATGCTGGATCAACTTATCCAACATTTTCATCAATCTCCATTTTGGAATGGACAAGGAAGAGGAAGAGGAAGGAAAGCAGATAGCTTGCCAGCTCTAAAATGAAGCATTATTATTGTTATTATTATTACATGTAATGACTTTACAATGAGGAGTTTCGCATGTATTGTATGCATTTGGTTTTAACACCTAGCAAAAATTTGATCTTTTATGTATGAGAGTATATAAAATAAATATGGCTGAAATCTCAGATTGTGACTTCAGCATTATTTTCTAGACCCATTTAATTAAAAATGGAGATTCCCTCTCATCTCATGTCATAAAAAGCAGGAGAGAGAAAATGAGAGAGAAGCAAAGAACAATTAAACCCACCACACAGCAGTCGCCCCCCGTGGTACGAGGAAGACGCCATAGGTGGACTCTGTCATGGAACCGCTGGGTTTTATCACTGTTTAATGATTTGTTGCACTATTTATAGGATAAACAATAAATCTAACATGATTCATCATATTACCCAATAAATCATGGGACAAATCATTAAGCAGCGTGATAAAAATCAAGTGTTTTAGAAATAAGTTAATCTAGGATGCCAATGTGTAAACTAAACAGTTGCTTAAAAACCCTATTTGCTAATCACTTTTACATAAAGGAAGATTGATGATTATGTAGATTAAATGTGTGCTTATTCCTATAACCAGCTGATAATCACATGTTCCTTGCCTGTCTCCTTTGAAAGAAAAATCAAAGCTAAAAAGCCTGAATAGAAAATATGGGGAGTCGTTTGCTTGCTATTTAGAGACTTCTACTTACTAAGAGTTCACCCACAAGGTTCTCTGGGCTTTTGAATGACAAAACAGTTAATTAAATGTGCAGCAATGGAAATGTCTAGCAGAGAGGATATTTTGGCTATAAATTCTGTAATATCCTAATTAACACTTTCATTAAGGCTTGATGGCTGATTCTAACGCAGCTTGGTTCTTCAAGACCAAATGTAGCCTTGTGCCTCGCTTGCTTGTGACAAGCAGTTTTATAGCTTCCCTGCCCACAGAGCTATGCGGCACTTTGAATTATCCTTAAGGGCTCCACACACACTTGTGGGCCCAATATCATACATGACTAGTGCAATTCAACCCAGGGTCCTTAATATACGTTCTCCAGATGGAGATACTGTCCTCTGAAGGCTTAACTAAAGATTACTAACTTAAATCTTTCCGGAGTCAAAAGTTGCTTCTCGTGAGTAAAATAAACCTGTTTGTTCCTTTCAAAGGACGAGTCGTGAAAGGAAACTAGATGGGGAAATCGTTTTAAATTTTAATTTTGAAGTATCAGATCTTTTCCGGAAGAATTCTTGCTAGCAGATAGCTTTGTTTCATCTGGTTTGAAAAGAAAGATGCAAGCTTCAAGAAACAGTTTCCTGCAAAGGATGCTACGCTCGTTGGTATGTAAATTGGTAAATAAAAAACAGTAAAGTTTGTCCTTTCTTGTTTCAGTTATTTTAATGAACAAACGCAACAAAACAGAGATGATAACAATAACGGAAAAAAATGATTTTGTATTCTCCAAGATTTTCTCCTCTGCACCTCAAAAAGGGAATATTACAATCTGGACATTTCTAGCTGTGTGATTCTAAGGCTACATTATAGTTGAGCTACCAGATCTAATGTTCTCGCCTACCATCAGGATCTTCAGGCTGAAGAAAATCAACCTTTAAAAAGAGTGGAGGATTTCTTAAGAGATGGGTGACCTTGAAACTTCTTGTGGGGAAAACCCCCTCAGAACTCTGAGGGAACAGTCAAAGAGTTGCTAAGCATTCCCTGCCCAGAGAAGCTCTTTAGAATCCACTTGCTTCTCTTGGTCCTCTGAGATGACTTGGAAAACAATTACCTTTTCATGGGGCGTTGACTAGCCCTAAAGGTAAAGGTTCCCCTTGCACATATGTGCTAGTAATTCCCGACTCTAGGGGGCGGTGCTCATCTCCGTTTCAAAGCCAAAGAGCCAGCTTTGGAGATGTTCAAAGACATCTCCATGGTCATGTGGCTTCGGAGATGTCCAAAGACGTCTCCATGGTCATGTGGCCGGCATGACTAAACACCAAAGGTGCACGGAACGCTGTTCCCTTCTCACCAAAGATGGTCTCTATTTTTCTACTTGCATTTTTTTACGTGTTTTCACACTGCTAGGTTGGCAGAAGCTGGGACAAGTCACAGGAGCTCACCCCATTACGCAGCACCAGGGATTCAAACCGCTGAACTGCCGACCTTTCGATCGACAAGCTCAGCGTTTTAGCCACTGAGCCACCACATTCCTTTGAGTAGCCCTACTCCATGCAAATTAACTATCAAGCATATCAGGAGCATAGCTTCAGGTTGATGATGGTTTTCTAAGTTGTGTTTCATGCAAGGAAGAATGTACTAATCCCCCCCCCCCCCCAAAAAAAAGGAGAATGAAAGGAGGATTCCAATGTGCAGTCTGGAATGGAAACCTCTCTCTCTTACTAGCTCAGGAATCTACTGCCACAAAAAACAACCCAACACCTATTGATTTATTTTGGGGGGTGGGAATATTCAATTAGCATCTTTTCCATACAGATCTACAAAGACTGATGAAACGCTTAGGTTTTTCATGGTTTCATCCTACGTTGGTATTCACTGTAGATACGTATCTGGGTCATCTTTTGTGCACCTAGTAACCTGATTATTTGAACAGTAGGTGATTTGGTGAGGAGATTCCAGTTTCAGAGGGGGGGGGAACCCTTAAAATAGTAAATACTTTATATAGATCATCAGACAAAGGTACAGTTACTGCTGTAATAAATGATGGTGCCACCATAAAAGGCTGACTGTAGATAGTGCAATAAGATATTCGTGTAAGGAGATTTGAGATGTAATTTTATATTCTCAGGACATCACAAAGAATCAATAACAGCCACGGTAAGCACTTGAAAAGAGGATCATATTTAAAACTAATTAAAGTGTAACTTTGCATGGTTTCTGCATACTATTTTCTGAAGATATCTTCATTTCCCAATGAAGACCCTGTTGTATATGTTGGACTAAACAGACCCATGTAACTTCTCAGCAAGCTTATCATCTCCATCTTGAACTCCAGAATAGCAATAACACTTAGGCTTATATGCAGCTTCACATAGCTTGTTATGTTACTTAGATTTTACTTTTATGGTATTTTTAGATGTGTGCTACTAATGGTACAGTAGTCCCTGAATCTATTCTGCATCAGTTATCTTAGTTGTTTCTTTGTTTCCAAGTTCTCATTAAGAATGTGGTGTTGACTGTGAAAATATTTGCATACAGGTTATCTGAAGGATCTTCTACTAGTGTTTGGATTTTTCACAAACCCCAAATGGCCAAAATCTTGGGTAATGTTGTGGCCCGCCAGTGGATCTGGCAGCAGATTCGGAGAGTGAGGAGGTTGGGGAGGAACATGGGCCAGTCCTGGAGTCTGGGGAAGGCTCTGATGAGGGCTCTGTGTCAGAGGCAGAGAGGGTGCCAGAGCCATATGCCAGTTATCAGCTGCCTTCTGAGTCTGACATCAGTGAGGCAGACAAACAGCTGGAGCCTATTCCCAGGGTACACAATGCGCAGATTTGCCAGATGAAGGGAACAGCTAAAGAACAAGGGTCGACTTGGGAGTAAGGCCACGAATCGTTAGAGGCATTTAAAAGAAAAAAAAAGTCTCTGCTGATCAGGCAACTCAGCTTGGATCGTCAGAGGAATTTAAAAGAATTTTTTTTTCCTTTTAAAAGCCTTTGACGATCCCAGCTGAGTCACACGATCATCAGAGGCTTTTTTTTTTTTTTTTTACTTTTAAAAGCATTTTTTTCACGTAAAGACCAGCTGGCCAGTGTGCATGCACATGATGGAACTCGGAAGAGCAGCTGGCGACAGCACACATGCCCACAAAGAGGGCTTGGCGTGCCACCTCTGGCCATAGGTTCACCATCACAGATATATAGCATTCCTCTCTTATTTTTCCTCACAACAATCTTGTGGGATAGTTTGGGCTGAGAGAAAGTCTGTGTCTCTAATGCAATCAAAGTCAACTTCAGGCCAGTTCTAACTATCGGGTTGCCTCACACTGATTCTCCATTGGAAGTAAAGGAAACCAGGTCTCCAGTTGTGGCACAAAGCTTCTCAACCCCACACAACACCAAGAACCAGGCATCAAACAGCCCACTTATGAAGATAGCTACTTCTCATTTGGCTACCTCCCGCTATTCTGTGGGAGGGGAGAAATGCCAGTGCATTTATCTCTTGGCTTCCTTTGCCTTCTTCCACAAGCAACAAGTACAAGTAGGTCTTCTCCAGTCACCACTTTTTGTTTCATTTGCATCCTTATTAGAAGAGACCAGAAACCTTTCTACTTGGAATACTAAACGGACAATATGAAAAAGAAATAACATATTTAATTATACATATGATAACAGCAGCACGAATACTATATGCACAATACTGGAAGAGTAGTGAGATACCGACAGAAGATAGGGTAATTAGCAAAACCATGGAATGTGCAGAATTAGATAAACTCACTAAGGAACTACAAAATAGGGAGGAACATGATTACTATCTAGTATGGGAAAGGTGGTATTGTTGGTTGGAAAAGAGAAAAGAGAAAAAGGGTCAGGAAGTAAATTGAACTACCAAATACAGAAAGAGGAAAACATAATACACATACAAGTCAATAATAAACCAGAAAGATTGATAGAAGGGAAAAGACCAAATAAGGAGGAGTTAAATCATGAAATAAGATTACAGACTACAGTTGCGATAATAGTTGATTTTGTGTTTATATGTTTCTGTTTTGTATGTTTTACTGTTTTATTGTTTAGTTTGTTTTACTGTTTTATTGTTTTGTCTAGTCTGTATATATAAATAAAAATTGAAAAAAAAAAAAAAGAAGAGTATGATTTTCCTGAAGTTGAAAGTAGGGAGTGGGTGGAAAAAAGGAAGTGCTCCTTGCATCATCAGAAACACTGACGAGTTCTCCCCACCCCCACCCCCACCCCCAGATTCCAGGTGATAATCCAAGCCGAGCTGACAGCAAATAGTATGTGAGATGCATGATTGGCAATTTGAGCAATGCCAAGTGAAATGTGAATCTCACAACTCATTGAAAGAAAGGAACTGAGCATTTTTCCAGTTAAATTAACGTGGGCTGGAACGAAACAGGAGCAGACAGTTGAGAAGGAAATGGAACTGCAATTGGGGCTGGCCTTAAGAGTTGCAGCCCTCGGTGCTCTCTTAATGGAGGAGTTAGACATGTATAGTTTATAGTTGTCTACAGAAAGTGTCATCAAGATCAATCCAAACTGAAAGGAGCAATTTTCCTTAACCTATTTCAAAGCTTAGCCATACAATAGCTAGGCTTATACATCCTGCTAAGCCCTAAGCCTTCTAAACATGGTTTGATTAAGGTACCAAATGGTCTAGCTTTACATCTTTTGTTAAGCTATCAAAAGGGGCAAACCAAAGGTTTGTAAAACCTGAGCATTTTTATCTACAGATCAATATAGATCTAGAGCAAGGGTGTCAAACTCAAGGCACGCAGGCTAGATCTGGCCTGCAGGGTGCTTAGATTCAGCCCACTGGCCTGGGCTGGACTGGAAACAGCAAAGAACCAGCCCACGGGGCCTCTGCCAGTGAAAACAGAGTTCAGAGGGGTTGTGGCGGCTTCCTGCAGCCCTCTGCCAGCGAAAAAAGAGCTCGGAGGGGTTCCCCCCAAGCTCCATTTTTGCTGGCAGAGGGCTATCAAAACAAACTAAAAACAAAACGAAAGGAGAAGTGTTTCCCCTTTTGCATTTGAGTATGCAAGAAGGGACAGGAAAGGAGAAAGGGAAAGAGGAAAGACAAAAAAAAAGAAGGGAAGATGGGAAGAGAGCAAGGAAGGAAAAATAAGGAAAGAGGGGAAGAAAGAGGGAAGGAAAAAAGAAGAGGGAGGGAGGGTGGGAGGAAGGAAGATTATAATGAGAGTGAGGGAGGGTCTCAGGGAAGTCCTCTCTTAGCACTTGGCCACTACAGGTGCCCCCAACAGGTGCCCCATGTCATGGCAACCCCAGCCACGCCCCCAGCCACTCTCATCCCCCTGGCCCTCTAAGGTCAAACCCAACCCTGATGTGGCCCTCAATGAAATTGAGTTTGACAGCCCTGATCTATAGACAAATATTTATACTGCATTCAATGTCCCCTAATATAATCATGGGAGTCACGTAATATATGAAATAATTATATGATATTTTACCCAATGTATAAATCCCATGCTAATCCAGAATTTAATGGATGATTTTGTTAAACTCGCCAAAATATCAACTTGCACATTTTATATTTAGCTGCAATACCTGAATTTGCACATTGCACTGACCTAAACCTAAGAAATCTATTTATATGGCTTTGATACTGTGCATAAAGTCACATGAACAGCAAGCATGCTTTAGCTTTCTGAAATGTAGCTTTGTATCTTGCCCTAAGTCACAATGGGACCGATCTGGATTAAGCACACTGTGTTTCATAAATCTTGCTTTACAATGTAGTGGGATCTATGAATAGTTCTTATTTATCTTGCAGTCAGACTGAATACGCAGCACTGGATCCAGTTTTAAGAAAGACTTTATCAAACTGAACAGCCAGGAAAATGATCTAGAACCCAGGGAATGCTTGAATTATCTGAAGCTAGGAAGCAAAAAAAAAAAGTAAGTTAAAAAATAAGCAAATATCTTCAAACATGATGAATGGAAAGATACTTTAATTCTCACCATGGGCATCATCAGAAACTTCCTATGGTAAAAGTTGCTGGACAATGAAATGGGATTTACTCAGGGGGTGTGGAATGAAACCATTAAGAACTTTGAAGAACAGAAAGAAATCCAGAACTTCCATTTATTACTAGGGATACCATAAATCATCTGCTGCCAACTTTAATCCTGCTTAGTATTTCACTTTGGTCAATTTAATAATGTTGGCATGAAGATGCATGCATGCTTCCATGTACCGTTCAGCTAATGTACCCTTTCCACCTGCACATGTTTCTTAATGCATGTTTTTCTCCCAGCATTGCTTTCCAGTGCATTTGGTCTGCTCCTTCCTTCCAAGATTTACACTCTTGGTACTGTACAAAATTCAGTTTCGTCTACTCACTAGGAAATGAACAGAGAGCAAGTTTCCATTGTCTGAATTCCTTCCTCAGCCCAGCAGGAAAAAAAAAATAAAACCACAAATGCTTTAGAGGGAGAAACTAAACATCTTACGATATATATATTTCATTCCCTTTGAACTATTCTCCGTTTTATCGTGGTTCTTGAAAATGCTTTCTCTTCTGGCCTCCCCTTGTTACTCCTATCAGCACCACCTCCGAGGATCTTGCTCCCTTCCCACAAATGTGTTTTACTAAATATGCAGACAGGGGTGGGGGGTGGGGGTGGGGGAAACACTGGACCAAATTAATACCAGGCAACAAAGAATCATTTAGCATATAGATAAGTCAATTTATCATGGACTTTCTACAAGAAGAAACACTAATTTTCATGGCCGTGACCCTGACAAATGTTTCTGAAGACTGTTCTTTAAGGGTGGTCATCTGAAGTGTGGCAAGGCTTTGCTTTTCCTGCCTTGTGAGCTTAATAAACTATCGGTGTCAGAAGTGTTGGCAGTCCATTCTTTGCTTGTTTGGTTCATCTAGTCCCCCGAATAAAGCTTTGCAGTAACACCGTGGTGTGACTTAGATAGCGTGGCTGACATTATTGATTTCTATCCACAGTACACTTTGTCAAAAATCAAATAGAAGGCCCTCTGGACCTCTTCACCTTTATCAAATATGCTACAAACAAGCTTGGGAGGGAAGGAGGGGAGGGAAGGAGGGAGAAAGAGAGAGAGAGAGAGAGAAAGAGAGAAACAGGGCTTCCATTCCTTTGTAAATGTTAGCATCAACTCTATTGCAGTCTTGAGCTCAAAGCCGGTTGCCCAGCAGTTCTGCAAGAAACAGATCATGTTCGTAGAGTCCTCCTGGATTGGGAATTGTTTAGATGTTTCTTTAGAAGGACATCTTGTCCCCAAAGAAAAATTCAGATACATTTGATGTACATGTTGCAGTCATTTTGGCACCGGTTTGGGCGAAGGGATGCTTTGGACTTTGAAAAAGTATATTTGTTTGATTGTCATTTGTTGCTCGTTTGCAAGAAGAGGTAAATTAGGAGGACAGCGTGGAAAAGGTTCGTTCTGGAGATTTGCCGCAATTGTTAGTCTGTGTTAACTTTGGTAGTACAGTTGTGGCAAAGCCATCTATGATAAGTAATGCCCAGCCATTATTATTCGGAACTAATACTTCTGCAAATTTCTACAGGAATGCAATCTCCAGTTTCACAAAAAGAGAAATCTCTGATTTTTTTTTTTTTTTAAATGAAATATTCTCAGAGAAAGAGTACATTTTCAGAACTTCTTGCAGTTTGCGTTTCCTTCAGGGATAACATTTTTTTTAAAAAAAATGATAATAATTTGCAGTCCCTTTTTCTTGCTTTTTTTGTATTTCAATAGAAGAAAATGAAGTTTGTCATAAGGGTCTGCGGTGGAATGTTATCATAAAAATGCATCATGTTGGTCAGATGTATGCATTAAGTATGCCATAAACATTCCCACTGGCCACCAACTTTAGTCTCTCCTCTTTTTCTCTCCTGACACAGAGAAAATATTATGCAGGGACTCGTTCCTAGTGAATCTGTGTGATTCATTGCCCAATTTTAAACTGCCAAGCTGCTAAATTGCATCAGGTCTGCCAAAATTCATTCCAGGACTACGAGGAGATATGAAAAATTAAATGTCATCTTGGTACAGTGGAAAACTTTTACCTTTCAGAGAACAGAATATGCTACATTCTGTAATGATGGATGATAGCCCATGGCTATACTTAACCTACTTAGTAATGTCATGTAGAGTAAAGCATGTTTACCTAAAAAAATGGCAGAAGACATAAACTGTATCAAGGTCTGACATCAATGCATTTTCCTCCAAATAAAGTGACTTTTTATGTTGATTCCCCTATATAAAATAATTTTTTCTCATCAGCCTTTGTGGACAGCATATTATGATGGAAGGGCTAAGCAGGAAAAGAATATGTGCCTCTTCGGTGGTTATTTTCAGAGACAACAATGCTTTTTTTCCTGCTTTCTCTCCTTCCTTCCTTCCTTCCTTCCTTTTTTTTCCCTTCTTCTTCTTCCAATCTCCCCCTCCTTTTACCTCCTTTACCAGGAATGCTTTCCAATCTCTTCTTGACACAGCTTAATCACGGAAACCCATGCAAACGACGCAGGAGGAGAAATAAACGAGAAATGGGAAAGGGGGCACAGAGCCCTGAGAATCTCACCCATCAACATTAGGAACTGTGGACAGAGACCCTCATCTCCCCTTCGCCTCCTTCATAACGTGGCCTTTTGAGTGACAGGTTCATTCATTTCTAACACACAACCCCAGAGACTTTTAATTCAGATTATGATGATGCCATTTTGGGTTTTCCTCTCCCCTCCTTAGAAAGTTTCCTGTTTCTCTTCTTTTTATCTTTAAAAAGATAAAGAAGGAGGGGAAGGAGGGGACGGTTTCTAAGATCCAGGATGCTCTTCCAAATCTTTTCTCCCTTCCGTCTCGTCTGATGCCTGAGAATTGAGGGCTCCTTCCTCTCTGTGGCTCAAACGGTTATATTTATTATTATGAATACTTGTTGTATTAATCATTACGATAAATGACTGGAGTGCCTCATTTAGAGAAACTTCTCTTCTATGTCATTGTTATAAATGACTGCCAAAGCTAAGTTTCACCGAAGGCAGCTTCGTTCACTTCTTCATATTTTTCTGTCCAAGCGACGTTGTTCCTATCATCAAACAATACGCTGGGAGGGTCGTTGTAGCCTAGCAAAGATGTCCATGTGTAGGGAAAAGACAGTTGTTGTCTTCTTGTTGTTGGTTTGAGGGTGGGATTTTATTTTTTTTTTCAATCTCTTTTTCTCCCCCACATTCCCTCCACTTCTTAGGTGAACGAGAGAAATTCCCTCCACATCTTTATTTGATTAAATTATTCAGTGCTACAAACTACAATCATGCTTTATTAAAAATTATTACAAATTCATGCAAGGACTACAGGATGTGAAAGAATTTATTGCCTGCTTGTTTTTCTAATTTACATCATTGATTTTGCAGAGAAGAGTTTTAAAAACAATCTTTATTACATAGATTTTAAGGGGAAATCACAGAGTAACGTCTCTGAAGATTTATGATCCACCACACGTTGATTTTATTTACTTTTTTATTTCTTTGCTTTCAGTTGTCGGGTGGGGGGGGGCTTGGAAAGAAGAGGAAAGATTGAAATGTAAAATGGAGGATGGACCTGTGAATAGCATGGCAGTGAGATGAAATGAAAGCAAGGGTATATTGCACACTTGACATACCAAAACATGAGGGAGGGAGGGAAGGGGGGGAGAAAGGAAGGAAGGAAGGAAGGAAGGAAGGAAGGAAGGAAGGAAGGAAGGAAGGAAGGAAGGAAGGAAGGGGTAGGGAGGGAGAGAGGAAGGAAGGAAGGAAGGAAGGAAGGAAGGAAGGAAGGAAGGAAGGAAGGAAGGAAGGAAGGAAGGAAGGAAGGAAGGAAGGAAGGACAGACCAGTGCCCGGTTCCTAAGTCAATAGAGTAACCGGGCAAAATGAATGATTGGTAAGTAGTACAATATAACATATCTATCCCTGTTGCTAAATCTACCCAAAATGTTATTTGAACAATTCATCATTTAAAGAAATCACATGTACAGTTTAGTAAGTTCAGGGATGGCATTCTGTTTTCCTGACTTACATCAATAATAAAAAAGGCAGCCTTAACTATTGTGATGGGCCAAAGAAGAGAAGGGGGGGGAGAGAGAGGGAGAGAGAAAGAGGGAGGGAGGGAGGAGGAGAGAGAGAGAGAAAGAAAAAAACGCTACTGCAGCCAAGATGAGACAAGTAGCTATCCAAACCAAGGCTCCTGCTTCTTAAAGAAATAAATGTCATATTGTATTAGAAGCCATTTATAAACATGAAATGTGCATGCAAATTTGCACTTAAAAGCTTAATTTAATATAATCCACATTGGTGATGCTTTTCACCGGTTATCCCAGCTAACCCATGAATGATTAAAGGCCAGTTACTGTACTCTTGTTTCCATTTTGCCTTCACTTTCTCTCTCTCTCTCTCTCTCTCTCTATCTCTCTCTCTCTCTCTCTCTCCTCCAAAGAACCAAGTCCACAGTTTTGAAAAAGTCTGCTTACCATTGAATTCTGAGCAATGACTGGCTACTTCAGCAATTAAAATCCAGGGCAAAGACACAGCAGGTTCGTTTGGCTGAAAGAGTCCGCCATTCATCATCTCAGCTGCCATAAAATAGCGCTAGATGGAATCTTTGATTTTAGCTTTAGAAGAACATAAATCAAAATCTAAAGCATGGCTGTCAGAGAGATCTCCAGAATTATCCATTTGAGAGAGGCCGGGCATAGAGGGTGTTCTCCTCCATTGTTCAAACCGCGTTCATCTCCTGATGCATGTGAAAAAGGACCTACCCAAGCAATTGCTGTTGTATCTCTAGGTTTATCCTAAGTGACCCATAAAAATGGCTCTCAAAGAGAAGAGTTGATAACTTTAGTTGCAGTAATTGGGTACTTGATCTGCCTGAATACAAAATAAATTGAGGAGCCAAGCTAGTGCAGCATACAGGCAGAGACTCTTTTTCTCTGGCCGTGGGATGATGGATCAACAAAAGCAGTTCAACATCATGAAACCAAGCAGGAATGACTGTCAATGACTGTCATCTTGAAGACCAAGATCTACCAGGATACCTCTAACAAGTTGACATAAAGTGTTAGTACCACTCTACACTGTGCCGATGAGGCATCCAGTTTTGGTTACCATGATACAAAGAAGATGTTGAGACCCTAGAAAGTCTTCAAAGAAAAGCAACAGAGATGATAAAGGGTCTGAAGACTAATCTGTACGATGAACAATTTAGGGATCTACGTATGTCCAGTCTAATTAAGAGAAGGGATAGGGGTGATATGTCTTCCACTACTTGAGAGACTGTCACAGAGAAGAGGGAGTCAACCCATTCTTCAAGGCTCCTGAGGGCAAGACCAGGAGTGAAATCCAGCAAGTTCTGACAGGTTTTGGAGAACCGGTAGCGGAAATTTTCAGTAGTTTGAAGAACCGGCAAATACCACCTCTGGCTGGCCCCAGAGTGAGGTGGGAATGGGGATTTTGCAATATCCTTCCCCCAGGAGTGGGGAGGAAATGGAGATTTTGCACTTTCCTTCCCCTGCCATACCCACCAAGCCATGCCAACCAAGCCACGCCATGCCCACCAAGCCACACCCACAGAACCAGTAGTAAGAAAATTTGAATTTCACCACTGGGCAAGACAAGAAGTAATGGGTGAAAGATTATTAAAGAGACATCCTACCTAGAACTTCCTGACAGTGAGAAGAATTAATCAGTGTAATGGTTTATCTCCAGAAATTGTAGGTGTTTTGTCTCTGGAGGTTTCCAAGAAGGGAATGGACAGCCATTTTTCCAGAATGGTATAAGGTCTCCTTCTTGAGCCAGGAATTGGACTAGAAGACTTCCAAAATCCCTTCCAAACCTCTTATTCTATGTCCTAAATTATCAAGACAAACTGCACCTGCTGTTTAGGTTTATGAGAGTAAATGCAGAAACATACAGTATATGCATATGAGATGGGGAAGTTGAACAGAAATCACATAGTTACAGAAACTGCGAGTCAAAATAGAAACAGTCATGGGAGATGGTTCAGAAATCATGAGCAGGCTGCAGATCTCCCAAGGGAACGCAAGAAGGCCTTTTATTTATCAACTTCACATCTACAGTTTTTTGTTCAATTAAAGGTCCAAATTAGTATTGATATTTCCTACAATATAAAAAAAACCTTTAAGCAGAGGGAGGGAGGGAGGGAGGGAGGGAGGGAGAGAAAGGGGGGAGTGGGGAGAGAGAGAGGGAGGGAGGGGAGAGAGGGAGGGAAAGGAGAGAGAGAGAGAGAGAGAGAGAGAGAGAGAGAGAGAGAGAGAGAGAGAGAACTGAAATAAAGGTATTCAACCCACTAAAGAAAAGTGTGAGGACTTGCAAGAGAGCAAGCCAAGATAAAAGGAATCATTGCTCCAAGTACAGCTACTGCTCGCTCTGTAGGAAGCACCCCGGGACTTTTAGTTGAACCCAGCTTATTTACAATAACAAAATTACACAAATTGCTTACAGTCCCTTAGTCTGCTTCTCCTAGCAGAAACCTCGCTCTCTGCTACCTTCTGCTTCTGTTCCTTCTGGGCTCGTCTTTCCAAATTTACTTTGCCCCCTCCTTCTCCGATTCCCTGATTAGGATCACCTTTCACTACAGTGAGCACAAAATGTGACATTAGACAAACATTCTTCTCTAAACTGTTCTCCTGTTTTGATCTTTGGGAGGAAAAAGGATTAATAAAATCGTGCAACACAGAGGGCTCTCAAAAAAATCAACTAATCCGTCCCGTTACAGGGGAAGGTAGGGAAGGCAGCTTTGGCCTCCTGTCTAGAGTGAAGAGTCCACTTGGTTTTACTACTACTGAATAGTTTGTACCATCAGGAAAATTTTGTTCTTTAAAAATATATATAAATCTCCTTCTTCTTCTTCTTCTTTATGTTCTTTGAACCTGTCGTCTTGTCTATTACTCCCTGGAGGAACAGAAAACAAATTTGTTCCATTATCTTTGTGACAGCCCTTCAGATTTGGAGGATAGCCTCTCCACTCTCCGGAGAACTTTAATAGAGGGCATGGGTATATCCCAGAGAAAACAGGCATATTGTTTGGTTGGGGACCCAGTCATTACACAAAGTGTGATTTATGACTTAGCATATTGGGTCATCTTGACTAATTGTGATTATCTGTTGAACCAAGATTAAGCTAACCATGGCTTAGAGCAGTGATGGCAAATCTATGGCAAACGTGTCAGAGGTGGCAATAGAGCCTTCTCACCATCGCCAGCTGCTCTTCTGGTTTCCGAATTGGTCTTCGTGGGTGCTGGAACACCAGAAAACAGTCTGAAAACAGCCCCAAAAATGGTTTGAAAAGAGCCCAAGAAATGGCCTGAAAAACAGGCCATTTGGGGCGCATTTTCGAGCTGTTTTCAGGGCCAAAATCGGCCTGAAATCGGCCCTGAAAACTGCCCCCAAAACAGCCAAAAACGGCCAAAAAACAGGCATGCATATGCCAGCCAGCTGGTCTTTGGGTTTATGCTGCTCTATTGCATGCGAAGACCACGCGTGTTCTGATTTGGGCACCATGATTTGGTGCCAAAAAGGTTCGCCTCACTAACTTAAAGTGATCCGTTAATTGAATGATTGACTGGAAACCCTGGATCCAAGACTCCTCCTCACATCTGTGATAAAGTTCTGCTCTCCCAACCTTAGTCAAAAAAAAATATATTTTGGTCTAAAATCAGTGCCCCTACAGTCCGTCAGCTTTTACTCTGCCTCAACCTCAGAATCAGCCTTCCTTGCTGCCTACACCTACCGGGCAGTGATGAAATCATTATTATTTTTTTTACTACCGGTTCTGTGGGTGTGGCTTGGTGGGCATGGCAAGAGAAGGATATTGCAAAATCTACATTCCCACCCCACTCTGGGGCCAGCCAGAGGTGGTATTTGCCAGTTTTCCATACTACTCAAAATTTCCACTACCGGTTCTCCAAACTGCTCAAAATTTCCGCTACCGGTTCTCCAGAACCTGTCAGAACCTGCTGGATTTCATCCCTGCTACGGAGTAGCTTCTACCCATCCAAAGACATTTTTTCCTGTTAGAAAACAAACTGTCCCTAGCCAACTTTGATGCTGTGAACTCCAGAAGTCCTCTGCAGTGAACTTCATATTTTGTGTGGTGCTGAACATGAGATATCCCAATCGGCCGCCCTTTAATCCTGACCTAGATATTGAAAAGTTCCTTTTGAGGTTCTAGACACAGGAATGCTGACCTTGAAATAATTCTATGGATAGAGCAGTGTGATTTCCAACTTCCAGAAGAAGCACCTTGGTGAACATCATTCCTGGGTCATGATAGGGGAAAGTGACATCCACACAGGTCTTATGAATCATTTAACTTTGTTTCTGATTGGGAGCATCAGCCTACTGGAAGACCCAAAATTGGCCTTGCATGAGATGTGTGTATGTACACCTACACCTCATGTTGTATATACACACACACAACATTGGTGGGTTTCTACCAGTTCACCCCGGTTTGGGTGAACCTGTAGCGGCGGCAGGAGGCTCCACCCGCCCACCCAGACATCATCACGGATGTTCTGCACATGCGCAGAAGCACCACATGCGAGCAAAGTACGCATGTACGCTCACAGTTCCAAACCAGTAGCGGAGTAAGTGAAAACCACTTCTCTCTCTCTCTCTCTCTCTCTCTCTCTCTCTCTCTCTCTCTCTCTCTCTCTCTCTCTCTCTCTCACACACACACACACACACACACACACACACACATTGTAAACAAGTTTAGTCCAAGCTGCACCAATGCTCCACCTGATGACTGCACAAAAAACAGCTATGGCATTACCAAACTTCCTGCCCCAGCTAAGAAGGACAACCTGCAATTGTCCAATTAGAGCCTGAAGATTACCAACCTCTTGAAGACTCCTCCGTGCTGTCTAGCTCAGGGGTCAGCAACCTGCAGCTCTGGAACCGCATGTGGCTCTTTCACCCCTCTGCTGAAGTTCCCTGTCACTCAAAATATGCGTGCCAACTGCCAATGTGTGATACCTGCTGGCAAGCGATTTATTGAGCTTTTCAACCCCCAGTAGGTCAACCACGGATAAATCCAAGAAAAGAAAAGTTTCAGAAGAAAACAGAATGTTTAATTCAACTACATATGCTGGTTTTGTGGCCGCTCAAGAAATAGTCAGGCACGGGAAGGGTTTTGTGGCTCCTGGTGTTTTCTTTTCTGGGGGAAATGGGTCCAAATGGCTCTTTGAGTGTTTGAGGATTGGTGGTTCAGGAACGTTCTCGAATGTGGTCTTGAATGTTCTCATTGAGGTCTTTTTCCAGCATAGAAAATGATTTTTCCACATCATTCAGGAAACTGGATTATTGTTCCATCATAAATCAGCTATCTATAATTTAGGTGGTGCATTGCACAAATTCAGGAAGTGTGTTGAGTTAAGATTGATGCTGCATCCTGAATATACTTTTCTTTGTTACTACCTAGATTCTTTTTTCACCTGTCAGAAATCTACTTCTTGGCTGTTGGGCTGGCTTTCAATTCCTACCTTTGGATTTTGACACCTTGTCTTTTACCTGAACTGTGGCCAAGACAGGTTCACACCTGGCTGTAAGTCACTAGTTGACCTTTAGTTGCTGTGATCTTTTTAGCAAATAGATTGCTTGATTCTCCTGCAATCTTGGCCTTGGAACAAGCAGGCATAATTGTCTTTTTCTTTTTTTTTTGCCTCCTCCTGTGCAGTGTTACATCTCCATTTTTAAAGACAACACTAAGTTTGAATGGTGGTGCAGAATCTCCAGGCCCTTGAAACAGATGGGATTCCACAGCTCAGAGGCTGGTCTTTAAAATCTATCATCATTATTAAAAAGTTGGACATTGTTAAACCTTGGCTGCTGTGTGCCCAGCTGGATTAATTAACACCTACCAGACTGAGAATGTGGACAACCATTTCCCTAAAGACAGATGATCCTTTTGTGTGCCTTATACAGATGATGCATGATGGCACCCCAGCACACAAGACAGCGCACACCCAAGGTATCAGATTCCCAGGGTGAAACTTTTTTCTTTCCAAATCAACTATTAATTCATTGTATAGTCATAAAATTAGAAATCAATAATATTCGTGGTTGAGCCAGATGCTGAAACAATGTCAAATTTCCTACTGTACATTATATTTAATAGTAACAGAGTTGGAAGGGACCTTGGAGGTCATCTAATCCAACCCCTTACTCACACAGGAGACCTATACTAGGGATTCAAACCACCAAACTACTGACCTTTCTGATCAACAAACTCAAGTGTCTTAGCCACTGAGCCTAAAGCTTGGGAGGAGGAGGAGGAGGAGGAGGAGGAGGAGGAGATAGACCAGGGGTCCTCAAACTACAGCCTGGGGCCCAGATACAGCCCGCTGAAGCCATTAGTCTGGCCCGCGTGGGACAGTGAGGCTGCCCCACCCACATTGCCCCACCTATCCACCGGCCCCCACCTGCCTTCTGGAGGCTGAAGCCAAAAATGGGATGTGGGGAGGCCTCAAGAGACCAAAAATGGATTCGTTTTTGGGTGGCAGTGGTACCGGAGTAGTACTGTTACCCTCCCCAGCCTCCAGAGAGAGAGAGAGGGAGGGGGAGACACATAGAGGGGGAGGGAGGGAGGGAGGGGGAGAGAGAGAGAGAGAGAGATGAACAGAATTCCCTACCTGCCCCCCAAGGCAGCCACATTCCTTCACCAACCTGCTTTTCCACCCCGCAGCCCCCCAGGAGCATAACAAATTAAAGTATAATTTGTGTGTATTGTTTAATGGACCGATAAATTGGCCACGCCCACCCAGTCACATAACCACCTAGCCACACCCACCCAGCCAGTCTGCCCACCACCACCAGTCTGAGGGACCGTGAATTGGCCCCCTGTTTAAAAAGTTTGAGGACCCCTGAGATAGAAAGACAGACAAAAAAACAAACAAACTACTGAGACATTGGCTGCTTTATATGGACCTTTGATGAAATATTTTCCCTGCTCTCCTCCAGCTGTCTCTTGCCTTCAAATACAACATTCAATTATATGAGCTCATTTCCACAATTCCCAATTAGAAATTATCCAAAAAAAAAAAAAAAGACTCCTCTAAATATTAGTTTGCTAATGGGCTTCTTTGACAGAACACTTGAAAACTGAGGAATTTGAAGGCCCAGCAAAGTAATTTCTCCCCGTGATGTTCTGTTATAACAGTGTCAACATTCATCAGACTTGCTCACTTTAGTAACTTCATTATAGCAGCTTCTCTGCACTTTAACCTATTTTTCCCACTTCTTTGCAATACAGAAACCTCTTTAGAGTCTAATGCCTTAAGCATATTTGGAGATTTCTCCTTTATAATGAACAGCCCTTTTGAAGTAAAGGGCAGAGGCAACAATCATTTGGGCCCCTGGGGGCCAAACTTTAGTCTCTGATATATGAAAGGAGTGTCCAAATTTACTGGTATTCCAGAAAAGATTGTTCAAAACTTGCCACCCACTATGTATCAGTATTCCTTGAAAAGCCTTGTTCTGGCTGTTTATTGCTTCCCCAGCTGCTATCAATGCAATACAATCAATACTGATAGACATATAAAGACAGAAACATTTAAATATTGTTATGTGAGGAGGGGAAAACTTAGACAAGTGCCTCTCGTGTTAAAGGTCTGTGGAGATTCGCAGTCATTCAGGTCACAGTTGTCTCAAAGCAGTGGTGAAATCCAAATTTTTTAACTACTGGTTCTGTGGGTGTGGCTTGGGGGGCATGGTGTGGCATGGTAGGCGTGACAGGTGAAGGATATTGCAAAATGTCCATTCCCGCCCCACCCTGGGGCCAGCCATAGATGGTATTTGCCAGTTCTCCGACCTACTCAAAATTTCGGAAATGATATAGGGCCATGATGGCGAACGTATAGCACGCAAGCTCAACTCCACTTCGCATGCACCTGTGCCTCCCACCAACCAGCTGACTTTTTGGTCTCTGCTGCATATCCATGGAGGATACGACACATGTGGGAGACTAATGCCTCCTACTAAAGGCAGCATTTAACATCCAGCTGCCTGCAATAACACCAGTTCGAAACTCCCCAGGCTCAAGGTCAACTCAGCATTCCATCCTTTCTAAGGTGGGTAAATTGAGGACCCAGTTGTGGGGGCAATAAGCTGACTTTGTATAAAATATACAAAAGTATGAAGGCTATTGCTTAATGCACTGTAAGCCGCCCTGAGTCTCCGGAGAAGGGCGGCATATAAATCAAATTTAAAATTTAAAAAAAATTTTAAAAATGTGTGCATGCCAGGGGGTGGCAGGGGGGTTGCGCGCACATGCATGGGGGTGGGGGAGCACGTGGGGGTATGGCAAGCACCCCGTAGGGCCTGTTTTGAGCCTAGCAGGCCTCCCTGCAGCCTCCTGGGACCAAAAACGGGCCACGGGTGCGGCGCGGCACACGGGAGAGGGGCACGGGGAAGTTATGCACGCATTGCATTATGGGTGCCACATGCACAAGCACTTTTTGGCGCACACATGCACTTTTGGCACGCAACAACAAAAATGTTAGCCGTCACAGCTATAGGATTTCCTGCTTGAGAATGGGGTTGGACTGGAAAACTCCAAGGCCTTCCCAACCCTATTATTCTGCAGTATGTTCGCTGATTTATTCTAGATGCTTCTGAATCATTTCAATGACCTGCAATGACTCTCAACCACAGCTTCCCCCCAAGCTGCCTCGACTGAATTAGACTAACAATCCAACCCAAGTGAGGATGCGCAGTCATTTTTGGACCAATAGACCTCACTCGATCCTGGACCAGACACACAGATGGTAGAACGAGGACCCAAAAAAAAAAAAAAATACATTTGATATAATTCATTTGAAATGTCACCGTCACAATGAGTATAGCCCCTGTGCCTTCAGTAATCACCTGTTTCTATCATGTGAAACGATTGCAATCTTCTGCCAAATTCTGAGGGGATTCTGAGCATTATGAAGAAGGGATGAAGGGGTGGGAAACCAATACTGTATATCAGTGTTGCTCAGCCTTGGCCACTTGATGATATATGCACTTCAATTCCCAGAATTCCCCAGCTAGCAGCCACACTGAAATTCAGTGGCAAAATTTTCTGTGGCTGCACACAAAATAAGGCTAAATACAGTGGTGAAATGCTCTGAAGTCTGCTATCGGTTCGCTTCGTTACTGGTTCACTGCGCAAGCGCATGCATAGGGCATGCCAAAGGTGTGCTTTGCACACATGTGCTAAGCACAGCACTGAAATAGGAGGTTTAAGAAGCCTTTTCTAAGGTAAGTAGAACAGGAAGAAATAGCTGTGCCGCGCAATTTAGATTCTAACTCTAAATCTAAAAATGCTACCAGTTCAAACAAACTGGTATTTCCAACGATCAGCTGTGCCTGCTTTCTAGCAAATATAAATCGTACGGCACAGCTGATCGTCGGAAATACCAGTTCATCCGAACTGGTAGCATTTTTTTTTAACTACCGGTTTGCCCGAACCAGTCCGAACCAGTAGCATTTTACCCCTGGCTAAATAGATAGCTGAAACTACTTTCACAACTTCTTTTCCCCTAAAAAAAAAAAAGCAATCCTGTAATGTTCATACCTCTCTCCTGTGGCCTTTGTTTGTAATAATCCCATCCCTGAAAACAAATATGACTTAAAAACTAACAACCAAGCTATTATTATTATTATTATTATTATTATTATTATTATTATTATTATTATTAGTTTGTAAAAAAAATTCAGGGCAAGAAAATCAAAGCTGATGACATTTCATAGAACTTTTAGCATTTCATAATCCTATATTATTACTTTTGCAATATTGGTAGAACTGAAAATGGGCCCCTTCTAGATCTAATCCCACTTACATTTGTCTTAAATTTGTCATCGGGAAACAGTCTGAGAAATTTGTAAATAATAAAAACGTCTGAGCAAAAATTAATTTCACTGAGCATTTGCAACAAGAACTTTTAGTCAGAAACAAATGTAATGCTATATTTCTACACTTTGCAATGCTTTCATATTGTTGACAAAAGTTACTTTCCGTCCCACTAAGAACTTTCTAAAAGCTCGGCTGGCATTTTAGTGTCACATTTTCGGTTATTACTATAAAATTGTAATTAGGTAGTAAATTACAGTGTTAATATTCACTTTGAACAAATAAATGTTAGGAGGACTGGAAATGTGTATGATAATGATAGCATGGGGACCTATTCACTAAGGGAAGCTTTGGCTTTGTTCATAAAAGTTATTTTTCCTATTTTGCGCATTTCATTTCTTGAATTTTCCCCTAAACATCGCCATTTTATGCAAACACAGCATCCTCTACGGCAAAGACTTTTTTTCCACATTCATAATGAGGCTGGGTGTTTCCCAAAGTCGGCATTAAACCAAAAACCACAAAAAAGCAATGTTGTACAAAAGAGATCACAGTTTACTATGTATTCAAGGGCAACCTACAAACACCTGAAAAGAGGTCAAAGAATGACTTCCATCGTACCAGAATTCAGGACTTCAGTCATGGCTTGAAGACACAAAAAAATCAATTTCAGAACAATTGCTTAAACACATCCAACTCAACTCTGGAGTCAATGATGTAGAAAGTCATTGGACTCTCCTACACTGGGAGTGTTTAAGCAAACATTGAGTTAACATCTAACTGGGATGCTTAGCTTGGATTCCTAAGTAGAATGTTAAAATCAAACATCTGTAGAATACAACTCAGGAAAAGAGATTTATGGTGCTACTCATTGGTTTAACTGGGTGGTTAAGAAGCTGAGGGGACAATAGGCAGGGAAGTGAATTAGACAAAGCTGCATCTCTTGTTTATTAGTGTCTTCATTAAGATGGAGATTCTGACAGTCCTCTGAATCTGTCTTTCTCAGAATGCGAGATCCAAGGGCTAACCATACATTTTCCAGAAAAGACTGATCTCAAAATGCTCATCCATAATGTTTGTTTGTTTGTTTGTTTGTTTGTTTGTTTGTTTATTTATTTATTTATTTATTTATTTATTTATTTATTTATTTCAATTTATATACCGCCCTTCTCCCCGGGAGGGGGACTCAGGGCAGTGAACAACCAAATTAAAACACATATAATACAAATATTAAAAGGATTTAAAATTAGATTAAATCGATTGGCGTTCCAAAATAAAAATCTCAAACCCCATTAAAATACCCAATTTAAAACCCCAGAGATTAATAGTACCAAAAATTTTAAAACCCCATTAAAATCAATCAAGCAAGGCCGGCTTGTTGGAATAAATAAGTCTTAAGGGCCTTTCGGAAAGCACGGAGGTCCGGGATCAAACGAATTTCAGGAGGCAGCTCGTTCCATAGGGTGGGTGCCCCCACAGAGAAGGCTCTCACCCTGGGGGCTGCCAGCCATCATTGCTTGGCTGATGGCACCCTGAGAAGGCCCTCTCTGTGTGAGCGTACTGGCCGGTGGGAGGTTATCGGTAGCAGCAGGCGGTCCCGCAAATACCCCGGTCCCATGCCATGGAGCGCTTTAAAGGTCAAAACTAACACCTTGAAGCGCACCCGGAAGACCACCAGAAGCCAGTGCAGCTCGCGCAGGAGAGGTGTCACATGGGAGCGCCCTGGCGCTCCCATAATCACCCATGCGGCCACATTCTGGACCAGTTGGAGCCTCCGGGCGCACCCCAAGGGGAGCCCCATGTAGAGAGCATTACAGTAGTCCAGGCGAGACGTGATGAGCGCATAAGTGACTGTGCACATGGAGTCCCAATCCAGAAAGGGGCGCAACTGGCGCATCAGGCGAACCTGATAAAAGGCCCCCCTGGCCACGGCCGCCATATGCCCTTCCAAGGACAGCCGTGAATCCAGGAGGACACCCAAGTTGCGAGCCCCCTCTGTGGGGGCCAATGACTCACCCGCAATAGCCAGCGATGGCACCAGCTGGCTATACCAGGACGCCGGCATCCACAGCCACTCGGTCTTGGAAGGGTTGAGACGAAGCCTGTTCCTCCCCGTCCAGACCCGCACGACTTCAAGGCACTGGGACATTACTTCGAGGGCATCATTGGGGTGGTCAGGGGTGGAGATGTAATATTCTGGAAAAAATCTCATTTCTTTCCCAATGGTGGACCCAAGCTGAGATCTTTCTTACGCTATGATTCTATGAATTCCTTCATCCTCTACTTTGGAGTGATCATATGCATAATTGGCCATATTTGTATCTTGCATTTAGCAATAACAATAGCACTTAGACTTATATACTGCTTCACAGTGTTTTACAGCACTCTCTAAGTGGTTTACAGAGTCAGTATATATCCTCCAACCACCTGGGTCCTCATTTCATCAGCCTCAGAAGGATGGACAGCTGAGTCAACTTTGAGCCAGTCAGGATCAAACTCTTGGCAGTGACCAGTGAGTTATCCTGCAATATTGCATTTGAATTAGCCTGAGGAAGACTGGAGAATTAATATAATGGTACTCCTTCAGAAGAAAATGTTCACCAGTTTTGGTGGGGGCATGTGTACCAAGTCCTGGGGTTAACAAAGTTAAGAATGCATTAGTATGTATTTGTTTCTTTGTTTGTTTGCCAAACATTACAAGATAGCAGCTATAGGTATAAACATAGACATAAACATAAACAAAGGAAGTAAGTACAAATAATTGGGGGCAGTAGGATTGGGACGGTAGGCACACTGGTGCGCTTATGCATGCCTCCTTACAGACCTCTTATGAATGGGGTGAGGTCCACGGTAGATAGTTTAAGGTTGAAACTGTGGGGGTTAGAGGATGTAACAGAGTCAGGTAGAGCATTCCAGGCGTTGACCACTCTGTTGTTGAAGTCATATTTTCTGCAATCGAGTTTGGAGCGGTTTACCTTGAATTTGTATTGATTGTTTGCCTGTGTATTATTGTGGTTGAAGCTGAAGAAGTCATTGACAGGTAAGATGTTGTAGCAGACAATTTTGTGTACTATGCTTAGATCGGACTGCAGGGGGCACAATTCCAGATTGTCCAAGCCCAGAATTTCAAGCCTGGTGGCATAAGGGATTCTATTGCGAGTAGAGGAGTGGAGGATTCTTCTCGTCAAATACTCTGGACCTGCTCAATCATGTTAATGTCCGATATACAGTGTGGATTCCAGGTGGATGAGCTGTATTCAAGAACTGGTATAGTACTCTAACCCCAATGTATCTCCTTTTTGGTTCCCCCTGTTGGTCTTCTGTCCCTCTTTTTTTTTTTTAATTAGATTTGTATGCCGCCCTTCTCCGAAGACTCAGGGCAGCTTACAATGCGTTAAGCAATAGCCTTCATACTTTTGTATATTTTATATAAAGTCAGCTTATTGCCCTCACAAACTGGGTCCTCAATTTACCTACCTTAGAAAGGATGGAAGGCTGAGTCAATCTTGAGCCTGGTGAGACCCGAACTGGTGCAATTGCAGACAGCTGGATGTTAATAACAGGCTTTAGTCTGCTTATTAGCCTATTGAGCTATCCAGGCTCTATACAACGCCCTGACAATTCAACGGTCTTGTTTTCTGGATTTCCAAAACAGACTGAATCGTAATGGAACTAAATAGGGTAGATAAGAGGAAGTTCCTCATGTTCCATTTGCAAGCTCGTTAATGAATTATTTTTACACTTTTGAAAAATGTGCAAAAGCATTTCAATTCATACCACTAGATTGTAGAACACTCTGGGCATTGTTCCTGGGGATTCAAGTTAAGGACCACCCTCCTCGAGAAATGTTGGCATAACATAACATTTCTGGTGCATTCCAGGAAAAAAGAACGGGAGTGGGGGGTGGGGGGTGAGAGAGACAGCTAAAAATTTTATCTGAAGAAGAGCAATAGATTTTTAATTGCTGTATTGGCTTTCTACCATAGATATTTTTATGCTGCCCATAAGATCTTTTGTTTTACTTTAGGATAATAGATTTCCTAAGCCTTCTATTTATTATGAGCTCATGTTTTTATATGATGTTGCAAGTCAAGCAGTGAGTTTTTCTGCTGGTTTGTGACAGGCATGCGGTAGATTTAAAATAAAACTTACCAAAAAACAAAGAAGCAAACCATTGTTAAAAACACCTCCGGTGAGTCAGGAGCAGGGGTGGGTTGTGGTCCGCCAGCAGCCTGCGGCGCTAGCAGCACAGTCAGACAGCGATGAGGCTGAGGAAAAAATGGGCCAGTTCTAGAGGCTGGGGAAGGACTGGATGAAGGCTCTGCATCAGAAGCAGAGATGGGGCCAGGGCCATCGGGGAGTGATGTGTGGACTTCGGAGCCTCCAGAGGTTGACCGTAGAGAGGCAGAGGAACAGGAGGAGCCGGTTCCTAGTGCATGTATGAGAAAAGCTGCCAGAAGGCAGGAGCAGATAAAACAGAGAGGACGACTCGGGAGTAGGGCCAAAAGATGACTGGCCCCTCCCATAAGGCTTAAAAGACCAGCAACGGCTCTTGGCCTCTTTGCTGGCAAACAACGTTGAGAGAATTGCTTCTTGTTTCACTATATTTATTTCTTGTCGGCATCTTCTGCTTCTGAACTTTTGCCAAGAAAAGCCTTTGGCAGTTTGCCTAATTATCCCAAGGTCAATGATAAACTGAGGAATGATATGTTGAAGAATTTGCTTTAATTTAGTTTGGACTACGCTGAGAATGAGTTAATTCTCATCTGTTCTAATAAAGTCTCTTTGTTTTTCGAACTGTTTGCATTTAATACTAACTACTTGGGCCTGGGTCACAACCGGTTGCTACCGGTTCACCCCGGATTGGGCGAACCGGTGGCAGTGGTGGGAGGCTCTGCCCACCTGCCCGGATATCTCTGTGCATGCACAGAAGCATCCAGGCGAACTGGTAGCGAATGAAATTGAAACCCACTACTGGTCAGGAGATACTTTGATCTTTCACTACAACTTCTGGAAGCTCACTAGGTAATAAAATTAAATCTTGAAAAACAAGGTGGGGAAATACTGTCTGAGTTTTGTTTTCCATTTTGCATGTGTTGCAATCATTAACGAGCAAGTTAATTAGGGCTGCAACGTGCAACAGAGACACACTGGCTCACTAATGACTCTACAAACTTTGATTGGGAAACCAACTTGGACCTTTAAGTGCGTATAAGGATATGTGTGTGAGTTGCTATCAGATTAAAGTCATATTTTTCATTGTTTTTCCCAGTGCAACATTGGGGGGGGGGGGGAAATAAATACAGATTAATAAAATAGATACTGTTTTGATTTTTTTAAAAAAATGTTCTTTATCATGTGTCCTCTTGATATTGTTTACCTCTTTCATGTCTATTCTCCAATGTAACTTCCTGATTTATTTGCAAGCCTTTTAAAGGTACAAATAAGAGTTCTTGTGCTCAGATGATTCCATAAAACACATCACTCTTAATTACTTCAGCTTCTCTTAGGGAATAAAATGAACAGGGAAGTATAATTGTTACTTTAAATAAAATCATCACATAATTGCAAAAGGTAATATTCTGGGATCAGATAAGTAGCAAACACACCCCATAGATACAATGCAATTCCCTTTCAAGCAAAGGTATGCTTAGTCTAAAAATGATTAAAGCAAAGATAATTCCTGCATGTAAGTGCACATTAAGGAAAGAAGACTAAAACATATGAAGAGCAGTTGCAGGAATTGGCTATGGCTAGTCTAGTGAAAAGAGGACTGGGGGGATGACACGATAGCAGTGTTCCAGAATTTGAGGGGCTGCCACAAAGAAGAGAGGGAGTCAACATATTTTCCAAAGCACCAGAAGGCAAGAGAAGAAACAATGGATGGAAACTTATCCAGAAAAGAAGCAACCTGGAATTAAGGAGAAATTTCCTGACAGTGAGAACAATAAACCAGTGGAACAGTTAACATTCAGAAATTGTGCGTGCTCCATCACTGGAGGCTTTTAAGCAGTGATGAAATTTAAATTTTTTTACTACCGGTTCTGTGGGCGTGGCTTGGTGGGCGTGGTGTGGTGTGGCTTGGTAGGCGTGGCAAGGGAAGGATATTGCAAAATCTCCATTTGCACCCCACTCCAGGTGAAGGATACTGCAAAAGAGCCTGGTGGTGCAGTTAAGTGCTGTTAAGGTAGCACTTAAGTTGCCAGCTGCCTGCAATTAATGCAAGTTCAAATCTCACCAGGCTCAAGGTTGACTCAGCCTTCCATCCTTTCGAGGTAGGTAAAATGAGGATCCGGATTGTGGGGGCAATAAGCTGACTTTGTATAAAAAAGAACACCGCTTAGGGGGGACCGAAAGCCCTACTAAGCAGGTATATACAAAAGGATGAAGGCTATTGCTTAACGCATTGTAAGCCACCCTGAGTCTCCAGAGAAGGGCAGCATATAAATCAAACTAATAAATTAATTAATTAATAAAAATCTCCATTCCCTCCCCACTCCTGGGGCCAGCCAGAGGTGGTATTTGCCGGTTCTCCGAACTACTCAAAATTTCCGCTACCGGTTCTCCAGAACCTGTCAGAACCTGCTGGATTTCACCCCTGCTTTTAAGAGACTGGACAGCCACTTGTCTGAAATGGTATGAAATGCTCGAGCAGGAGATTGGACTAGAAGACCTCCAAGGTCTCTTCCAGCTCTATTGTGACTGAAATGGAGTGTGCAAAATTGAACATTAGAGCAAGTTGTGTAATGAATTTTTTCCCTCTGTGTATAGCATTTGGACAGAATAGAGTCAGGATTTGTCTGAATGCATGTGAAACTAAAGCGGGTGAGTACAAAATATCTTGAGCCTGAATTACTCTGACTTTGTATACATAGAGAATACAGAAGCTACTACTGCAAGTTTTCGTATTTGGCGATTGTTTTTCCAGCTGCCTTGAACACTGAGATAGTGTTCATTGTCAGGAAAACCCAGGACAAACTGCAGCCCGACATCGCAAAGAACAAAGAATGTTTGTAACTACTGCAGAGCAAGCCAACACTCTTAAAAGTTGAAGAGAAGACAATGAAAATGACCAAGACTTTTTATTTTAAAAAAAATCTTTAATCATTGACTTCAGCCCAGTAACTGCAAGAAATGCCTGCAGAGATACAAAATCTAAGAAAAATAATGCTGGCATCTAATTACACCAGTGCAGTGTGCTGCTTTTATCTGTAATTGGACTGTATAGTCTTTCATTCTAATTTACTTTACATCTAAACTGGGATAATCAAGACAAGCAGAACAGAATAGCCTGTAACCAGCTATACCACTGACACCCGTTAATGCCTAATTATAACAACTAAATTAAAGATGTGACTGTAAAGAGGTTGAGTACCAGTCTGAAGCATTTAATTCAGTGGAAAGTAGTTGAGATTTTAAATCCTATGTACAAAAATCAATATTATGGCTCATTATATTGGTATTGCTAAACAGATGAATGAAATTAAGCATTTTGCTTTTTGCTCTAAAAATATTTTATTGTAATATAAATATTTTATTTTCAAATAAAGGGCCTAGAACATTTCCATCCCTGGCTAATTGAGAGGACTATTCAGCCCCCCATCCCCAATTACGCTCACATTTAGAAGACTTTCTTATGATCTCTACATGCCCTTTGAAAATATGGGCTATCAGTTGTGTTCTGCGTGGTTTTGTTACAAGGCGTTAGCGGATCAGATGTGATGCTGCGCATAAGGCTTGTATCTTTAACATCAAGGAGTAATCCAGAGCCAGAAGGCTGTTCGGATGAAGGTTAATACAAGCAAAAGTTACCAGACAGTGCATCCAAAGATTAACTGAAGGTAGGGCGGATTCAACTAAGCACTGAAGGAATAGTTTAAATCAGGAGACTGGATCAGTTGGCTGGATTAAGGCAAGATGTCAATCTATAATGAAAGCAAGTTCTTCAGACAATTGAAAATAGGAAACCTTCTAGAAACAGTCATGCTGGCCTGCCTGGGGTGAAATCATGCTTCACATAACAATTACAGCTATCACTCGACTATCTGAATGTGCAGCACCCTCAGCCTGGCTCCTTGGTCTTTCTGAACCAATTACATTCAATAAAATCAATGCCAGCTACTCTTCTGAGTTCTTGAATACATCATCCCTCAGGATATTTCTCCATTATTGTGCCAGGGCTCAAGTATCTCATGCATTTAAGAGGTTAGAATGCAGTAGTGCAGGCTAATTCTGGTGACTGCCAGTAGTTTGATTCCCACTGGCTCAAGGTTGATTCAGCCTTCCATTCTTCCGAGGTTGGTGAAATGAGGACCCAGATTGTTAGAGGCAAGATGCTGATCTGTAAAATGCTTAGAGAGGGCTGTAAAACATTGTGAAGCGGTATATAAATCTAAGTGTTATTGTTATTCTTTCTGCGCCAACTCAGAAAGCTCAAACTGCCCAAGGAGTTGCTGATACAGTTCTACAGAATTATTGAGTCTGTCATCTGCACCTCTATAACTGTCTGGTTTCGTTCTGCAACCCAACAAGACAGACACAGACTTCAGAGGATAATTAGAACCGCAGAAAAAACAGTGGCTACTAACCTGCCTCCCATTGAGGACCTGTATACTGCATGAGTCAAAAAGAGGCCTATGAAAATATTTACAGACCCCCTCCCATCCTGGACATAAATTGTTTCAACTCCTACCCTCAAAACGACGCTATAGAGCACTGAACATCAGAACAACTAGACACAAGAACAGTTTTTTTTTTCCCAAATGCCATCACTCTGCTAAACAAATAATTCCCTCAACACTGTCAAACTAGTTACTATTAATTTTCTCACCGTTCCTATCACCCATCTCCTTCCATTTGTGACTGTATGACTGTGACCTTGTTGCTGGTATCCTTAAGATTTATATTGACTGTTTCCCTATGACTATCATTGTACCTTATGATTCTTGACGAATGTATCTTTTCTTTTATGTACACCGAGAGCATATGCACAAGACAAATTCCTTGTGTGTCCAATCACATTTGGCCAATAAAGAATTCTATTCTATTTTATTATTTAGGTCATTTTTTTGCAAAAGCATGAGTTAATCTGGATCTTGTTAATTCCTCCATTAATACAGTGGCATGGCCTGTTGCTGTTTTCAAATGGTGGAAAGTCCCTTGACTGCAAGGAGATCAAATCAGTCAATCCTAAAAGAAATCAACCGTGATTGTCCTTTGGAAGGACAGATACCAAAGCTGAAGCTCAAATGCTTGGCCACCTAATGAGAACGGAGGACTCATTGGAAAAGACCCGGATATTGAGAAAGATGGAGAGCAAAAGCAAGAGGGATGGCAGATGATGAGTTGGTTAAATGGTGTCATCAACACAATGAACATGAATTTGGGTAAACTCTGGGAGACAGTGAAAGGCAGAGGGGCAAGACATGCTGTGGGCCACGGGGTTGCAAAGAATCAGGCACAAAAAAAATCTGGTAATATTGTACTACAAACCAGGGCATACAAAACCTTTGCTAGACCAATTCTCAAACACAGCTTGTCTGCCGGAATCCGCCCTGTATATTGGTCCAGAGGTATTTCACGAGGAGAGTCCTCCACTCCTCTGCTCACAACAGAATACCTTATGCCACAAGACTTGAAATTTTGGGCTTGGACAATTTAGAACTATGCCGCCTATGGCCTGACCTAAGTGTAGTACACAAAATTATCTGCTACAATGTCCTACGTGTCAATGACTACTTCAGCTTGAACCACAATAATACATAAGCACACAATAGATATAAATTTAAGATAAGCCGCTCCAAACTCGATTGCAGAAAATACAACTTCAGCAACAGAGTGGTCAATGCCTGGAATGCACTACCTGACTCTGTGGTTTCTTACCCAAACCCCCACAATTTTAACCTTAGACTGTCTACTATCGACCTCACCCCATTCCTAAGTGTTCTGTAAAGGGATTGCATAAAGGTACCAACATGCCTTCCGTCCCTGTCCTACTGTCCCCATTCATTCATATCCATTTCCTGTGTTCATATTCGTGTTTATACTTATACCCGTTTGACAAACTAAATACAATAATAAAATAATAATAATAAATGGTCTGTTGCAACCACTTTCCATAGTTGGACTTATTATTAGACAACATGAAGAAATAGATTTGTGTGGCAGATCAGAGGAGGTGGCACTAAGGAGCTGAAGGACAATTTTCCCATCATGAGAACTGTGGGGAAAAGATTAAACCGGCCAAGAAAAGGGATACTATACTGAATAACTTGGGATAAGTCTATATCGTTGCAGCACATGAGGCATTGTGTCGTTCGTAGCAGGTCCACCTCACATGAGAAAGTTCTCAGATGCCTGAATTCCTATAAATTATGCTTAACTGTAGAGGGAAGAGGGAGCGGCCTTGAGAGACAGAAGGAACAATGGTAAGAAGGGTCTGAGCCCAGGCCAAGAAAGTAACTTGAGAAAACATCTCAGATGAGCCCCTCTCTAGTTCACACAAAGAGAAGAGGAAGGAAGAAGAACCTGTTACTGTAGATCTTCTGATAGAAGTAATAGTGACCTACATGGCATTGATTTCTTAGCCTGGTCTACCTTGGAGGGCTGACATCACCAATCTCTTTCTTGTTCCCTGTAAAAATGATCTGACAGCAGGGCAAGGGAATAGCTAGAGCAGCAACTGCAGCCAAGTACTTCAGGCAGAGTAATTTGCCCACCTGATTTCTCTACCTGCAAATGGGGTGGAGAATTTAGAAAAGCCATTTTTCTAAACCCGGTTTTGCTTTCTATTCAGCAAATGGCCCAGGCTGGAAGGGGAAAAAAAGCAAAGAGCAATGAGATGGAGGAAGGATGGGAAAGAGGAAATATGAACCCCCTTTGTTCCTTTCAATATTTCTCTATCAGGTCTGCAGGGTCTCCCCCCCCCCCCCCCAAGGAACTTTCTGAAAGAACATTTGCAAAAGAAACTGGGGCCTGGTGGCTCAGCAGATTAAAAAGCATTGTGATTAACACCAGCTGTCTGCAATTACTGTAAGTTCGAATCTCACCAGGCTCAAGGTTGACTCAGTCTTCCATCCTTTCTAAGGTAGGCAAATTGAGGACCCGGATTGTGGGGGACAATAAGCTGACTTTGTATAAATATACAAAAGTATGAAGGCTATTGCTTAACGCATTGTAAGCTGCCCTGAGTCTCTGGAGAAAGGTGGCATATAAATCAATTTTTTAAAAAAATGTAATGATCCACTGATCCACTACTGATTGATACATGTTGTGTTTTCATAGCAAGGATAAAAAGACTAGGAAAAGAGAATGCAAGGGGTCTTTTAGCAATTGGCTGAGAGACAGAACTGCGGTTAAAAACAGGCAGCAAACACCAGACTCACTTGAACTGATGATGTTACCTAGCTGGGTCGTGAAACATCTGCAAGCAAAAAGCCAAGGTCAGAGAGCACCAAGGATCCCTCACTTCAACCCCGAGCTACAGATATTCTCTCCTATTCAATACCATATAGAACACAGAAAATAGGAGCACAAATTCATTGGAAGGGACTACATCCCTGATTTCCTGTTTGGGGAAGGAGATAAAACATGGCCAACAATGCTCATGGAAAGCAATGATTCTGCTTCCTGACAGATTAATGAATGCCTTAAATATCAGGTGCAATCCTGGTTTTGTTTCATCTTAGTGTGACCAATCACAATTTTGTGGAGGGGTGGGGTTTCAGCCTTTATGTTCATCCTGAGCCGTGGTGGCACAGTGATTAGAGTGCAGTACTGCAGGCTACTTCTGCTGCTTCATTCATTCATTCATTCATTCAATTTGTATACCGCTCTTCTCCTGACAGACTCAGGGCGGTGAACAGCCAAAAATTAAAATCCATACAATATGAAAGTTAAAATAATTTAAAACATAATTAAATCAATTTTGGCTTCCCCAAATTTAAAACCCCTAACTAAAATTAATCCATTAAAATCTTTTTAAGCCAGCCCGGCTTGCTGAAATAGAAAAGTCTTCAGAGCCTTGCGGAAAGTATGGAGGTCTGGGATCAGTCGTATTCCTGGGGGTTGCTCATTCCAGAGGGGGGCTGGAATCACTGGCTGCCAACAGTTTGGCAGATCGAATCTCGCCAGGCTCAAGGTTGACTCAGCCTTCCATCCTTCTGAGGTGGATCAAATGAGGACCCAGATTGTTGGGGGTCATATACTGACTCTGTAAACTGCTTACAGAGGGCTGTAAAGCACTATGAAGCAGTATGTAAGTCTAAGTGGCACTGCTATTGCTAAATCATGAATCTGTTTTGCTTCTTGGATATATGTCTGTTTCCCATATGTTTAATTACCTGACTCCTTTCCCAAATAAGTTTAGATTTTATAAATAAATAAATATTTCCATTTCTTTTCGTAGTTAGCCTTTTGTTTTTTGTTTTTGTTTTTTACATTGTTGTATATATTTTTCCCAGCGCATGCAGTTTTTGAAACAAGGACTGCATTACAAAATTTGGAGAATGACATTCACATCTGCAGATGAACTCTGGAAATGCAAACCTATTTGTTTAGGAAATGCAGGCCAGTTGAAACTCTCTCCCTCTTGCAATATATATACAGAGAAAAGATAGCGGAAGAGATAAAAAAGAAAAGAAAGAAAGAAAGAAAGAAAGAAAGAAAGAGAAAGAGAAAGAGAAAGAGAAAGAGAAAGAGAAAGAGAAAGAGAAAGAGAAAGAGAAAGAGAAAGAAAGAAAGAAAGAAAGAAAGAAAGAAAGAAAGAAAGAAAGAAAGAAAGAAAGAAAGAAAGCAAGCAGGATGGTAGTTTCCATTCCAGAAATGCTATTTTGTATGCTTAAAAATGTGTGTCATCGGAAGCTTTATTTTCTAACTAACATTAACTGTCATCAATAACTACCTCGTGAATGAATTAATGTCTGCTTGTGTGGATGGGCATCCTGTCAACTCAGAAGGCCAGTGTCTCCTTGTAGGGGACTTTCTGCTTTCCAGATGTCTTATGACAGGAAATTGTGATGGAAGACCAGATGTCTTAGATCCATCATTCCAAGTCATTCAGCTGTCAGGAAAATTGCTTGACAGTGTACAGGCCTTGATAAAATTCTGGAGTATTCTAAACAGACTAAAAATATAGACAGAGGAGGGGAGGAGAGGAGAGGAGAGGAGAAGGAGAGGAAATGGTTTGATGGGCCTGCAGTAAAGAGGCAGTTTCCCAGAAAGAAAAAGCAGATTCCATAATCTTGGGAAACAAGAGACAACCCTGCCCAGAGATGGATAGGAGACAGAGAAAGAAATTTAGGATAGCTACTCCATAGTATCTTTCAGCTTACATCCATTTGGGGTGAGAGCAGGGGTGAAATCCAGCAGGTTCTGACAGGTTCTGGAGAACCAGTAGCGGAAATTTTGAGTAGTTCAGACAACTGGTAGCAGAAATTTTGAGTAGTTGGGAGAACCAGCAAATACCACCTCTGTCTGGCCCCAGAGTGGGGTGGGAATGGAGATTTTGTAGTATCCTTCCCCTGCCACGCCCACCAAGCTATGCCCACCAAGCCACACCCAAAGAATCAGTAGCAAAAAAAATGGATTTTACCACTGGGTGAGAGTAGTATAGTAAGGGTTTAGTCTGGCATGATTCCATCTGTTGGATGTAAGCAAATAAATAACGAAACTCTGGCTGGATTATTCTACCTTGTTCTTGGGTTTAGCCTCACACTATGATTACAAGAGCATCATGACTCTCATCATTTCAGGAAGATATTTTTATGTTATTTTACTTATAAATGTACATGGTTGCCTATCATATCCATGATTCTTGGTGGCTGGTTCTAAGTTTTAAAACGAACAGATGTAACTTCTCAATTAATACAACTAAAACCAAGGGAGCCTGAGTGGCGTAGGAGGCTAATGCCTTCTACTAAGGCAGCATTTAACATCCAGCTGCCTGCAATTACTGCGAGTTCAATTCTCACCAGGCCCAAGGTCGACTCAGCCTTTCTAAGGTGGATAAATTGAGGAGGCAATAAGCTGACTTTGTATAAATATACAAAAGTATGAAGGCTATTGCTTAACACATTGTAAGCTGCCCTGAGTCTCCGGAGAAGGGTGGCATATAAATCAAATTTTAAAAAAAAAGAAGTGACCATACCCAGACTCTCAGAATCTCAGGCTTAATGGCAGGGCCAGAGTTTCAATGCCTTGTGAAAGGCCAGTGGGGTCAGGACAATTTTATTTTCTGGGGTGATAATATTCTATATTATAATATAATATAACATAATATAACTGGAGAATAGCCTAATGCTGGGAACGACAGAGGGCAAAAGAAGAATGGGACGGCAGAGAACGTGGTGGCTGGATGGAGCCACTGAAGCAATAGGCATGAGGCAGTGGTGGGTTGCCCCGGGTTCGCAAGAACCGGTAGTAAAACTGGAGGGAGGCTCCACCCACTGCCCCGGATGTCATCATCGGTGATCTGTGCATGCGATCCCGTTGCAAACTGGTAGTAAAGGTAAGTAGAACACACCCCTGGCATTAGCTTAAATGAACTCCAGATGGTAAAGTACGGGAAGGCCTGGAGGAACGTTGTCCATGGGGTCGCGATGGGTCAGACATAATTTCACAACTAACAAAAACAATAATATTCTAGAGGTGGGGTTCCATTGCAGTGTAGGCTCTCATGAGCAAAATACTTTTTTCCCCATAAAAATATGGCGCATACTAGAATGAAAAGCGATACTAACTTTACTCTGGATTTAATATCCTCCCTTTCTAATAATTCAATGTTAAGTGTTCCTTTCCTGCTTCCCTCCACCCCATCACTACTTAGCTAAATCTTCCATTGTGTTCACCAAGACCCCTGCTTCAATTTAATAATTAACCATTATAAGTTTTCCACACCTTGTAATCTCCCCTATCTCTGCAATGACTTTTTGAAATATTATCAGCGTGGAAGTCATGCCAAATGGTATTCATTTAAATTTATTAGGTCCAAATGGTGTATTAAAAGTCATTAGCTTACATTCTCAGTCATCTAACTTTACTTCTGAAAAAGCATGTCCAACATCTGCAATTGAAAACGCTATTTGCTTCTGAAAGCTTGTCTGTTATTTCTTCAATGGTTTTCACTGGGCAACATTCATATTTTATGACTTCATTTAAATCACATGGATCAATGAATATCTGTACTTTTGGGGAGGGAGGGATTGCCAATTATAGCTACAGAATTAAACTGGGTTGTTGAACCTTCTAAATCTTATATATGTTTTTGGTAACTCTGAAATTTTCTATGGTGGAAAATAACTGTTTTATATAGCAGAACAAATGGCTTTCTTTTGACAATAGTAAGTAGTGCAAGTCATCTAAAAATGATAGCTGTGTTTTCCCAAGTAGCACGTAGTGGACAATCCATAGCCTTTTTTACATTCTGAATGTTGTCCATATGCAACGTTCATATCCAATGCTACTTATTGGGGGGAAATTATTGAGTGTGTGGGGAGGGGGGAATTTAAGTATCTTTTGCTATATTTCTGACCTGGAGGTGGGGCTACAATTTCTCTAGTGGGATAACTGAATTCTGTGTGAATGACAACAATACCAGAGGTGGTATTTAGCAGGTTCTGACCAGTTCTGGAGAATCGGTAGTGGAAATTTTGAGTAGTTCGGAGAACCAGTAAATACCATCTCTCACTGGCCCCACCCCCAATCTATTCTCTGCCTCCTGAGTCCCAGCTGATCGGGAAGAAATGGAGATTTTACAGTATCCTTCCCCTGGAGTGGGATGGGAATGGAGATTTTACAGTATCCTTCCCCTGCCACGCCCGCCATGCCACACCCACCAAGCCATGCCACACCCACCAAGCCACGCCCACAGAACCGGTAGTAAAAAGGTTTTTGAATCCCACCACCGAACAATACACCTTTTTGTGAAAGGATGACTATGTACGTTTCTCAATGCTTGCTACTCACTCCCAGAAAGATTGCTCACAAACAAGAATTAAGGAACGAAAGCTCATGAAAAGGTTCCTTTCACATTCAATGATCTAGCTTGTCTCTTTGCTGTCTCATGTTCATCCATCCTCATCAATGAAGACCTCAACACCATCTTTTAATCATGTTAAGACCAGAGATGGTGTGTCCAAAGATGACCGATCAGGCCAATTTGGGCATAGAATGTTCTCACACGTGTTGGGCAGAAATAAGCATCACAGTTGTGCTAGTGACTCTGATCTTATACAGCTCTCATTTATATTGTTCTTCAGCCTTGCTTCATAATGAACCGAGGTGGCGCAGTGGTTAGACTGCAGTACTGCAGCTATTTCAGCTGACTGCTAGTTCAGCAGATCAGCGGATCAAATCTCACCGGCTCAAGGTTGACTCATCCTTCCATCCTTCCGAGGTGGGTAAAATGAGGACTCAGATTGTTGGGGGCAATATGCTATTTTGTATACTGTCTTTGGTGTAAGCCGCCCAGGGTCCTCGGAGAGTGGGTGGCATAGAAATATGACTAATAAAATAATAATAAATAAATAAGGTCAACCAATCAGAATAGAGCTGGAAGGGACCTTGGAGGTCTTCTAGTCCAATGCGCTGGTCAATCAGGAGATGCTATACCATTTCAGACAAGTGACTGTCCAGTTCTTCCATAGATAAGACACCTCCCAGTGATGAAAGCAAATTGTTCCACTGCTTAATTGTCCTCACTGTTAAGAAGTTTCTCCTTAGTTCTAGGTCGCTTCTCTCCTTGATTAGTTTCCATCGATTGTTTCTTGTCTTGCCTTCTGGTGCTTTGGGAAATAAGTTGACCCCTTCTTCTCTGGGTCAGCCCCTCAAATACTGAAACACTGCTATCATGTCACCCCTAGTCCAGCTTTCCTCTAGACTAGCCATACTCACTTCCTGCAACTGTTCTTTGACAATCCTTGTGGATAATGCCACACCAGATAGGGCAGTCTGGGCCAGCATTTCCGAAGTGGTTATGTCTATATCTTTAAGAGAAGTCTTCTGTGTATCCTTTTTCTGATGGTAGGTACAATTTAAATATGCAATGCACATATACCAAAGCTGGAGCTGTGGTGTATAAAGCCTTACACAATTAAGGGCAGGTTAAGTGCACCTTACACACTTACACACTCTATGAGACATCCTCGGCACGTGACACCATTGATTGCATGGTGTATAATTATTGGTGTATAATTATTAATCTTATTTTCCTTGTGGCATGGTGGAACAAAGTCTCACTGGCATTGAAGCAAATTCCTTCTTAAGATAATTTAGGAGAAGTCTGCAAATCTCCCTTGTTTTCCCAGACCTTTTAATGATTTTAACCCTTTTTACATTTTTAAGTGTTTTGAAGCTGTATTGTTTTATTGTTTTAATAATATTTTAAGGTTTATTTTAATTGTACTTGGATGTCCTTCCTTGAACTATCAGTACTGCGAATAAATAAATAAAATTATCTGTAAAACAATCAGCACAATTTATAAAATGTCTTACTAAGCAAAGCAGTTTTAAACTCTTTCTCTCCATCTTTAGATGCTTAAGCAAGGCAAATTGAAATAGTTCAAAATAGTAGCAAAGGTCTGTATTAAATGGCCAAAATTAACACACTCTCTAAAAATGAGACAGTTTTTTAACCTGAGATCAGTGGGACTGGAGCAGTGGTGGGATTCAAATAACTTAACAATCGGTTCTCTGTCCTAATGACCAGCTGGGTAGGCGTGGCTCAGTGAGCATGTGACCATGTGGGCGTGGCCAACTCAACATCACTCATGTCAATGGGCACTTCGCCTTAGCTGTTACAATGTTAACCAGAGAGGCAGTTTCTGTAAGCAGGGCAATAAAGATTAGGCTAGAAACACCAGCACAATGTTCCCTTCCATGCATCCTTACAGGATTAACCCTGTAAAGTGGAAAAAAACAAAATAAGATTTCTTCCAACAACCGGTCCTCCGAACTGCTTAGAAAGTTAACAACCAGTTCTCCTGAATAGGTGCGAACCGGCTGAATCCCACCACTGGACTGGAGTCCTTAAATTTGACCAGAATATTTGTTACTTGGGTGTGCATGTGTGTGTCCCTTCTTATTTTCTTTCTAATTCAGCACCTTTACATTTATCCCTAGTTCAGGAATGCTTCCCTTAGTATAAAAAGTCAAGAATCCCTTCACAATCTCGTTTCATTTCCTCTGCCAACTGACACGCATCCAACTTTCATCATGCTCTCATACCTCAGCAAAATAATTTGAGCTGACATATGTTCACTTTTTATATATATATATATTTTTCTTTGAAAGTTGTTGGTTAGAAACTTAGTAAAAGATCTACTAGTATCCGTGCACATGGTGTGCTTGTATTTTATATCCTTATCCATTCCCTCTGACTATAAAATATGCATAAAAAAATTAAGCTAAAAGCTTAACGGCTTATGTAAGAATGCTTGAGTAAAAATGTCGCTGAAATTATTGAACTGTACAATTAACGCCCCTCCCATCAAATACTTTTCAGACTAATTTTCAATTGGATGCTTAGTCAGCAAATTCAAATGCCAATGGCTTTCTGTCTCTGTGAAGCAGCCAATATATGTGGTGGGGTATTTTTTTACAATTTTCTGATGGTTGGAGTATAATTGTATGGTGCATGCATCCACATTTCTGAATATACAGTGTGTGTGTGCGTGCTTGTGTGTGTAGAGAGAGATCCAAGCTGTATACACATAGAGACACACACATGTGTATACTATTGTCTAAAACATACTGTATTTCATTTATATCAGTTACATCTTGCTTACAAGGAAGAACAAGGAGGCTAATTACTTAAGAAGGCAATGTATTAATCTAATAGAATGACTGGTTTTAAAAAAAATTAAAATAGTGACCTAGAAATTAAGAGGAAGCAATAGCACAGGATTTTTTTTAATTTTTTTTTAAAAATGCATTCTCAATGACTGAACTCAGAAAAACTGAAATCACCATCCAACAAACAAACAAGGTAAGTTTTACAAATTAGATTCAGCTTTGCATAATTAGCAGCATGGAAATATGTTAAAATATGACCTGGTTAATCGGGGTGTTGATCGGGGTTTTCTAACGTTGACATTTATGGATCAAAGAACACATTTAGGAGATCCGGTAATAAAAAGCCTGCGTATATTTTGCATCGGGAGGAGGAATCGCTGCCTTTCCACTTATTCTGTTGCAGGAAGGGATCATTATCAAGGTTTAAATCTTCCGCATTATTAAGGTGCTGTTGCAGTGATCGTGAATTCACCTTATTAGAGCCGTTAATGAGCGTGAGAAATGATTTTATAGAGAGGAAGCACAAATGCGATTTGAAAACTCTCGACTTGCTTGATTCTAGATTAATTTCATGCGCTGATATCTCCCTCCCTGGTTTTGACAGCAGAAAGCAGTTAAGTTTTCCATGCAAAAATCAGGCTTGGAGATCAAGTCTCAAGTCCATGTCAAATGAGGTTTTTCCAAACCTCTAATGATGTCCAAATTAGAGTATTAGGGAATTTTTGGCTGTTCCATTTTTTTAAAAAAGCTTTTTAAAGCATTTTTTACTACCTAATCTCCCAAACCAATGGTAAAAAAAATGCTTTAAAAAAGTAAAAAAGGTTCTGACAATCGCATGGCACAGCCGTGATCATCAGAACCTTTTTTTTTACTTTTTTAAAGCATTTTTTTTTACTACCGGTTTGGGAGAATAGGTAGTAAAAATGCTTTAAAAAGTAAAAAAAAAGGTTGGCCACGCCCACCCAATCACATGACCCACCACCACCAAGCCATGCCCACCAAGCCACGCCCACAGAACCAGTAGCAAAAAAAATTCTTTATTGGCCAAGTGTGATTGGACACACAAAGAATTTGTCTTTGGTGCATACGCTCTCAGTGTACATAAAGGAAAGGATACATTCGTCAAGAATTATAAGGTACAATACTTAATGATAGTCATAGGGTACAAATAAACAATCAGGAAACAATATTGATATAAATCCTAAGGATACATTCAGTTAAACCGCAGAAATTGCATCACAGCTTAGCTTAATATGCAAATTACATCATCATCATCTTTGAATGTAAAGAAAATAAGTGCTAATTACTTCTCCCACTATCACTAATAAATAGATGGTTCCTAAAACAATCGATGAGAAAACCCCCTGCCCAGTTCTTTCTGTTCAAAAATACAACTGCAAAGGATGAAGCACACATAGGTATCTGCTACAAACTACAATGGTGTCCTCACCCCCCGCCCCCAGCAGAATGACACCATCAAAATTCAGGTACAAAACCTAGGTACAGACCTAGATGTATTGTTCAATTAAAACGTAATATCAGTTTATTTACAGTATTTCTTTATTTTTATTGATTTATATAACCGCCCACTCAGCACTACAGCTGCTTCCTTTCCTCCTTTTTCAAATCAGATTCAGCCAAAGAGATAACTCTGTTAAAATATTCATGCTTACTGTTAGAAAAAGGCTTCCAGCTGTATGTTTACTCAGAGATTTAATCTACCTAATATTAATGTAGCTTTATTTTGCTTCGGGCAATACCTCAGGCCAAACCATCCTGACGGTCAATGACGAAGTAAGTTTGAAATGTCAGGATGTCTCAATTCATCCTCTTTGATTCAAAATATTCATGTATAATCCATATCATCAACCCAAGATAAAACCTTAAACATGTGATCTTGGGTATTTCAGAAGACTCAGGAGTCTTTAATCTAGAGATGGACAGATCAGGCAGGAAATGCTTTTGGGTTTTTTTAATATAGGTAGTCCTCAACTTAAGACTACAATTGAGCCCAAGATTTCTATTGCTAAGGGAGACATTTGTTAAATGAGTTTTGCCACATTTTTACCCCCTTTCTGTGGCAAGAAATCAGGATCTTTCTGGCCACTGTTGTTAAATGAATCATTGGAGTTGATAGGTTAGCGACACAGTTGTTAAATGAATCTGGCTTCCCCATTGACTTTGCTTGTCCGAAGATTGCAAAATGTGATTACATGACCTCAGGGCACTGCATCTTCATAAATATGAGTCAGTTGCCATATTCAGTATCTGAATTGACCATGGGGATGCTACAATGGTCATAAGTGTGAAAAACAGTCACTAAATGAACTGTTGTAAATCAAGTACTATTGTACATACCTCTTTCACTGAACTTATTCATTTGTTTTTAGAATAACAGAGTTGGAAGGGACCTTGGAGGTCTTCTAGTCCAACCCCCTGCTTAGGCAGGAAAGCCTACACCACTTCAGACAAATGGTTATCCAACCTCTTCTTAAAAGCTTCCAGTGTTGGAGCATTCACAACTTCTGGAGGCAGTTGTACATAAGATAAACTGCCTATAAATGTGTGTGTATCTGTCTTTCTCAATATATTTTCTCTCCAAGAAAGAGAAAAGTATGGCACATCTTTTCTGAATCCAGAACTTACAGGCAAGACTGCCTCCAATGGACATCTGGCTGTTTTCCCTAGTTCGTGAGGTGAGGATTTGGTTAGTTTATAGGAGATGTTCCAAATATCTAATATGTTGGTCTATGACCTTTAATAAAGATTTGATTTGATTTAATACAAATATATAATTCTGGAAAGATCCTCATTTTGATTTTCCACTTGGAAAAACACCAATCTCCACTTCTAGTTTCAAAACATGTCCCTTGCTTCTAATTAAGCCATATTTTTCCCACTGTGTGTGTCCTTCCTGCCTGCCTGCCTGCCTTCTTTCCTGTACTACTCTGCCATGTCACTCACTCACTAGGGTTTGTATCTAGATTAGGAGGACAGTTTAGTTCCCACTTCTACAAAGCTTTTCTTACTATAGGTACAAATTCTCACCATCAGCCAGCAAAGCTTCAGGCTCACTAATGAGACATTTCATAAATCCTATGTTTTAGTCATCAGGCAATCAAGAATTTGACAGAAGATCAGGAAAAGAATAAATCCTGGGAAGAAATCAATGATTCAGAACCTGGTAGCATGAGGGTCTCCTAAACCCAACTCAGAAAGCTCAAACTGTTCAAGGAGCTGCTGATCCAGTTCTACAGAGGAATTATTGAGTCTGTCATCTGCACCTCTATAACTGCCTGGTTCGGTTTTGCAACCCAACAAGACAGACATAGACTTCAGAGGATAATTAGAACTGCAGAAAAAACAGTGGCTACCAACCTGCCTTCCATTGAGGACTTGAATACTGCATGAGTCAAAAAGAGGGCTGTGAAAATATCTATAGATCCCTCGCATCCTGGACATAAACTGTTTCAACTCCTACCCTCAAAACGATGCTATAGGGCACTGCACACTAGAACAACTAGACACAAGGACAGGTTTTCCCGAATGCCATCACTCTGCTAAACAAATAATTCCCTCAACACTGTCAAACACTAAGTCTACATTACTTTTTAATCTTCTCATTACTCATTGCTTCTCATTACTTATTAATCTTCTCATTGTTCCTATTACCCATCTCCTCCCACTTATGACTGCATGACCATAACTTGTTGCTTTATCCTTATGATTTATATTGTTTCCTAGTTTGCTTTGATTGCTTATTTGTACCCTATAACTATCATTAAGTGCTTTATCTTATGATTCTTAACAAATGTCTCTTTTCTTTTTATGTACACTGAGAGGATATGCACCATAGACAAATTCCTTGTGTGTCCAATCACACTTGGCCAATAAAGAATTCTATCTTTCATCTATCTATCCATCCATCCATCCATCCATCCATCCATCTATCCTTTCCTTTTGTCCTCCAGAACCTCCAATTGTTCCTGCGAGGGATCTATAGATATCCTGCTGAACTGTCATTTTTGATATTACAAAAAGGAAAAGCATTCAATAATCTGGAGCAATCCTATTAATTAGACGTTGTTGTTGCTGAAATCCAAATTAAATACTGCTCTTTCCCCCCCATCCTTTTTGGGTGCGTGGGCTTCACCCTAACTCAGAGGACGCTTGCAGTTCCCAGCACAGAAATCTTACAGACCTCTGCTCGAAAGCAAACAGCCCGGGGAATAAAGTTAAAAATTTCCACGATCGCTCAGAGCCGCCTTGGTGAGCTGAGTAGGTGGCAATGCCGACAAAGTTTGGCACTGCCACCCCATCAATAATTTACACATCGCCCAGAAAGCATATTTTTCACTGTCATAGCAATTTATCATTAGATAGATGTTCTTGGCACCAGGCAGACAGTGCTAAAAGTTTATATAGACAGACAAATAAGTGAAAGTCGGAGTGCTGACAGAGAAGTTATTGGCAAGCGTTGATGTATCAGAATTTTAGACAGTATCAACTTCTCAGATGAATGCTGAGGGAAGGCAAACAGTTGTCAAAAGTATTTGTCAGAAATAAAGAGATTGGTGGCTTGTCTCCCTAAAGCAATTCTTTTTTCTTTCTTTTTTTAAATGCATATGTTCAGTATGAATCATTGAAATGGTCCCTTTTAGCTTTTAAATGAACTGTTCATGTGATAAATGTTTATAACAGGTTAAACCTTGAGGGAAAAAAATGCTATTCTTGGACATCATAATGCTCCATAATAGAAACGGTCTAATTAATGCTGCCAAAGGGGAACAAGATAAATTGTGAAAGGCTTCACAGATACGATGACAGAAAGCCACAAAACAGAGGCAGGCATAAAAAGCGTTGCCACTGATCGCCAGGAGAGTTTGCGTCTCAAGGAGATCGGAAAAGCAAGATGGTGGCCACCCACATCATCCTCAACAGTGGTTGCAAGAAAGACAATGTCTGTTCTGACCTAGGCTTCCTTAGAAAGCATAAAGCATAAAGGCTTCACGAACAGTCTTTCAGGGGAATGTTTATAAACACCCACCTTATCTCCCTTGGAATGCTGCCAGAGAACTAATTGCCACACGCAGAGCAAGGTCAAACTTAACACAGAGTCAAACAGAACTTTCCAAAGCTTGAACTAACCAGATGAACTAATTGTTTCCTGTAAAAGCTCACGTCCCATTCGCTCCTCTTTTATGTCTTATGGGAGGGGCCAACACTTGTAAGTTGTAAGTGTAAATGATCAGTGTAAGTGACCATGAACAAGGCCTCCCAATCCAGGAAGAGGTGCAATTCTCACACAAATTGGATTTCTGCAAAGGTACTCCAAGCCTTACTCCCAAATTGACCCTGTTTTTTTAATTGTTCTTGCCTTCTAGCAGCTCTGTGCATGCGCATACTGGGAACAGGCTCCCACTGTTATTCTGCCTCACTGATATCAGACTCTGGAGGCTCCAGAGGCACAAATAACTACTAGATGACCTTGGCCCCTCTCTGCCTCCAACTCAGAGCCCTCGTCCAAGCCTTCCCTAGACTCTAGGTCTGGCCTATGTTCCTCCCCAACCTTCTCACTGCCCAAATCTGCTGCCAGCTCTGCTGGCCACTGGCGGGCCACAACACTGTCAAACAGGTCCAATGGGGAAAACCAGAAACGTAGGACTGAATAAAGCAACAATAATAAAAGATCACTAGAACTTGGCTGCATTGTTTCATAGATCAGAGTAAGTTGCACAGTCAGCCAGATGTTTAGATTGGATGTGGCAATTTTATCCACTTCTCAAGTTCCTGACATAGGCAGATGTTCTTGTTTGATGGTATCAAAAGGTATTGCTGAGGATGTAAGCTGTTCCAAATCAAGCTGCCTGTTGCAATTGACTGATGTTGATTTAGTCAATGCCGATGGTGTTCAAGTGGTGCTCCAGATGTGTTGGGCTTGCACAAGGCACCTATTACTAATGGTGCTGTTCATTACTATGATTGATCACAAAGTTAGCCAGATGTTTAGAATGAATTTGGCATTTTTATCCACCAACTGAGTCCTTCCCAAGGAGTTGCAACAGGCAGATGTTGTACTTTGAGTCCAGGTCCTTGGGAAAGATTTATTGTGGTTCATCACACAGTCAGCCAGATGTTCAGACTGGATTCAACGTTTTTATCCACCTATCAAGTCCTTCCCAAGAACCTGGGTTAAGAAGATGTTGATGTTTGATGGTGTTAAAGGTATCGTTGCAAGGTGTAAGCTGTATTGTTATTGTTATTATTAGTATTATTTTTCCCCCTTGAGGGTTTTTTGCTGTGTAAAAAAGATTGTGGCAAACAGAGAGGAAGCACAACAGTCATAACTTGCTACTCTATCACAAATGACACCCAAAGAGTGTTAGGAGTTCAGTCATGAGAAATATGGCCTTCACAGTAAAGGTTGCTTAAAACAAAAGCCCATTTATCTGAATGCAGTCGACATATAATCAATTTACATGAAGAATTTCAAAATTAGTCAGATTGTAATGAACTATGAAATACTGATTAATGCATTTTTGCAATGTTTGATTAGAAGTACACTGCGTCCCCAAGCACAATCCTGCTATTCTGGCATTTATAGGCTAAGTGTGGGTTTCATATAAATTGTCAAACTGTACAGCCTCTGAATTATGACAAACTTCAGAATATTTTTTTTTAATCACACCAAGTTCTTCTAAACAAAGGGATTGCAGTTATGAACGTAGAGTGAAAAACATACTTTCAGACAGACAAATCCACTAGAAAAACGCACTTGAAGAAGCATTTTATGTGAATTTTTGGAGTACATTAGAAAGGTTGGAATTTATTTAAATTATATATTTATATATTTGCATACTTTGTGTATGTATTCTATGTTTTTCGGGTTTGTTTTTTATTTGTTGTGAGCCGCCCTGAGTCTACGGAGATAGGGCGGCAGACAAATTGCATAAAATAAATAAAAATAAATAAATTATTTATGTTAAGTAAAGGCCATTATTTTCATGGTCAAAGGCCCCAATTAATATCTGTGAGGTCAGAGTGGGTTGCACAGACGTGTATAAAATATGTTTCTGGCTGATGAAAATGTTGTAATTTGTGCCATGCAGAAATACTCTCCTGCTTTTTTTCATCCATTCTTATCCTTATTTGGTTGTATGAAATTATGGTTTTTTTTCCCCACCTTAAAGAAGAACAAAACTTTGGCAAATTTCTCCTGGTAGAGGAGCTGCCTGCCCTTATTTAATCATATAAAATTTTAAGTAGTTGACTTTTCAAACTTGCAGGAGGTGGGAGCAGCCAAGGAGGCTTTAGAGCAGGAGTGTCAAACTCAAGTTTTTTGTTTTTTTTAATTTGATTTATATGCCGCCCTCCTCCGGAGACTCAAGCCGGCTTACAATGCATTAAACAATAGCCTCCATACTTTTGTATATTTATACAAAGTCAGTTTATTGCCCCCACAAACTGGGCCCTCATTTGACCTACTTTAGAAAGGATGGAAGGCTGAGTCAACCTTGAGCCTGGTGAGATTTGAATTTACAGTAATTGCAGGCAGCTGAATGTTAATAATAGGCCTTAGTCTCCTGCGCCACCATTTCATTGGGAGCCACATGTGTTTGATCTCGGAGGGGACCTGGGGGTGGGCATGGCCAGCTTGACATCACTCATGAAGGTGCAGTGGTGGCCTCAGCACTCTGCCAGTGATAACAGTCTCCTGAGCTCCATTTTCAGCTGCAACAGACTCCTGCAACCCTCTGTCAGTGAAAACGGAGTTCAGGAGGGCTACATTTTTGCTGGCAGAGGCACCACGAGCCAGTCCTTCACTGTTCCCAGGGTGGCCCCAAGGGCCAGATCTAAGCACTCCATGGGCCGAATCTGGCCCCCGGGCCTTGTGTTTGACACCCCTGTTTTAGAGGGATCAGGGGAGGGGAAGCCAACTTAATTCAGACACAGCAACAAAAGAAATGAAAACTAGGTATAAGTATGGGTAACCCCCTGAAGAAGACAGAATTGAGAGTTCCTAAAATGATCCAATTATCTTTGACTCAGGAGAATAAATGGAATTCAAAAAGGATTGGATTTAGACCATTTGTGGGAATGTAACAATCCTAGACTGATAACTTGTTTAATTCCACCCCCAGCTTTATGTCTATATTTAGAAGCACAGTAGTTGAATCAGAAGTTTAGTATAGCCTTAAACAAAACTTGTTCTGTTTTCAGCTACATCCACCAACCCCACCCCCCTTCCCATATTAATTAAGCAGGCCTTTTATGCACTTTAGAGAGTTCACACAACATGCTTGGCCGCCGTGTAACCCAGTTAAGGAATTTTTGCAAAGCAGAGCTAATGTGTGTGGGGTTTTTTTTAGAAATCGCTTAACTAAATGGGTTCAAGTCACGTTACTTTTTAATTGCAATTTAGCAACTCATTCTTTCTTTCGTTGTCTTAAATGACAATCTAGTTTCCTAATTATACATTCATTTTTATTCTTGTGCACTCAGTTGTTTCTGGATTTGAATTATCTGCACTTAAAAGATTGTGCTAAACATTTACATTGGCAAATATAAATACACATTTGAAGGTTCAAACAGCTGAAGAAATAAAGAAAAGTAATAATTGTTGAGTAATAATTAGGAGATGCCTACCTCCTGGTATGATAACCAATGAATATGGATTTAGCTATATTAAAAAAGATAGAAATATCTAAAGCTGTATTGTCTAAACAGCAGCAAATGTTGATCTTCAAACACTCCCTTAGTCATTTGAGAATATCCATGTAGATCTACTTACTTGTGACCACTACTAAGTATTGGTATTACAATACAGAATTAGCAGGACTAACAATATGAAATAATTATTATAAAATAATTCTTAAAAGAAAAAGTTGCATGTTTATAGACCAGTGATGGCTAACCTTTTTACCATCGCGTGCTGGAAGCAGGGGGGAGTGCGGGGGGAGCATGCACACTGTGCCCCCACCCATAATTCAATGCTGCCCACATCCCACCACCCTGCGCATGTGCGCGCAACCCCCCACGCATGAATGCATGACCCCCCTGTGCCCCATTTTGGGCCTAGCAGGCCTCCCCGAAGCCTCCAGAGGCCGGAAACGGCTTGTTTCCCGACTTCCGATGCATCCGGAAGGCCCATTTTTCACCCTCCCCAGACTCCAGAGGCTTTCTTGGAGCCTGGGGAGGACGAAAACGGCCTTCCCCACACCCATTGAGGCCCTCCAGAGGCTGAAAACGCCCTCCCAGAGCCTCCACACAAGCCCTGTACTTACCTGGCATCCAAAACAGGCCACATGGAGATTCCTGGGAGGGGCAGCCAAAAATTAGCTGGCCGGTGCACACATGTGCACTGGAGCTGAGCTAGGGCAACGACTCATGTGCCAACAGATATGGCTCCGTGTGCTACCTGTGGCACATGTGCCATAGGTTCGTCATCACGGTTATAGACTATCTTGGACAAATCTCTTGTCTTCATCACCATAATCACCATCACATGAACCCAGTTCAGATATTCAAATCCAATATGATGGATTGATTGATTCCTCTGTCTAAAAAGAAAATCCCATTAAACTGTAACAGGCAATGTGATTATCATATCTTTTTGTCTCCTTGGGAATAATTATTTGAAACCAACAGATCATTGGTTAGGTAGTTATTAACTGACATGACCATTCATTATTGTTCTAGATTTTTCTAAAAAAAAATACATCGTATTATCTACAGTTAGATATTGCTTGCTTTGTTATCTTCTGTAGGTTATCCCCTTTCTTTGTCAAAAGTATGGTTTCTGTAAAATTCCAGCACACATAACGAAAGATGGAAAATATCTCAATCTGAGTTTGATGGTTGCTAGTAGCAACAAAGAATGAAAAATTGCCATCTGGCTTTTAGATTTAAATGAGAATCAAATAATCGTTTAATAATTGATAGTGTACAGTATTTATTTGGCTAAGGTCATCCCTTCTTGTGGCCTCTAAACCAGTGGTAGGTTACAAAAATTTTACTACCAGTTCTGTGGCTTGTGGCTTGGTGGGTTCTGTGGGTGTGGCTTGGTGGGTATGGCATAGCTTGGTGGGCATGGCATGGCTTGGTGGATGTGGCAGGGGAAGTTGTACTGTAAAATATCCATTCCCAGGATATTCCCAGGGGAAGGTTACTGCAAAATCCCTATTTCCTCCCAATCAGCTGGGATTTGGGAGGCAGAGAATAGATGTGGGCGGGGCCAGTCAGAACTTTTACTACCGGTTCTCCAAACTACTCAAAATTTCCTCTACCGGTTCTCCAGAACTGGTCAGAACCTGCTGAAACCCACCTCTGCTCTAAATCAAAGTTTGAAATAAGCACAAGCGAAATGCCATGCAGTCTGGATAGCTCAGCAGACTAATGCATTGTAATTTAACTCCAGCTGTCTGCAATTAGTAAGTTCGAATCTCACCAGGCTCAAGGTTGACTCAGCCTTTCATCCTTTCTAAAGTGGGTAAATTGAGGACCCAGTTTGTGGGGGCAATAAGCTGACTTTGTAAAAATATACAAAAGTATGAAGGCTATTGCTTAATGCATTGTAAGCCGCCCTGAGTCTCCAGAGAAGGGCGGCATATAAATCAATTTTCTTTAAAAAAAGAAAACATCAGTGGCAACTTTGATCAGCCTGCAAATTTTACTTAATGCAAAGAAGCTAGCCTCTTTATTTGGATTGTTCAGATCTAACTAATTTGGTCATAAACAAGACAAAAGACTCAAATAGATGATGGCAGACCTCTAAGTATTCATATTCATTAATCTTCCATAAACAGGATTCCCTATCTGAAGTTGCATGAGACTTCCGAAAAACTTACATGTGGACCTATAAAGCTGGCTAATAAATTATAATTTGTAATGTGACAGATGGGAAAAAATGATTAAACACAGGTATATGTCTTGCATTTGTTTACCTTTGATTTACATTAAATTTTAAATCAAATCACATTGTGTAATTGTTCTTTTTTTTGTCTTTGAGTTCTGGCTACTTCTTTATTTTTACCCTACTTATTTTTTGAACACCATTCCCCAGTACATTATTAAAAATGAAATAAAATGCTCAATGGGGGTGGGGTGGGGGTGTTGCCAAAGAGGATGAAATAGTTGCCATGAGCTTTTCAAAGAGATGGACAAGGTAGCATTTTAGATGGTGAGGAGACCGAGATGTTGATCATGAGACTCAGTAAATCAGAAGATGGAACTTTTTTAAAAAGGAGCAGAATTGTTAGAACACTCCTCTAAATCAATTGAGGAATTTCAAGTTTGCGAAAGCAGATCAGTCAGTAGAAATGGACAGGGAATGTGCACAAAACCTAAACAATAGTAAGAGGCTCTCAAAACCAGAATACAATTGCTCACGTTTGTGTTGGAAGCACCTAAAATGCTTCCAGGTTGAAAGGATTATCCGGTGACATCACTCTTGCCCAGGGACATCCGGTTGCAGGCTCCTTTCATGCCCCCGTTAATGTGTCCACAAAAGTGGTACCAATCTATCTATACACTTTCGAACTGCTGGGTCAGCAGCAGTGAATGACAGGAACTCAGCCTACCACACAACAGCACCTGGGTCTCAAACACAAACTTGCTGATTGTCAACCCAGCATCCTAACCATGTGAGGCTCTGCACTTCACCAGAACACAACGTGCATATGATTTCATACTGAACTGCTTCAGTAAATAATTTATGCAACCATGTTATAATAATAATAACAGAGTTGAAAGGGACCTTGGAGGTCTTCTAGTCCAACCCCCTGCTTAGGCAGGAAACCCTACACCACTTCAGACAAATGGTTATCCAACATCTTCTTAAAAACTTCCAGTGTTGGAGCATTCACAACTTCTGGAGGAAAGTTGTTCCACTGATTAATTGTTCTAACTGTCAGGAAATTTCTCCTTAGTTTTAAGTTGCTTCTCTCTTTGATTAGTTTTCACCCAATGCTTCTTGTCTACCCTCAGGTGCTTTGGAGAATAGCTTGACTCCCTTTTCTTTGTGGCAGCCCCTGAGATATTGGAACACTGCTATCATGTCTCCCCTAGTCCTTCTCTTCATTAAACTAGACATACCCAGTTCCTGCAACCGTTCTTCATATGTTTTAGCCTCCAGTCCCCTCATCATCTTTGTTGCTCTTCTCTGCACTCTTTCAAGAGTCTCCACATCTTTTTTACATTGTGGCGACCAAAACTGAATGCAGTATTCCAAGTGTGGCCTTACCAAGGCCTTATAAAGTGATATTATAATTATAAATACTTCCTGTGATCTTTTTTCTTTTCTTAGAATGGGTCTTCTTTATTTCTAGGACTCATACATTGTGGTTTCTTTGCCCGAAGACTCCATGAAGGCAAGTAAATCTCTTGAATTCTAAAGTCAGACTTGGAAGCCAGATATGTAATTTAATGGCAGATATGTAATTTAATGGGGGGGGCGGGGAAGCATTTCATATTCCATATGTTTCCTCACAAATAACAATGAGAAGATTTGCAAGACCAATGGAAGGGGAAAAATTCATTTTATAGCAAACTGGTGCTCATTAATAAGCAGCCATTAAAGGTATTCAGTAGTCATTGCCTCAACAGAATGATGTAAAGAGAGGAATTAGAAACTTCTTCCAGTTAAAGAAATAATAGGAAAGCATGGTACTATTTCTATTTTCCAAAAAAGTTTTTTTTATCTGTATAAACAAACAAACATGCAATACATAATCAATCCATCAGTGTATCATCTGAGTACATCTTTTGTGTCTTCTCCCTACTCCTCAATCATTTCTCATAACTTGATATTTGTCATTTCCTTTGTTATAACCAAGGAAATGTATATCTCTTCTCCAGCCAATAATAAAATTGCCCCCAAATCTGATAATATTCCAATTTTTCTCTTTCTTTAAGTATCAAAGTCAATCTATTCATTTCGGCACAGTTCAATATTTTCTTAATTATTTCTTCCTCCATAGGAATTTTCTCTGCTTTCCATCTTTGTGCAAATACTATCCTCGGTGCAGTTAACACATGTACAATCAAGTATATACTTTCCTTACTAAATTTCTCTGGTAAGATACCCAATAGGAACAATTCAGGTTTTAAATATATATGTTGTTGTATCATTTCTTCTAACCATGTTTTAATTTTCATCCAATAATTCCTCGCTGGTACTATTTCTATTTTCATTGGTTAACTGTTTTGAGGTAAAGTTTTTGGTTATGAAGGAAATAAATAAAATTAAAGGTCTACCTTAACATGCTCATTGCTATCAGGTGAAATTATTGTTTAGAAACAGAAAACTACAGAGATCCAGACGGTTCCTTCATTTGCAAGATAAATATAGCACCAAAAATATCTTAGCTCTGTGCTGAGAACAGCAAAAAACATAAAAATGATTATCCTGAACAAGAAGGGTTTCAGATACACAAAGCAGCTTAAGAAAGATTTCTTTTTCTATACAGTGCATTGCATCAGATTGGAGGATTATAATGTTAAAAACTGTGGGGGTGGGGGTGGGGAGGGTGTTTTAATGCTAGCTGAATCTGTTACCAAGCTCACATTGTCCTAACTAGAATTTTTTTTTAGGTTCAATATTTTTCCTCCAAAAGAAAAGAACCAGGACCTTCTCCACGTTGTCAATAAATATACAGAGAGAGACTGTAAAACTACAAAGACTAGATCTGGCCAAGTATATGTCCAGTTATTAGCTTTGCTTTAGCTAACAGTATATGGGTAGATTAGTGGAACTTTGCTGAAAAAGCCACAATTCTCTAGGTTTGCTGGTTCTCCAAACTACTCAGAATTTTCGCTAACGGTTCTCTGGAACCTGTCAGAACTTGCTGGATTTCACCCTTGCTTCCATCCTTCTGAGGTGGGTGAAATGAGGACCCAAATTGTTGGGGGCAAGAGGCTGACTCTGTAAACTGCTTTGAGCGGTTATAAAGCACTGTAAAGTGGTATATACTGTAAAACTAAGTGCTATTGCTATTGCTATCGGGAGTGCTTCCCTAATACCACAGAGAAAATGGCAAACAGAGCATCCAGGTATAGGAAACTAAACACAAATTCTGGTGTTGATTTGTATTCTGACATGCAAAACATTAGGTTGGATCAGATAAATTTTCCTGTAAATTCCTGGAACATTATAACAAGACAAATCGGCAAACCAATAGATCTGATGCAACGAATATCCTTGGGTAAGTTGAATTAGTACCTATTTGAAACCTAAGTAGAATATGTGGCATTGCCTTCCAAGAAAAAAAAAAAACCATCATAGCATTGTAATTTGGATTATAGAAGTACAATGGATTTAAGATAGACTGATAAAGATCGATTGCAAGGGCTTGGAGTTATGACACCAACAAAGTTACAATGACATTAGCACAAAGGAGAGAGACACAAATCCATTACAAAGATACAATCAAATATTCAAAATAGCCTCACTTTCTCATTATTTATTCATGCTAATACAAGTATATTAAGAAATCTAAACAGTGTTAGCACTCAATCTCTCCCAGACTAAATGAGTTTTTGCATTTATCAGCCACGAGTCATCAAAGACCTAACATTGGCTTTACAAAGGTGGTAATGTGACATAACTGAGATATTTATAACAGTGTACATTGACTGAAAGATACAGTAGAATTTATTACACTGAGTAATGCCTTTGCATTCTTTCACAGCAATAAAAGAAATAACTGCAGAAGTCATTTCTTCAGATAATAAGATTTACCTGGTAATCACTTAACGTTCCAGTTTATTCAATCTTTCTCTTTCCTTCTTCCCCTCTTTTCAGAGATTGGTCTCAGACAAGGCAGGAGTTAGCAAGCCAGCCTATCAGGAGAAAAAAAAAATGCAAAATGTTATTATTTATTTAACCCCAGGTTAACATTGCCAAAAAGGCATTAAGAGTTCTAAACCTAATCTTGCGTAGCTTCTTCTCTGATAATGTTGTACTACTAACTACAGCAGTGGTCACCAACTGGTGGTCCGCGAGAAAACTTTGGTGGTCCACAAAAAATTATTTGCATTCTTATATTGCACTAAATATTATTTATCTTTTTAAAAAATTCATATTAGTGGTCCACGGGATTTAATATTATGAATTTAGTGGTCCCTGAGGTCCGAAAGGTTGGTGTCCCCTGAACTAGAGCATACATAACATTTGCTAAACCAATTCTTGAATTCAGCTCTTCTGTCTGGAACCCGCACTGCCTATCAGACATAAATACAATCGAGAGAGTCCAGAGTTATTTTACGAGAAGAGTCCTCCATTACTCTAACCGCAATAAAATACCTTATGCCACCAGACTCCAAATGTTGGGCTTAGACAACTCAAAACTACACTGCCTTCAGTCTGAACTAAGCATAGTACATAAAATTATCTGCCACAATGTCCTTCCTGTCAATGACTACTTCAGCTTTAACCACAACAATACATGTGCAAATAATACATACAAACTCAAGATAAACCGTTCCAAACTCGATTGCAGAAAATATGACTTCAGTAACAGAGTGGTCAATGCCTGGAATGCACTACTGACTATGTAGTTTCTTCCTCAAACCCTCAAAACTTTAACCTTAAACTGTCTACTGTTGACCTCATCCCATTCCTAAGAGGTCTGTAAGGGGCATGCATAAATGCACCAGCATGCCTACCGTCCCTATCCTAATATTTCTTTTTACTTACTCTTTTCATGTATTCAAATTATGTTTATACTTTTACCTGTTCTCCTATATATGCTGGACTTATGAGTATGATTAATTTCCTCTACAACAGAACCAGGCAACCCCAGTTAGAGAACCTGAGCAGGATTGAATTACTTTAAGGATACGTTCTCCCAATATACTCAACCAAAATAGTTCATTTTTTTTAGGTTTTACACACAATATTACAACAAAAGTTAACAAGGTGGGCTGTTTTCATGGTGGATTTGTATTTTTTACATCATTTTCCATGACTGCATTTTTATTTTTTATTTTTTTAGATAGGTGCAGTTTTAAACTTTTCTCCTTGGGAAAAAGTGACATAAAAATAAACAATTTAACTCTTTGCTATAATCTAAACTTCTTCAACTTAACAGTAGGTTGATTTATAGGGAGGTTAATTTAATTTTCTTGCTTCCAAGTAAAAAAGAAACAAAACAAAATCAAGGGGGAAAAATTATGTTAGTATGTGCGATACATAATAATTTCCAGGGCAGTGACATATACATATCCCTAAAAGCTTTTTACAATTGCTTCTTGACTAAAACATGCTTGAGTAAGGTATAATTTCTGCTTGATCCCAATGACATTTCATTTATTAACTCTCACTGATAAATTCAGTGCCTCTGAAATCAGATAAAACTTTGATAAATGGCTTCTTTGAGCGAAGATCTCAACAATAGTTCTTGTCCATCCTTGACCATCCAAATTCAAAAAGCATCATCTTATTAATCCATGGTTCAGAAAAGCAATGTATTTGAAAAGTATCATTTAAGTAAAAGATAGAAGATACATCTTTCCAAAGGGAGTCCTAGAAGAAAACAAAACTAAAATGTGTCCAATTGTTGACAGACAGATTTATATTCTCAGGTATAACATAACGAATGGATAGAAAACAAGGAACGCTGCTAAAATCCAGCAGAATTGATCTATAGTGTAAAACTTCAGGGTGATCTCATCCTAATTCGCAACGAATTACTAAGGAAGCTTTTGTCTTAAATTCCCAAATCTTTAGAGATCACATGAATATATAGCTTGCTTTTCCATCAGTTGATTCACATAGCTTCTTCCCAACTGCATTTTTCAGCAACGACAGTGGGCGACAGGAAATGAGGAAAATAAAAGAAAAAGAGTACAGATTACAAACATTGTAAAGTGTAGCTGCCAAGCTGACCAACGATCATGCATACAAGTCAGAAAATGGGCCCCTTTTCTGGACCCAGGATGTTGAGTCTAGTGGGTAATCATTCAGGAGGCTAGGTTAATTAAACATCTGACTTTATTAACTAAACGCAATCACAACAGAACCCGAGAATGTAAGCACCACAAAACACCTGACAGCTCCTTAAATAGCCGGCTGACTGAATGCTTAAGCCAATCGCGAGCAGCCATTCTCCTGCTCCTTCGGCTGCTCGCGTTCTAGCCAATCCCTGCCGCTTAGTAACAAACCCTGTCAGGAAGGCGTTGTAACTATGAGGATCTAACACAGGACCTAGGCTTGATCACAGAATGTTTGCGTATAAATCCTTTAAGAAGCTAGTGCCGTGATGGTGAACCTATGGCACGCCTGCCACAGTGGCACATGTAGCCATATCAGGGGGCACACGAACTCAGCTCTGGCGCACATGCGTGCGCCAGCCAGCTGATTTTCAGGTCTTCTGGGCCTACCAGAAGTAGGGAAACAGGCTGTTTCCTGCCTCCAGAGGGCCTAGGAGGTGGAGAAGGCCCGTTTTTCTCTTTCTCCTGGTTCCAGGGCCTCCCTAGGAGTCTGGGGAGGGCAAAAACAGCCTTCCCCACCCCCCACCCCCCACCCCCGGATGTCCTCTGGAAGCTGAAAACAGCCTATTTGACAACTTCTGGTGGGATTGGAAGTTGTTAAACAGGCCATTTTTGGCCACTGGAAGAACTCTGGGAGGGTGGGGAAGGCTGTTTTTGCCCTCCCCAGATTCCTAGAGAGGCCCTGGAGCCAGGTGAGAAAGAAAAATGGGTCTACCGGGCCATCACGTGCCAGCAGCGGGGGCGGGGGGGTCACATAGAATTATGGTTGTGGGCATGCGCACATGCGGAACACCCCCCTCCCCCCCGCAACCCTGCCTCCTGGCACACGATGGCAAAAAGGTTAGCCATTACTGAGCTAGTGCAGGACGAAAAGCATTGAACGTGAAGCAGATATTCTGTGATGTTACAGACACGCACGTACACACATGCACACATGCTACAGTCTTCCTCTTGTCAAGCATGCATGATTCAGTGAAAGCAAATTATTAATCCTGCCCCAGATCTTTGGTTATAGAAGAGAAACTGCTAACCAAATGTTTTACACCTAAAACAATTTAGGAGTAACTCACCCTGGCAAACGGGATATTTTGCGTTGAGTGAGCATGCATGGTTTCTGAGAGCAAATCTTCTTCTTTTTTCTTTTTTCTTTTGCAATTCGCTTTTCTTAAACACAACAAGAAACAGAAGCTGGATATATTGCTGGAGAAAAGGAGACATTTCAATACTTCAAAATCCAGTATTGCATCTCTTCATTGCATTGTTGGAGAAATCTGATTCAGTGTCAGGCTTCCAAAGCTCAGATATGTTTATTTCTTTCTTCAGAAAATATGAATTGCAACATATTTATAAGAGGTGGGAGAAAATAACTAGGAAGCGATAGGAAAGCAATTGCCTATAGAAAGTATAAGGAGTAAACTTTTAATGGGTTTGCTTCCAAACAATTTAATAGCTAAGTGATCTATGGTTTACTTTAACCCACATTCTCATTAAAACTCAAGTAAATATCTCTGGATACAGACATATTCCATGCCATTCTCTTTATTACTTAATTTTCCAGGTATCCCAGCATGATCTGAATAAATTATGCTGACAATACAAGACTATAAATGATAAATCAACAACACAATTTTAGTGATATATAGCATGAAATGTAAATAATAACCAGAGCCGCTAATTGGCTTTGTACCTGGCAACAAATCAGTAAGTGAGCTATTTCCACTAGTAATGCTTCAGTTGTGTAACACCCCAATCATTAAGCATTTCTAGCTGGTAAGCTCTTTCAGTAGCTTTTTCTAGTAGGGATGGAATGGCCGGATGAAAATTAGCTTTGGACAGTGGGGAAAAAAATATCAGGAAGGAGAGGGATAACCTGGTTTCTTTTTTTATTTATTTATTTATAAAAAGTTTTTTATTAATAATACAAATTAAAAACATTGGACATGGTGTGACGTCTCCGGTTTAAACATTTTTTACTTTGCAGTCTATACAATTCCTTATCTTTATACAAGTTTACACTATTTATCACATTTCAAACATGTAGATTCTTTCATCTGTGAAGGTTACTTCAGTACCAAGTTTGTTCCTTTCTATCACAGAAAACTAACATAAAAACTTCTAAACATTATTTTTATTTATTATTATTATTATTTATTTATTTATTTATTAAATTTATATACCGCCCTACTCCCAAAGGACTCAGGGCGGTGAACAGTCAGATGAAGTGCATATAATACAATGTTAAAAAACATTTAGAATATAATAAATATTTTGGCCCAATAATTTAAAACACCCAATTTAGGATAGATTTGAAACAGTTTAAAAAGGGAAGATTAGGCCAGGCCCGCCTGTTTAAATAAGAATGTTTTAAGGACACGGTGGAAAGTGTGCAGATCCAGGATCCTCCGTAATTCCGGTGGGAGCTTGTTCCAGATGGTAGGTGCCTCCACAGAGAAGGCTCTCCCCCTGGGGGCCACTAGCCGACATTGTTTGACCTATGGTACCCCGAGAAGACACTCTCTATGGGAGCGTACTGGTCGGTGAGAGGTTACTGGTGGCAGAAGGCGGTCTCGTAAATACCCTGGTCCTATGCCATGGAGCACTCTAAAGGTGGTAACCAGAAGCTTGAAGCGCATCCAGAAGACCACTGGGAGCCAGTGCAGCTCGCGCAAGAGGGGAGCCACATGGGACCGCCACTTCGCTCCCATAACTGCTCGCGCGGCCGCATTCTGGACCAGTTGGAGCCTCCGGGTGCTCCCCAAGGGGAGCCCCATGTAGAGAGCATTGCAGTAGTCCAGGCAGGAAGTAACAAGAGCATGAGTGACCGTACTTAATGAGTCCCGTTCCAGAAAGGGATGCAACTGGCGAATCAGGCGAACCTGATAAAAAGTCCTCCTGGCCACAGCCATCAGGTGCTCTTCTAAAGACAACCATGATTCCAGGAGGACACCTAAGTTGCGAGCCCTCTCTGTGGGGGCCAGCGATTCACCCCCAATAGTCAGTGATGGCACCAACTGACTATATCAGGATGTCGGAAACCACAGCCACTCGGTCTTGGAACGGTTGAGCCTGAGTTTGTTTCTCCCCATCCAGATCCGTACAGCCTCCAGGCACCGGGACATCACTTCAAGGGCATCATTGGGGTGGTCCGGGGTGGAGATGTACAGCTGAGTATCATCAGCATACTGGTGGTATTTCACCCCGAAACCACGAATGATCTCACCCAGTGGCTTCACATAAATGTTGAACAATTGCTTGTCTTCAGATTAAAGACACTAACTGCCGTGGAAGGCTGCACTCACTGCAGATATTTTTGAGAACAAGAGAAAAGAGGAGATTACAAGTCAACATTACCTAAACTCTGCACTATCAGTTTACAATGCGAGTCTGATAAACAGTTCTCCTATGATTTTTAATTGAGGCAGTGACTACCCCTGATAGCTATTTCTTCCCCTTTTGCTTCTGAGGCCTTGTTTACCACCATTTGAAAAAAGAGCAGATTATCTGTTACTTTACTGGAGGAGATAAACCTTTTATTGCATGAGCTGAGTTTACAGGGGAGAAAAAGATCCTCTCCCCATACCTAGTTGTTTAGTACCAAAGGCTAATTTACTCATTGGCATTGGATTAGGTAAGCAATGCAAGCAGTGGTGGGTTTCAAAAAAAAAATATTACTGGTTCTGTGGGTGTGGCTTGGTGGGTGTGGTGTGGCTTGGTGGGCATGCTTTGTGGGCGTGGGAGGGGAAGGATACTGCAAAGTCTCCATTCCTACCCCACTCCAGGAGAAGGATACTGTAAAATCTCCATTCTCTCCCCACTCTAGGGGAAGGATACTGTAAAATCTCTATTCCCTCCCCACTCCAGGAGAAGGTTACTGCAAAATCCCCATTTGCTCCCAATCAGCTGGAACTTGGGAGACAGAGAATAGATGGGGGAGAAATTAGTCAGAATTTTTACTAGCGGTTCTCCAAACTACTCAAAATTTCCACTACCGATTCTCCAGAACTGGTCAGAACCTGCTGGAACCCACTTCTGAATGCAAGTGATCCCAGTTAAAAGATAGTTCTCCTTCCTTGCCAAAGGACTTCAGGTCAGAAAAAGGGAGAGAAAGAGAGAAAACAGTTACTGAATAAGAGTCACTGACAGGAAACGCTTCTTCTGAATCAAACGTCTGTTGCGGGATACAGGTAGACCTTGACTTACAATCACAATTCAGTCCTAAATTTCTGTTGCTAAGCAAGACTGTTGCTAAGTGAGTTTTGCCCCGTTTTGCAATCTTTCCTGCCCCATTCAAGTGAATCAGCAAAGCTGTTAAATTAGTAACATGGATGTAAAGTGGATCTTGACTTCCCCGTGGACTTTGCTTGTCATAAGTACAAAGGAGGATCGCATGACCCCGGGACTCTGCAACTGTCATAAATACATGCTAAGTTGCCAAGCATCTGAATGTTGATCACATGACCGTGGGAATGCTGCCACAGTCGTATGTGTGAGGAGCAATCATAAGTCACTTTTTTCAGTGTCGTTGAAAAATGAAACACTATGTCAGACCTGGAAGCCATCTTTTACAGTTGGGCCTTCAGGCCTGCCACATTTTTCTACTGTGGGAAAATGGGAGGGGAGGATTATATAGAGCATGGGTGATATGTAGTCAAAATAACATTCTTTTCTCAGAGAGTCAAGGTCACAGTGCCCTTGCAGCTGCCATGAGGGGACTGGGAGGTACCTTCAGTTTTGGATGATGCCTGATTGGACCATGCGATGGACATGTAGGTGCTGGGCAGGGACTTGAACTTTATTTTGGGTGGGAAAAACCTAGAATGCTTTCAGGTTCGGGTTTTCCCAGATGTGCCAATATCACATCTTCAATAAAATGGAACTTTGAGGAAATTCAAATCTCAGAGTTTTCTTTCATTGGGGGTGTTATTTGGAACCCTGACACACTAATTTTGAAACACTCATGTGTATTAATTAATGGAGATCAAATACTCCATTAATTAATAGGACAAGACCTATTCATCCGCTGTCTCAAAGAAAAGTGAACCAGCTAACAAGTCTGTGCAAGGCGACTTAAACTGATTTCAATGAAGTGATTCAAGTTGGGGTGGGGAGTTTTCCACAATATTCACACTCGTAAAGTGAAGATGTGAACTGATTTGCATCAATGAAGCAATTTGTTAGATTTGAATATCATCAAACTGGAGCCACAGAATCTAGGTCTGATCACTTTTGTCCCCAACATCGGCCAAAGGGCCTCTAAACTATAAGGCTCTGGAGCAATCTTTCTGCAGACCTCTTCTATAATCATTACTATAAGGAGCAAAAATGTCCCCAAGGAAGTACTTCTTTCATTTCAAGCGTTTTTGTGTGCATTTTTTTTTCACACTGTCTACGAAACTTATTGCAAGGGAAATGTCATCAGACAATTGCATTCCAGTTTGTGCATGCAATTTGGAGAGAGAAACTAAATCATATTTTCAAATGAATTGAAGGAATCTTCCCCTGCCTGCTCCATTTATTTGAATCTAATCCTTCAACCACAGAACCATCCTTAACAAATTCTAAAATAGGAGAGGTTTTTTAGGTATTAATCAGCCTCCGTTCCATTGAAAATTCAGTTTGCAGCACCTCTGAAGTCCATAAAATATTCAGGTCCATATATCACCTATTCTTTTTAACTAACTAATGCTTTAATTCATTACTAGCATGTGTCAAAACATCTTTCTTTTTTCCTTTTGGCAGATAATAGCAGTAAATAAAATAGCCCTGATGAATGGCAGAAAACTGTTAATTATGTTTTGTTTGCTGTATTGTTTGTGGATTACTTGCCTGGTTAAAAATTAATTTTATGATGTTATTTAAAACAATACATGTGACATTTTGGATGTCCTAGAGAAGGATGCTTAGTAATAACAAATAGGTGGACTTGTCAAAGAAAATTTGCTAGCTCAAGCAGCTTAAATGGCGAAAAAAGAAACTAACTATAAATTATAGGAAGTAAAAAAGACTTTATTTTCTTTCTTTTTTAAAAAAAGGCTAAGCCCACCTCCAGTCTATCTTTTGTTTTTATTCATTGATGAATTCTGGATAGGCAGAAGAAAATAATAAAAAATTGATGATTACATGCCCATTCTTGACAACCTTAAATATTTCAGAGACTAAGAAAAATATCAGTCTACTCTGAGATTGCATTCAGGAAAAAAAAATGTACCACCAATGAATCTCCCCAGAATTTTGCAAAGAGATACTTTTTTAATGTAGGAGTAGAAATCATAGAGAGACTATTACATTGCCACTTAAAAACTTTGCTCTTTCTTTTATGATAATATTTAGTTATTATGAACTATCCTGAATAAATTATCCAGATAATTTATTGCCTTACGATGTCAAGAAAACTTCAAAAGTTGTGGGCACTTCATCACTGGAGATTTTTAAGAAGAGACTGGACAGCCACTTGTCTGGAATGGCATACGGTCTCCTGCTTGAGAGGAGGTTGGACTAGAAGACCTCCAAGGTCCCTTTCAACTCTATTCTATGATGCACGGTGGTGCAATGGTTAGAGTGTAGTACTGCAGGCTACTTCTGCCACCTGCCAGCTGCCTGCAATTTAGCAGTTCAAATCTAATGAGGCTCAAGGTTGACTCAGCCTTCCAGCCTTCCAAGGTGGGTCAAATGAGGAGGCAGATCGTTGGGGGCAATAGGCTGGCTGTGTAAATTGCTTAGAGAGGGCTGTGAAGCACTGTGAAGCAGTATATAAGTCTAAGTGCTATTGCTATTGCTATTGTGTAATAATGATAGTAATAGAAACAGATTTTCTTATCTTCATTACTTTAATCTTCCTTTGGGCTCCATACCCTTCTAACTCATCCTTGAGGAATGAAAATTGGAGGCTGTTGATTCTTCTCCATATTTGTGTCACATTCAGAGAAAGCATGGGGCAAGCCAACATCAACAAGGAAGGACTTCAGAGAAATCTGGATCAGTGCTGTAGCTTTCATTTCTTTAGGGTTGTTGACGATTGAATCCGTTGATGCTAGCTCAGAAGTTCTGCTTTTAATGACATTACAAAAGTGTTAGGCCATGCTCTAACACTTCTAAGCAAACAGATTTCACAGGCAGCAGCTTAGACAGTGGCTTCAAAATATAACCTTGTTTATTTTTATGGGCTTTTTCCTATTACATGTCATGTGACATGCTGAGACACTTCATAGGGCTATGTTGGAGAATCCAAAATTTGCAGCGTCACAGGGATGCTGTCAACTCGCAAAGCATGCCTGGACATAAGCTCCACCTCTTTCATGCATGCATGTGACATCATCAGCTTCTCTCCCCCTCTCTTGAAACACCTCTGGAGTTTGGGACGTTTCAGATGTGATTGGAAAAAAAATTGCCTTGGGGTACACAGAGATGTGAAATAATAAGCTGGGATCATTATACCTTCTTGGGGAAAAACACGGGTATTTTAAAGAGTTGCAGGCAGATTATTTACAGTTATCTTCTAAGGGTTGCAAAAATGAAAGCAGCCACAAACAGAGCTGTAGTAAAGGCTGCAACATCAGAGAAAAAAAAAAAACCTTCAGATTACCAAGGAGTGTTTGATCTCCATTCATCAGTACACACTAGGGTCAACATAAGAAGACATCCCTAAAAATTAGTAAGAGATACTTTTAAAACGTTTGTCATTTTGAAGCCATCTCAAAAACATTTTTGGCTATGGGGAACAGTTGCCAAGTTGCCAAGCATCTGAATTTTGATAATGGAGATGCTGAAACAGTTTTAAGTATGATAAACACTTAACACATAAGTCTTTTCAGTGATGTTATAAGTTACAACATCACTGAAAAGACTTATGGTAACGGTCATTAAGCACACTGATAGCAGCGTTCCGATATCTCAGGGGCTGCCACAAGGAAGAGGGAGTCAAGCTATTCTCCAAAGCACTTGAGGGCAGGACAAGAAACAACAGGTAGAAACTAATCAAAGAAAGAAGCAATTTAGAAATGAGGAGAAATTTCCTGACAGTTGGAACAATTAATCAGTGGAACAACTTGCCTCCAGAAGTTGTGAATGCTCCAACACTGGAAGTTTTTAAGAAGATGTTGGATAACCATTGGTCTGAAGTGGTGAAGGGTTTCCTGCCTAAGCAGGGGGTTGGACTACAAGCCCTCCAAGGTCCCTTTCAACTCTACTATTCTATTCTAAATATTGTTGTAAGTCCAGGACTAACTCTATAGGAGAATGGAATCCTACAGCTGGAAGTTTAATAGTTTTTTGAATCATGAGAAAACTGCCTTCAAGCAAAGATGAAAATCTCCGAGTAAAGATGGAGAAGCCGTAGTCAAGTCAGTAGAAATAAGATCTGGTGCTGACTGCAGCTTCTTTCACAAACTCCTCGCAAATTCCAAATGGAACTAAACTAAACAAAGCAAAAATCTTCAGGCCAAAAAGATATGACCTCAGCAATATTTCATGTGATTATGCAACGCAGGTAAAGAACAGGTTTAATGGATTCAGTTTAATAAATTGATAAATGCGAACTCTGGACTGAAATTTGTGCCAGCATGAAAGATGAAGCAAACAAAAATATCCCGAGATGCAAAAAAGAAAAAGAAAGTGAAAAAACTGTTTGCGGATTCTCTGAAAAGAACTGAAGGAAAGCAAAAAATAAAAGCTAAAGGGGAATGAATTTTCTGCCAAAAAACACAGTTGTTTAGTTAGATAGATAGATAGATGATAGATAGATAGATAGATAGATAGATAGATAGATAGATAGATAGATAGATAGATAGATAGATAGACAGACAGACAGACAGACAGACAGACACAGACAGATAGATAGATAGATGGTATATTGATAGATGATAGATGATAGACAGACAGACAGACAGACAGATAGAAGGTAGGTAGGTAGGTATAGAAATATATCGATATAGAAATGGAAATATATATAAATGTGTAGAAATATAGAGAGAAATATAGAGAGAGATACAGATAGATATAGATATAGATATAGATATAGATATAGATATAGATATAGATATAGATATAGATATAGATATATAGATATATAAATATAGATATATGGAATTCAGACCCCTTCACTCTTATCAGTTTTGTTCTACAGTTGTTGAAATTCTTTTTTTTCTCTCTAGTTAATCTATACCTCAGTACCCCATAATGACAAATATAGGGAGGGAGAGACAGTGTCAATGTCTCAATGAAATGTCCCCAAAGTTCCCCCCATATCTACTTATATGTATTTCACAGGAAGATATGAAATCGTAAAAAAAAAAAAAACCAGACCTCTGTTTTTCAAAATGGCCTAGCTCTGATGAATTTCAAGCCACTTCGCAGCCTGATTTAAATATTTTAAATATTAAAGGAGAAACAAAGCAAGCCAACTCTGAATGATCTTAAAAGAGAGAAATCTGGCTCAAAACCAGGCATTCCCATCCTCTAGTGATGTCATTATATCACCATCTTGGACCTTAGATGATGATGATGATGATGATGATGATGATGATGATGATGATGATGATGCAAAAAAAGTATTCCCTAATACCACTCACAAATGTTTTTGATTGCATTCTTGATTCACCAGATAAATCACCTGATCATGTCTTTTCATTTTACATCTGTTTCACACATTTTCGATTAATTTGACAATTCCAAACTATTTCTGCTTTAACATCTGTTCAGATATTTGCCTATACTTTATATAATCTTCCCTTTCCTTTCTCCTTTCCTTTTCTTTCCTTTCTCCTTTCCTTTCCTCTTTTTTTCTTTTCACATTCAAACATTTTGAAACCAAGCACATTGGCAAAGTCATCAAAGAACGAAGCCAGAAAGATAGCAATCTGTCAAAGTTTTAGAGAAAAGCCTTTTGCTGTGAATAAGTTTAACAGCTGGAAAAGGGTAAATGCTGGAGAGTAGCAATGAAGATATTGCTTGTCTCCCCCATAAGACAGATATTCTAACTGTTAGCGCTGGTCCAAATCCAAACAGATACTTAGCCTGATGCAAAACAAAACCTACCACGAGTCCTGTTGAATGGGATTCAAAATACCGGAGAGGGGGAAATTCTGGCCATTATCTCACATGGTAGAATAAAAATCAGAGTTTTCTTCTTTATTATTTCATTGCATGTTTCTCTGTAACATTATGGAGTTTACTATATGCTGGTGCAATAAAGGCCCCTGATAATATGGAGAAGAAAGAGATGAGACTGAATTTTAAAAAGATAGATGGTAGGTAGGTAGGTAGGTAGGTAGGCAGGCAAGCAGGCAATTAGATGATGATAGATAGATAGATAGATAGATAGATAGATAGATAGATAGATAGATAGATAGATAGATAGATAGATATAGACAGACAGACAGACAGACAGACAGATGGTAGACGGATGGATGGACTGAGATTGAGAGACAGAGAGACAGAGACAGAGACAGAGACAGAGACAGAGACAGAGACAGAGACAGAGACAGAGACAGAGACAGAGACAGAGACAGAGACAGAGAGAGATCCTTGACAATGAAAGCTGGCTCAAGCCATTTCAGTTAAGACAAGGAAACAAGGCAGCCTTATTGCCAGCTCTTGCTAATCCTCTCCAGTATGGTTTGCTGCTAATTTGTCATGGCACATATTTGCCTTATGTCTAATTAGCATCAAATTGCAAACTGCTATTTGCTAACAATTTGTTACATCAATCTGCTTGAAAATCTATAGTGTAGCATTGGATTGCAGCTTATTCTGTCGATCAAACTTCCAATTCACACCATACGCAAAAATAATATCCTCCTCTCGCCAAGAGAAAGAAAGCCTGCCATATTTTATTACACAACTAGAGAGCAAGTTAAACAGGAAAACATTCTTTTCGCAGACTCGCGTAATTGTGCAGTGTGCTGTACCTCTGTGCAACATGAGAACAATATTCTCCGACACTTATCCATAAGTAAATCTTCACATGGTGGCTCAGTGGCTAAGACGCTGAGCTTATCGATCGAAAGGTCAGCAGTTGGCAGTTCAAATCCCTAGTGCTGCAGCTAGCAGTCAGTTGAAGTAGCCTGCAGTGCTGCACTCTAACCACTGCGCCACCTTGGCTCTGATGGGAAAGATTGAAGGCAAAAGGAAAAGAGGACTGCAGAGGATGAGACTCTCGTCAGTGCAATGAACATGAATTTGGGCAAATTCATGAAGAATTACCAGGAGAAGTCAGAGGACAGGGGCCTGATGCTCCATGAGGTCTCTGAAGAATCGGGCATGACTTAGCAACCGAACAACTCCCACACCTGGATGGACAAAGAAGGTGTGCTATCCCTTGATGCTTCATTCATTCATTCATTCATTCATTGGTTCGATTTATATGCCGCCCTTCTCCAGAGACTCAGGGCGGCTTACAATGTGTTAAGCAATAGCCTTCATACTTTTGTTTATACCTGCTTAGTAGGGCTTTCGCCCCCCTCCCCAAGCGGTGTTCTTTTTTTATTTTATACAAAGTCAGCTTATTGCCCCCACAATCCGGGTCCTCATTTTACCTACCTTGGAAGGATGGAAGGCTGAGTCAACCTTGAGCCTGGTGAGATTTGAACTCGCAGTAATTGCAGGCAGCTGGCAACTAAGTGCTACTTAACAGCACTTTGGTCCACTGCACCACCAAGGCTCCTTGCAATTGGTCCTCCACTTTGCCGATTGTGGAGGCTATACTGATCCACCAAGCAATAGTCTTCTTTTGAATAGTATGTGCAAAATCCATTTTAATCATTTGAGTTGGAGCAATATGGCTTCCTCACTCCACACTTGAAAAGGAATAGCTGGAGAACTTAGGAGGAAGAGTGAGTAATCTTGCCATCACATTCTAGATCAAATTTTCCATTTTCTGCTTGTTGTTTTTAGTTGTGAAGTTGTATCCGACCCATCATGATTCCATGGACAATGTTCCTCCAGGCCTTCCTGTCCACTACCATCCCTGGAGACCATTTAAGCTCATGCCGACTGCTTCAGTGACACCTCATTCTCTGTCGTCCCTTTCTTCTTTTGCCCTCAATCTTTCCCAGCATTAGGCTCTTCTCCAGTGAGTCCTTCCTTCTCATTAGGTAGCCAGAGTTTCATCTTCAGGATCTGGCCTTCTAAAGAGCAGCCAGGGTTGATCTCCTCTAGGACTGACCGGTTTGATCGCCTTGCAGTCCAAGGGACTCACAGGAGTCTTCTCCAGCACCAGAGTTCAAAGGCCTCAATTCTTTGGTGCTGGCCTTTCTTTCATAGCCATACATTGCAACTGGGAACACCATAGCCTTGACTCTACGCACTTTTGTTGGCAGGGTGATGTCTCTGCCTTTTAGTACGCTGTCTAGATTTGCCATGGCTTTCCTACCCAGAAGCAAGCATCTTTTAATTTCTTGGCTGCAGTCCCCATCTGAGGTGATCTTGGAGCCCAGGAAAATAAAATCTGTCACTACCTCCATTTCTTCCCTATTTGCCAGGAATTGAGAGGGCCCGATGTCATGATCTTAGTTTTCTTAATGTTGAGTTTCAAGCCAACTTTTGCACTCTCCTTCTTCACCCGCATCAAGAGGCTCTTTAGTTCCTCTTCACTTTCTCCCATTAGAGTGGTATCATCTGCATATCTGAGGTTGTTGATATTCCTCCTGGCAATCTTAATTCCAACTTTTGATTCATCTAGCCCCGCCTTTCTATGATATGCTCATTTTCAGCTACATAAAGCTAATTTTATTTTATCAGGTTCTGATACTATAGGGGAAAAAAAATTAACAACACCCTAAATAGTTGAAAAGCTTTTCTCCAATGTCAAGAAATTGCAACATAGGGAGGACATTCCACCAATCACTAGTGAGAAATTCCTTTCCCTTAATTGAGATCATCTACCAGTAGTAAAAGAAGCCCAGGAGAAAGACATTCTCATAAAATCTTCAAAGGAAGGGCTGTTGGAAGAATTATTTTTCCAGATAGGCATGTTGCAAGTTATTTATGGGCATAAAAGTAAAAGATCAGCGCTTTGATTTAGTCTCTATTTTGTCAACAAAATTATTTCAAAGTTGCTAGTCCTGCTAGTTAAAATTCTGCCAGATGCAAGAAGTCAGGAACCAGGAAAGAGTTCAAAAGCACTACAAGTTTACTTCTTGCTATCTGTACAGAGGAATTTGAACTTCTAATGGCCAGAATTGGCACCAGATAAGAGTCAACAGACTTTTGGGGTGGGGGGAGTTGAACTTAGGTCTCTTATAGGTGCGTAGAGACTCCAAACTAATGATGCATTTGACCCCACCCTCGGTCTCAGCCTGGTCGTCTCCTACAAATTATGGTGGATCATATTTTATGCTAAGTTATGTTTCTCAGCAACCTCCAAAGGCAGCCTATACATAATGCATTGCAAAAATCTGAGAGGTTATCAAAGCATGAATTACTCAGATTAAACATGCAGTGAAGGTTTAATTTCCATCTCTGTAATCAGTGAAAACTCTTAGCATGCCATCCTTTCCCTATTCTCTCAACAGTTCAGAAGCTTCAATGGAGGAATTCAAATTTTTTTAATACCAGTTCTGTGGGCATGGCTTGGTGGGCGTGGTGTGGTGTGGCTTGGTGGGTGTGGTTTGGTGGGCATGGCAGGGGAAGGATACTGCAAAATCCCAATTCCCTCCTCACTCCTGGGGGAAGGATATTGCAAAAACTCCATTCCTACCCCACTCTGGAGCCAGCCAGAGATGGTATTTGCCGGTTCTCCGAACTACTCAAAATTTTGCTACCGGTTCTCCAGAATCTGTCAGAGCCTGCTGAATATCACCCCTGGTTTGCTTCCTAAAATATTTCAGACAGAAGACTGATTTCTATTGGAATAAGGAAAAGATGGGCAATCTGTATCCTACCGGATGTTACTTTTAGCAACTCTCAACAGTCCCGATGGTGTGAGATGCTAGGAACTGTAGCTTAGCAACTTTTGGAATATTACCAATTGCCCATTCTTGGAATAAGGAATGAGAGATGCCCCTGTCATAGCATATATTCCAGATGGACCGAAAGAAAAATTTCCCTTTAACTTTCCCCAAGCATAACATCTAAATGAGAAAAACACAAAGTACTTAAGAGTACTCAGGGCTGACATAATTAAATCTATCACATCTAGGTCAGCTGAGGATGCACTGTTTAAGTACCCATGATTTATTCAAAACTTTTCAACAATAATAATTCCATTGACAGCTTCCTAACTCTTAACTCTTCTCATAAAATACTAGATCTACTAAATCTTTAGGCACCTGTTTTATTCAGATTCCAGGAGAGGGCAGGGAAACCAAAGACCCAGCAATAAACTCTTGGAAAAATCCAAAACCAAGCAGGCATGTAAAAAAAAAATGAATGGGGATGCTGTGTCAGCCAAGCTGCATATGGATTATGAAAAAGATTATGTTTCAGCAATATTTGAGAAGCCTAACAAAAAATACCCTGCAAAACTAGGAAATGAAGCAAAATACGATCCAGGAAAACTCAGGTAAGACCCTGAGTAGCATGTAAGAGCCTGAGTAGCGTAGGGGGGTAATGCCTCCTACAAAGGCAGCATTTAAGAACCAGCTGTCTGCAATTACTGCAAGTTCAATTCTAGCCAGGCTCAAGGTTGACTCAGCCTTCCATCCTTTCTAAGGTGGGTAAATTGAGGATCCAGTTTGTTGGGGGCAATAAGCTGACGTTGTATAAATATACAAAAGTATGAAGGCTATTGCTTAACATGCTGTAAGCCGCCCTGAGTCTCCGGAGAAGGGCGGCATATAAATCAAATAAAAAAAAAACAATATAAAAAAAAGCTCACTTAAAAGGACCAAACACAGACATTTCCAGGAAATAAAGGAGAATATAACCTCCCACCGGCCAATATGCTCTCACAGAGAGGGCCTCCTCAGGGTGCCATCAGCCAAGCAATGTCGGCTGGCAGACCCCAGGGGGAGGCCTTCTCTGTGGTGGCACCCGCTCTGTGGAATGAGCTACCTCCTGGAATACGACTGATCCCGGACCTCCGGACCTTCCATAAGGCCCTGAAGACTTAGTTATTCCAGCAAGCCAGCCTAGCCTAAATGGTTTTTCAATGGGATTTTTAAATTTTATAGACTTGGGGTTTTAAATTGGTAGGCCATTTGATTTAATTTCTTTTAGCTATCTTAACTTTTGTATTGTATGTATTTTAATTTTGGCTGTTCACCGCTCTGAGTCCCTTTTGGGAGAAGGGCAGTATACAAATTCAATTATTATTATTATTATTAATAATAATAATAACAACAACAACAATATTTGTATTTATATACAAATTTGTATATTTATATACAAATTTGTATATACAAATTTGTATGTATATGCAAATAATATTTGTAGCTCAAAGTTGAAATGAGGGATCCTTTGTGCTCACTGAGCTTGATTGGGTCATGAAAGATTTGCAAGAAAATCAGAGAGCAGCAAAGATCCCACAGTTGCCGCTTCCTCTTCCTCCTCCTCCTCCCTCCCTCCCGGTAAAACAGTGTGTTTTGTAAACCGTGCCTTAGTTTAGCATGAAAAGGCCATCTACATCTAGATCGGGGTGTCAAACTCGTAGCCCGCAGGCCAGATGCATCACATGTTGCCCACGCCCACCCCATTTAGCAAAGGGGGAAAAGTCGTGATATGTCACATGACGACAATGTGACTCCGCGGGTTTGACACCCCTGATCTAGATCAAACCAGAATGTATGTCATGCACGATCTAATCCGCCCTTTGATAGGAACCCACCATATTTATAACTCATATGTCCAGCTAAATAATGCTGTCTGATCTCAGAAACTTCAACAAGGCTAGCACTGATTAGCGCTTAGATCAGTGGTGGGTTTCAAAAAATTTCACTACCTGTTCTGTGGGTGTGGCTTGGTTGGCGTGGCTTGGGAAGGATACTATAAAATCTCCATTCCCTCCTCATTCTAGGGAAAGGCTACTGTAAAATATCCATTCCCTCTCCAATCTAGGGGAAGATTACTGCAAAATCCCCATTTCCTCCCAATCAACTGGGACTTGGGAGGCAGAGAATAGATGGGGGCAGAACCAGTCAGAATTTTTACTACCGGTTCTCCGAACTACTCAAAATTTCCACTACCGATTCTCCAGAACTGGTCAGAACCTGCTGAAACCCACCTCTGACTTAGATAGGATAACATAAAAAATGCCGGAGTTTTAGGACAAACTGGAAAGTTTACGAAACATCACTTCCACATAGTTGGTTTGAAGACTTGGATATTTTTCTGTCATTACCCATTCAAGTTCAAGGAGGATTTTCTTATGATGAACAAAAAGCAGGGGGGAGAGGAAGCCAAATCTGCTATTTCAGAGACAAAACAGTTCTCTCCTTTTGGAGAAAGATTTGACAATAAGAGATCAACATGCGCCTAAACCAAGCTTCCTTCCCTGGAGAGTAGTACGGCTATAAAATACTAAATAGGCTTATATCCTGTGTAATACAGTTGCTAATGCATGTTTCCTTACTAGCTTAATACAAGATGAAACCATCCAAGCTCTCCCAAGGGTATAATAGAACTCACTAGACATAGGGCTCTAAAAACAGCAGCCTCTCTGCTCCGTAATCTGCATCTACCCCATAAACAACACGGGGGAGAGAGGACACGATACCCTTGCAAGAATGGTTGAGCTACGTGGGGGAATCTTTTTCCCACCCCTTGTACAATTTTTTTTAAAAAAATGTCAAACCCAAACCCAAACACCCAAACACAAACCTCTTAATCTGTGTGGGATTTCACAGGCAGGAATGAGTTGGAGAGTGACTTTTGCAATCTCAACAACAGAGAGATAGCTTTGAAGCACTGATAGGAATGGGGGTGAGGAGTGGGGATTTGTTTAGAGTTCACTCTCTTGGCTACTTGGTTTTGTTAAAAGTACTGCCAAGTTCTGAGATCCATTTTTATTCTCATCGAGGAGCCCTGACTGTCCTTCCACTCTTTTTGGTCTCCTGACCAGTGAGAGCACCCCCTTGAGCATGCACCTTGCCCCCCCCCCCCCGTGCCCCTGGAAAGCCTCCTGCACCAACCTGGAAGCCAAAATGAGGCATGGGGTGCAGAGCAAGCCTTCCTCCCATGCCCCATTTTGGGCCTGAAAAGCCTCTTGCACCAACCTGGAAGCCAAAATGGGGCATGGGGTGCAGTGTGAGCCCCCCATCAGCCCTGTTTTGGGTCTGGAAAGCCTCCTGCACCAACCTGCACCCCCCCCACACATAAACGCATCCCCCGCATGCGCTCCACCCCCCACGCATGCGTGGCAGAGACCCAAAGACCAGCTGGCCAGCGGGAGGCACACGCGCATACACAATGGAGCTTGGCTGGGCCGATGGCTGGTGTGCCTGCAGAGAGAGCACTGCATGCCACCTGTGGCACGTGTGCTATAGGTTCACCATCATGGATATATACCATCAAATATTTTGCAGAGTTTCAAATAGTTTCATGTAGTTTTTCTACCTTAATGTAAAAAATGATGGGACTCAACTGAAATATAAACATGCAGATCGAATCCCACCAGGCTCAAAGTTGACTCAGCCTTCCATCCTTCCGAGGTCGGTAAAATGAGGACCCAGATTGTTGGGGGCAAGAGCAGTGGTGGGATTCAGCCAGTTTGCACTACTTCGGGAGAACCGGTTGTTAACTTCCTGAGCAGTTTGGAAAACTGGTTGTTGGAAGAAATCATTAGGGCAGAGAACCGGTTGTTAAATTACTTGAATCCCACCACTGGGCAAGAGGCTGACTCTGTAAATCTCTTAGAGGACTGTAAAGCACTGTGAAGTGGTATATAAGTCTAAGTGCTATTGCTTGTAGTATCCTGTTGACTTCTCTTACAGAATCTGAGCATTGGGTTTAGTAGTTCCTGCCTGAGACTTGGGGTTCTATTACTTTTAATTGCCGCTCGTTTCCAAGGGGCCTATGAACATCAATCAGGAGATCCATGGATGCTCAGAAGTTGGCCCCGCTGACTATGGCCAGCAGCTCTGTTTTCCCAGTGATTCCACAGGAGTCAAAAACCCAACAAAGCGGATCCGCACAGATGCTGCACAGGGAGCAGGCAACTCGTGTCTGTGACCACTGTATGCAAACCTTGGCATTAGTCACCGCCAGGCTGCCTCTGACAGGCCTGAAGTGAGGGAGATTAATGCGAAGCAGGGGTACTTTATTATTGTCATTCTGTTCTTTTCACACTCTGCCTCTGACTTTCAATTTTGCTCCAGAATTAATTGTCTGCTCCTTACAGTATGACTGATGTAGAAGGATACAAGCAGGAGAGGCACCTGGCTTTGGCCTTGACAACCTGAACCCGACATAGGAAGATGTATGGTGGGATGGTAGCATTTGTGAACAGACAGGCATCTTTCCAAGGAGTTAGCCCATAGTTCTCCTCTGCTAGCATCACATTGGATTGAAGTTTCCATTTCTAAAGAGCCTGGACCTCTTCCCCCACCATTGAATACCCTCTCCCTCCCTCCCTCCCTCCCTCCCTCTCTCTCCCTATCACCATCCCCATCCCTATCCCTACTCCCATTCATCATCTATCTATCTATCTCTATCTCCATCCATCTATCCATCTTTTTCCATCTCTCTCTCCATCTCTCTCTCTCTCTCTCCCTATCATCTATCCATCATCTATCCATCTATCATTCTATCCAGGGATGAAATCCAGCAGGTTCTGACAGGTTCTGGAGAACCATGAGGGGAAATTTTGAGCAGTTCAGAGAACTGGCAAATACTACCTCTGGCTGGCCCCAGAGTGAGGGGGAAATGGAGATTTTGCAATATCCTTCCCCCAGGAGCGGGGTGGGAATGGACATTTTGCAGTTTCCTTCCCCTGGAGTTGGGTGGGAATGGAGATTTTGCAGTATCCTTCCCCTGGAGTAGGGTGGGAATGGAGATTTTGCAGTTTCCTTCCCCTGGAGTTGGGTGGGAATGGAGATTTTGCAGTATTCTTCCCCTGCGACACCCACCAAGCCACACCACACCACACCCACCAAGCCACGCCCACAGAAATGGTAGTAAAAAAAATTGGATTTCACCACTGCATCTATTCATCTATCTCCATCTCTCTCTCCATCTCTCTATCCCTATCCATCTATCCATCTATCCATCTATCTATCTATCTATCTATCTATCTATCTATCTATCTTTCTATCTATCTATCTATCCATCTCCATATCTCTCTCTGTCCCAACACACTCATGCATGAATACCACCAACCTGAGAGTCCTCCTAATCTTCAGACTGTTGCATGCAAAGACTTTTCATTTCCAGGCATTGCTTTTTACTTTTGAAGGGCTGTAAATTAGTAATGGAGCCGAGCTGAATCTCACCCCACCTACACTGATTTAAGCATTGTTAGGAGCACATTACATACAGTATCTCTGACAATAAAAAATACATGACTGTGTACATCAGTATCATTTACTGTTTGCAGCCTTTAAGCAGCACGGAAGCAAATTACTTTTAAAAAGTAAGACAAATATTTTAAGATCCCCTATCTAAACTAGAATGTCTCAGCGCGTGTCAGGTTTAAAATGATCCATTGTAAAAAGAAGAAGAACAAGAAAAAAAAGATCGAAGAACAGGATGGGAAAGGAATCGGAGCCTGGGATTTTGGAAAAGCAGGATGGGATATAAACAAACAAATAAATAAAATAACTAACACCACCACACTTCCTTCTTTGAACTGTGATTCTCATGATGTGATGTGGGTATTTGTTTACATGTCCACTGCTTTTACTAGTCAGTAAAATTCCAAATAGTGTACTGGCTAGTGTTCCAATAGCCAGTAGTATCAAAGCAATTAGTTAATTCCTTACATTTTACAGACTGAAGCCAAAACAGACTTCTTAAAGGGGTAGGGGGTGGAGAGGTAGAAAAATAAAAGGAAAAAGAATTTGGGTTAGTAGACATATAAAAGATACCAAAGTTATTGAAACTGTATCTGGCAGTGATGGTGATTTCAGCAAGTCTTCTAGAGCCATTTGTGATCCAAACAGTACAATTAAACTACTAAGAGGAACAAAAGGCATGGCAAGATGTTATCTGTGAACTTAATGGTAGATAAATCACCAGTTTCTCAGCTTGCATCAAAACCAACCCAAAGGGAAAGCCTTCTCATAAACAAGAAGGCCTTGTCTTACATCTTCATCGGAAAGCTACCATATGGACCACTACCATCTGCCTCGTATGATCCTAGTGAGCCTTCTGCTGATGTTTGGTGAGAGTGAGATTGTCTCCCTCTCTCTTGGGAAGATGATTGGCAGCTGGTTATCAGGAGATGCTGGCCAACTAGCCAGCAACTGACTTGATAGTATGAGTTTCTCCTTCTGCCAGCATGTTGAGCTTCAGCCTTCCAATTCAGCAGCATGAGTTAACTCAGCTACTTAGGGTCTAAATGAGCATTTGGAAGTGACGGGCAAATCATAGAATTCTTTATTGTCATAGTATTCTTTATTGCCCAAATGTGATTGGACATACAAGGAATTTGTCTCCAGTGCATAAGCTCTCAGTGTTCATACAAGCAACAAATGATCAATCATATTCAACACCCCAGCAGCCTCAAAACATTGATCAGTTTACTTGATCTGAAATATTTAATAGTTTCAGACACAAGGGGCAGGTAACGTAAATAAGGACATTAAGAGTAATTGTTATCTGCTTATTCGACATCACTCTTGCTACTGGCCAACCCAAGAGCTGATAAGATGCTGCTGCTTAAATATGGAACTAATAGGAGGTTATCAACAATTTAGCATGTCCACCGATATCAGTTGAAGATTCCTTGTAAGTTAGATAAAGAATTGACCCTTGATCCCAAATCTTATCAGGTTTTAGATAGCCTACTAAGCTACAGTACAGTGTAGTTCGCTCTGGGGTTACAAGCTGTAAATCCAGCTATGTGTGGCAACTTCTTAAAGACTAGACATTGCAGGAGACCATCTGCTTATATAGGTATTTCCTTAAAAATGTTGGGCTGAGTTTTTGTGGGCTTGGTTTAAGGTAGAAATGGGAATGGCATTTGAGATGACATTAAAAATGCAAGAATATGAATTATCCAATCACATAAATTCCATGCATTCTATTTCTTTATCTAAAATAGCCCATCCTTACCCTTAAGATTTCAAAAACAATGAAAAGGCTCCAAAATAATCAAAAGGCATCTTACATTTAGGGTCAGTTTTCCATTCAGTTGTAAAACTAGCTAATGGTTTATATTTCAGGGGTTGTTGGTGAGATGGCTTAGGCCCGGGGTACTTACAGGACCATCTCCTGCCTTCCTCCCATCGTCCAGTACGCTCCCACAGAGTTGGCCTCCTCCGGGTGCCGTCAGCTGGCGACCCCTAGGGGGAGGGCTTTCTCTGTCAGAGCCCCGACCCTCTGGAATAGTCTGCCCATTGACCTCAGGACGGCCCCCAACCTCCTCTCCTTTCGCCGTGGATTAAAGACATGGCTGTTTAAACAATATTTCGACTGTGGAGTTGTATAGTTTCCTTTTTAGAATGATTTTAATATGGATTTTAATTTATTTTAATGTGTTTATTGTGATTTGTATTTATGATTGTTTTATGTAAGCCGCCCCTAGTCCTCAGGGAGAATGGCGGCATATAAATCACATAAATAAATAAATAAATAAATAAATAAATAAATAAATAAATGAATGAATGAATGAATGAATGAATGAATGAATAAATAAATATTAATGATAATTAAGGGTGATCAAGGGGAAATTTGCCTCTAAAACAGGGGTGTAAAACTCACAGCCAACAGGTCGGATGTGTCATGGGCTGACCACGGCCAGCCCTGTTTTAGTGAAGGGGGGAAAAGTTGTGATACATCACATGACAGCAACGTGTCATCACAAGTTTGACACCCCTGCTCTCAGACGTCACTGCTCACATTCCATCCTTATTTTTTCCGCAGGTGGAGGAAAAACTGTTCTACCAGGGGTGAAATGCTCCCGATTCAGTCCGGTTCGCCCAAACCTGTAGTAAAAAATGTTTTTAAAAAATTCCAACGATCAGCTGAGCGGCGCAGTGCATGCCAAAAGGAGGCATGGGGTAAGTAGAACAGCACGGTGTTCCGGCGAATAGGTTGTAAAAAAATGCTTTTGAAAGTAATCGCGCGCCACAGCTGATCACACGCACTCCGCGCGCTGTTTTACTTACCCCATGCCTCCTTTTGGTGTGCACTGTGTGCATGCGCACACACCTCGCATTTGATGCACGGTGGGTACTGCACATGCACGCATGCAGTGCAGGTTTGGCGCACAGCGTGCGTGCATGCGCAACCAGCCCACCGGTTCAGATTTCACCACTGCATTCTACCAAAGGTTAGCCATTTTGCTACCTTAGTGACAATTCTGAGATTCAAATGGTATTTTATGATCATCAGTTTTCCAACAAAAAATCTGGGCTTTCCAGTTCTGTGCGCTGTGCTTCACTTAGTCAACAAACCTTCTTTAAATTCAACCATAAATCAAGGCGTAATGTGGGGATCCAGTACCGTTTTAACTCTTTCTGCAGCCAGAATTATAACTCGTAGAGACATCAACCATTACTGTCCCATTCTGAAAACAAGGTGTATAAAACAACCCTATTATAATATCCTTCAAGCCTGACATTAAGTATTCCACTGTTACTTAAGCAAAGTGTTAGCAATTAAATTAATCAATCTTCCCAGCCATGTGCCGAGCAGATGTTCAATAAATCCTTCTACTTATGGTGTGTGAAGAAGCAGGAAGTCCACTTTTAGCTGTCCTTCAGCGGTGACATGCCTCAGCCGGTCCTTTTGGTGAGCCTCATGGGCCACTGTCAAGGCAGTTCTGCTGTGCTGTTTCTTTATTATAAATAACAACAGGCCACCTGGCCTACCTGCAGGACCTGAAATCCGAGGTTTAATGATCCTTCATGCTACATCTTCTGCTCTCTCCTGATCCTTGATAATGGGACTGATGGGACTGGAATAGGAATGACGGATGGCATTGACAGATGAGTCCAGACAAACATGTGCTGACAACTAGAGAATGTGGGGTATCCTTGCAGAAAGGTCAACGCGAGAACTACTTCCTTGACTTTCAAAGTTCTTTTTCTTCCCACATTGCCCAAAACAGCCGTTCAGGAACTTAACAGGTGGCACCAGTGAGGTGTTTCTGTTCTTGTTTCTTCCTCTTACAGTTTTAAGTTTATTTTTCAACTGCCCGGCTAAATGGTGGCATCAAGCAGATCTCAGCTGATCTAGAAAGTGAAGTCAAATCAGATCTGATTTGTGTTTAGATGAGGGATATGCTCGCAAGAGAATCCCTTATGCCACCAAGGCTTGAAATTTTGGCCTTAGATAACTTAGAACTACGCTGCCTTCGGTCTGACCTAAGCATAGTATACAAAATTATCTGCTACACTGTCCTACCTGTCAATGGCTACTTCAGCTTCAACCACAACAATACATGAGCACACAATAGATACAAACTTAAAGTGAACCGCTCCAAACTCGATTGCAGAAAATACGACTTTAGCCACAGAGTGGTCAATGCCTGGAATGCACTACCTGACTCTGTGGTTTCTTCCCCAAACCCCCACAATTTTAACCTTGGACTGTCTACTGTTGACCTCACCCTGTTCCTAAGAGGTCTGTTCCTAAGCGCATCTATGTGCCTACCGTCCCTATCCTACTGTCCCCATTTATTCATATCCATTTCCTGTGTTCATATTCATGTTTATACTTATACCTGTTATCTCGTACATGCTTGACAAACTAAATAAATAATAAAATAATAATAATAAATGGTCTGTCGCAATCAATTTCCATAGTTGGACTTATTATTAGACAACATGAAGAAATAGATTTGTGTGGCAGATCAGAGGAGGTGGCAGTAACGTGCCTTCCGACCCTGTCCTAATGTCCCCATTTATTCATATCCATATCCTGTATTCATAATCATGTTTATACTTGTATCTGTTATCTTATACATGTTTGACAAATAAATTAAATAAATAAATAAATAAAATGGATTGTGGATTGAAGTGGGAAGTATTAAAAAAAAAAAAAGCAGAAGAAAGCCATGGCAAGTTAGTCCTGCTGTATCATGCCAAGAATACTTCATGAATTGTCTATGCAAGTCACCAGGAAAATTCACCCTGAAGTTGACTTTATATTTATGAAGTGAGTATCTTATATATTCATTTATATAATATTTATATGACGGCAAGAAAGATGCAACGCCTGATTACCATATCAAGTTAAAGCTATAGCTTTCTTAACCATGGCAGAATAAGTGAAAATTGGCTAGGTCTGTCGATCATACCAAGCTATAGATACCAAGATACCAAGAGCCAACATACCAAGAGCCACAATGGTTAGAATGCAGTACTGAAGGCTACATCTTCTGACAGCTAGCTGCCTGCAATTTGGCAGTTCAAATCTCACCAGGCTCAAGGTTGACTCAGCCTTCCATCCTTCCAAGGCGGGTAAAACGAGGACCCAGATTGTTGGGAGCAATAGGCTGACTCTGTAAAGCACTTAGAGGGGGCTGTAAAAGCACTGTGAAGCAGCATATAAGTCTAAGTGCTATTGACATTGCTATACATAACAGTTTATAAATCAGAATAGCTGTATTCTCCAGTGAGCGATCCAAATTCATGAAATTTTGCCATGCTTCCTCAAACTATTCTGCTAATCCTTCAGCATGCTAGTTACTAAGTCTGCATTACTATTAATCTTCTCATCGTTCCTATCACCCATCTCCTCCCACTTATGATTGCATGACTGTAACCTTGTTGCTGGTATCCTTAAGATTTATATTGACTGTTTCCCTATGACGATCATTAAGTGTTGTACCTTATGAATCTTGACGAATGTATCTTTTCTTTTATGCACACTGAGAGCTTATGCACCAAAGATAAATTCTTTGTGTGTCCAATCACACTTGGCCAATAAAGAATTTCTATTCTATTCTATTCTATTCTATTCTATTCTATTCTATTCTATTCTATTCTATTCTATTCTATTCTATTCTATTCTATTCATACAGAATGTTTCCTGTCTTTTTAAAAAAAAACACCTTGTCTGATTAAGTATGGAAATACTTAATGTGCTTGCCCTGTCAGCAGCAGATGAGTTTTCAGAAACACATCTGATCGTTTATGAATGTCTTTCCTCTTTTCCAATCATCAAGAAATGGAAACAAAGGTGAATAAATAGCATAAATAAATGTTGTTTTCAATACTAATTCCCCCTTCCCAAGACCCTATCCTTCAGTCAAAGGTTCAATCCCCTAATATGTCATTATTTCATTTATTAGTGCTATCCCGAAGTTTCACACTCTGGCAGCAGCAGCAGCAACAGAGCATAGCACTAGAAAACTCCGGCAACCCATATAGTGAATTCATCTTGATAGCTTTCTCCATGTGATCAAAACAAGTTGACTGTCATAGAGGCATCCTTCTTTTTTTAAAAAAAAAAGCTTCTTCTTCCTTTTGCCTGAGATATAAAGTCTTTTGAACTTGGCCCTCTTGTGTATGGGCTTTGATGTCTGCATTTTAGTGAGCTTTAAAAATATCTAACATTAAGCAGATGTTTTACCTAGACCTGTAGACCTGTATCTACACTTCTGTGGACCAGGGGTGAAATCCAAAATTTTCCCCTTCTGTGGATGTGGCTTGGTAGGCGTGGCAGAGGAAGGATATTGCAAAATCTCCATTCCCACCCCACTCCACTCCACCCCACCTCATGCCAGAGGTGGTATTTGCCGGTTCTTCAAACTACTCAAAATTTCCGCTACCAGTTCTCCAGAACCTGTCAGAACCTGCTGGATTTCATCCCTGCCGTGGATACTTTGATCCAGCGGTGAAATCCTCCATGGATTGCCACCAGTCCACTGCTGCACATGCACTGCCCACAAGGTAAGTAGAACAGCAAGGAGGGGGGAACAGCTGTGCTGCGTGATTTAGATTTGCTAGAAAGCTGATCATCGGAAATACCATTTCCTGCTTTCTAGCAAATATATATCGCGCAGCACAGCTGATCGTCAGAAATACTGGTTTGGACAAACTGGTAGCTTTTTTTTTTTTTTTTACTTTTATCACTACCGGTTCGCTCGAACTGGTAGCATTTCACCACTGCTTTGATCCTTATAAACTCAATAGATGGAGACAGATGCATTATCTCCATCTCGTCATTCTCCATCTCCCTTGTCTAAAGCATGTGGCCTTGTAACAAGAAGGATAATATAGTTTCTACTATTTTTCTTTTATTGCATATCTGTAAACAAATAGTGTATGGCACTGTTTAGATATTGCAATATATTTGGGCTTTTCTCCTTTTTTTTAACCCATTCCCAATATTATCATTGAAGTTACAGGAACCGTGCGTACACTAAAACTCTTAGGGCAACCTCTTGGAATTTATAGGCAATAGATTATGCTCTCAAGTTTTAGTTTATCCCAAAGAATAAAAATAAATGTCTGCATACTCAGGAAATTCCAATAATGGAAGGAAGGAAGGAAGGAAGGAAGGAAGGAAGGAAGGAAGGAAGGAAGGAAGGAAGGAAGGAAGGAAATAAACTTGTTGTTTTAATGTTAATTATTTATCATTATCAAGCTTCCTAGAATTGTGCTTGTAACTGAGACACATATACATTTGATCAATCAATCAATCAATTATTAGGACATATCACTCTGAGAGCTTAGTAATCAAATGTTAATGCATTGTTAATGATTGGTAGGGCCATAAATGTTCAAAGCTCTTCTCCTCAATCAGTCATATCGGGCCACCAAATGGCTTCATACATTGTGTTAAGCCATGGTTTGTTTAACATTGATTCATTAAAAGAGTCGTGTAACATGCCAAAACCTGATATGTAACATGGTGGTAAGGCATACATTTTTCTGTCTCTTTCACATCCAGGATGTAAAAAAAAAACATGGCAATCGATGAATAGAGATTGGAATATGTCTTGCCATACCAATCATAGATAATGCATCCTGCATTCAGCAAGTGTAGGCATGCAAGGATTTGTCATAAGTCACATTTTTAAATTCCTTTGTAACTTTGAATGGTTGGTGAATGAATGGTTGTAAGTCAAGGGCTATTTTGTACTCTCTACAGCTGCTCTGCAGTTTTGGATGCAAGTAAAGAGTTGGCTGCTAGTTTACTGCCATCTTGATCCACTACTTAAAGCAACCACCCTTATTTCACCCCATGGTCAGAATGGCCTGATAGGAAGGCAAATGTAAGAATAAATTCTTTCTTAGGATAGATATTAGAGGGGCGTGGTGGCTCAGTGGTTAAAATGCTGAGCTTATCGATCGAAAGGTTGGCAGTTTAGTGGTTCGAACCCCTACTGCTGCGAAATGGGGTAAGCTCCCGTGACTTGTCCCAGCTTCTGCCAACCTAGCAGTTCGAAAGCATGTAAAAAATGCAAGTAGAAAAATAGGGACCACCTTTGGTGGGAAGGGAGCAGCGTTCCATGCGCTTTTGCCATTCAGTCATGCTGGCCACATGACCATGAAGACCTCTTCGGACAGTGCTGGCTCTTCGGCTTTGAAACGGAGATGAGCACCGCCCCCTAGAGTTGGGAACGACTCATGTGTGGTGGGAACCTTTACCTTTTACCTTTAGGATAGATCACAGTTAGTTCTGAATCATGAAAGAGAAAGAAAATAAAGCTACGATGGAATCTTTCATTGGGGAAAAAAAGTCAACATGGTCCTAAAAATATCACATAGCAGTTCTGCAGATGATCACAATGATATCTCTTGGTATCAATCAAGTTCTACTTCTAGGTAAAAAGGCTACACATTTGGCAATTCCTCCCAGGCAGGTATTTTAAAAGGTATTAGAAGAAAATGACAATGGTAATAATTTCAGATTACTAATTAATGATTCCAGGAAATAGAATTAAGACACTGCTTTCTTCTCCACCATGCTTGCCCAGATATAAAATGGAGATTCATTTTTAAGGTATGTGATTAGATAGCAAAACTCCAAAGAAAATAAGAGTTTGTAAACTGCAGTTTCCCTGATATACAGTATATTGTTCTAGTTTAATTCTTTTAAGTGCATCTTTTGTTTGCAGATTCAATAAATGACTGCAGTAGAAATCAGCAGCTCCAAATTTCTCCCAGTGTGCTAATTGAAATCAGTACACTCATCTCTCTCTCTTCTCTTCCTCCCCCCACCCTCCAGTAAATAATGTATTATCTCATTAACATGGGGTTTGCTTCAGTTTATACGTGTATTTGTCCTTTAAATCCTTCAAAAGAGAGAGGGGGGAGGATATATTTACTATTTTACCATGCCAGGGAACTATTTCCTTTCCTTTCCTTTCCAAGATATTGTGTTAACCTTGAATTAAACCATAAAGTACAGTTGCATCTTATTTATGGTTCTTCTTACCATCAGCACCCACCCACCCACTTCCTCAAAAGTATGAGAATAAAACAAAGCTGGTTTCATTCCAGTGGAGAAACAGGTGGGGGGATTTATATTTGGAGTAAGATTTAATGTATATCTGATCTGAATATTTTGCACAGGTTTAAAGAGAATGCATTGCATCTACGGCAATGCTATTAAAGGGAAATAGCGTTAGAGACGAGGGTAGAGGTGATCTTGAGTATTTGACCTAAGTTCAGTGGTAGGATTCAAATAATTTAACAACTGGTTCTCTGCCCTAATGACCGGCTGGGTGGGCGTAGCCATGATGGGCGTGGCCAGGAGGTGTAACAGGCAGCACTCAGACTCCTGCACCCCTCTGGGAGCAAAAACGGGCCACGGGGGGAGCACTGCCCCCCTCCCCCGTGTCCTGTTTTGGGCCTAGTAGGATTCCCTGAAGCCTCCTGGGAGCAAAATTGGCCTGTGGGGGGGGGCACACTGCACATACACCCCATGCCCCATTTTGGGAATAGTAAGCCTTCCTACACTTACCTAGGAGCCAAAACAGAGTGTGTGGGGATTCCTGGAAGGAGCAGGGAGGGGAGGGCCAAGAAAACAATTTAACAATTTTCCCGAACTTGCCGAACCGGCTGAATCCCACCAAGTGTCTGATAGTTGAATCATGGCAACCGAATTTCTTTTCTTTTCCTCTTGGTTTGAAACATTTCGCTGCTTTTCCAAGTAGCTTCTTCAGAAGAAGCTTCACAGAAGAAGCTGCAGGTCGTCCTTGACTTATAACCACCATTGAGCCTAAAATTTATGTTGAGATATTTGTTAAGTGAGATATTTTGGCCCATTTTATGACGTTTCTTGCCACGGTTGTTAAGTGACCCGTTGCCACTGTTCAGTTAGTAAGAAGGTCGTTAAGCGAATCTGGCTTCCCCCATTGACTATGCTCGTCAGAGAGGTCGCAAAAGGGGATCACATGACCCCGGGACATTTGTAACCATCATAAATATGAGTCAGTTGCCAAGTGGCTGAATTTTGATCACATGACCATGGGGAGGATGCTTCTTTGACAGTTTGTTTGGCTTGCAGTAAACTTCTGCCTCCATTTTTGCAAGGCAGGAATAATCTATCGATAACACTACGGGGAATGTAACACACATAATGTACAAATCGTCAGATTCCTTTGTTTTTCAGGCCGAACTTTCTAGTTCAACTTGTGTTCAGTTAGTAATTAATACTTTTATCATTATTGGCGATATATGTGAAAAGATAGAAGCACCAGTGGGAAAACTAGGGTATTTACAACACCATCTTCTGCCACCAGTAACCTCTCACCAACCAGTACGCTCCCATAGAGAGGGGCTTCTCAGGGTGCCGTCAGTCAAACAATGTCGACTGGTGGCCTCCAGGGGGAGAGCCTTCTCTGTGGGGGCACCTACCATCTGGAACGAGCTCCCACCAGAATTACGGAGGATCCTGGATCTGCACACTTTCCGCCGTGCCCTTAAAACATTCTTATTTAAACAAGCAGGCCTGGCCTAATCTTCCCTTTTTAAACTGTTTCAAATCTATCCTAAATTGGGTGTTTTAAATTATTGGGCCAAAATATTTATTATATTCTAAACGTTTTTTAACATTGTATTATATGCACTTCATCTGACTGTTCACCGCCCTGAGTCCTTCGGGAGTAGGGAGGTATATAAATTTAATAAAATAAAATAAAATAGATATAACTACAGGAGTGTGTTAAATAAACAAAACCAAAGTTTGAAGCCCATTTAAAATTCTGTGAATGAAGCCAAACGATCGTACGATAAAAGACTAAGCTGAAAAACACCCATGTTTCCAACCGCAAAAATCTACAAAGGTGCTTTTCAATCCAATACTGCATCAAGGTCATCTTTATCCAGACATATTTCAAATTAGAAAACACAAGAGCCTCTTTCCAAAATGCAAGCGGTGTGTGAATAAAAGAAGGATGAATCAGAGGTGTTGGAGGAAAGCAAGCATGGTCCAAATTCATAGCCTGAGCCATTCATTCTTGAAAGCTAAGCATTAAGTTATCACAGTTTCATGAAAATGACACCAGAAAGATGCATAGAATATGTCAGATCCCCCCCCCCCCCGCACACACACACACCCAATGCATTCCAGGAAAAAAGATACGATCAGGAATATCTGACCACTCACTCTGTCTTGTAGCCAGACTCCACTATCTACTGGTTCTTCGGGGGATTATAAATGAGAGAGGAGAGGAGGAACAAGGAGGAAAATAATGGAAAACACACACACACATGCATACACACAGATACACACACACACACACACAAAGAAAAATTATAACATTGCAGAGCAAAGTAAAGTCAGATTTATTGACCTCCCAACTACATAATCAAGTGAAAGTTATCACTGCAGAAACTTTTAACCAAGGCGAATGATCTTAAATAACAAGGGAGTGCTACAAAATTTACAGCACTTTTAAGATATGCAAATTGAATGCAAGGTATAGACATAAGGGTAATTAATTGTAAATCTAAGAATAATGTTTCTTTGTCAGGCCTGTCTCCATGTTGTGGAATACATTCTAATGTGCCTTAACTCTGAAGTTTCTTAACGGCGGCTCTAATTATAAGATGTTCAGAATTTCAAAATAGCAGTTATTCTTATCATTTAATATAGCCGTGGTGAAGTTTCATATCAGAATTTACTGATTACATGAAAATATTTTAATTTTCCCGGATAAAAGTGATCCAAAGGCCTCTGCTCTTGGACAAAACAGGGTTTTCTTTAGAATTAATAAAATTAACACCCAATTCTCCACTTCCATTTTTTTTTTAAAGAAATGAGAAAAGTGGAGAAGGAAGGACAAGAAAAAAAATGACTTCCATCTACTTTTATTCCATATTCAAAAGTCATAATATTAGTTTGCATGTAGCATAATGGTACAAAATATAATTATAGGCTTCTATTATTTACTTCACATTCCATATATTAGTTGGCAAAGCATTCACGTTATAATAATTAAGGTCAACATTTCCATTATAATGGAGCCATAAAAATTCACTCACTTGTTTTAAACCTGAACATAAAACCTTATAGTCTGAAAGAAAATTGATACAGACCTATACAGTGGGCAAGAATTTGTACACAAGACAAGGAGATACAATACATTTAATCTCTGGGAAAATGTTGTCAATTGCAAAGAACCGCCAAGAAAGGAATATCTTCAATGATTCTCCCCATTTGTTTTATTTTTTTTCCATCTCCCCATTTTTTAAATTCATTGATAGTTCATACAACTTAGCGCGTGCAAATTATTAATCTATCCTAGTTCTACGAGATGAATTTGTACCCCAAGAATGGTATTCGTGGTTTTATTCGTGGTTGAATAGCTTCCGTTCTTTTCTACTTTTTCCATTTTGTATTAAAAGGCTAATTATTCCTATGTATTATATACATAATACAATACAATTATGAATTGGCAGACACACGGGGAAAAAATCCAGTGATTCCATTAAGTGGGGAAAGAAACTTTAAATCTACCTGGAAATATTGTTCTGAGCTCCTGCACTCCAAGAAGAGGCACCCTAAATTTATGGCCATAAAAAAAGATAGAAACAAATGTTCAAACCAGGAACAAATTTGGAAATGGTACGGCGCGGCCCCCCTGTGGCCCGTTTTTGCTCCCAGTGGGGTTCAGGAGGCCGAGTGCTGCCTGTCACACACCCCTGGCCACGCCCACCCAGGGCAGAGAACCAGTTGTTAAATTATTTGAATTCTACCACTGGATTTAAGCCATATACATAGCAGATCCAGGGTTGCAATCTTAGGTTATTTTTCTCCTATCCTTATGTCCAAAGGAAATAAGAACCCATTACTTCCCAGGGGGTGGGGATGATTGGTAAAATAGACCAGCCTGGTCTGTCATAAGTTGTTTGGAACCGATTTTGTCTATGCCAGCCTACAGGTTAGAGTCAAGCAGAGCAATTTTAAGGATTAAATGCTGGTTTGAAGTAGGAATCATATGAATGCAAAGTAAAAAGCATTCTGGTCTACTGGTTAAGGCACCAAGTTAGAAAGCAGGAGATCATGAGTTCAGGTTCTGCCTTAGCCATGAAAGCCAACTGGGTGACCTTGGGCTGGTCATTCTCTCTCAACACAACCTACCTCACAGGATTATTATTGTATGGAAAATAGAAGGCCTGTTGAATATGTTCATTGCCTTGAGTTATAATAAAGGTGAGGTACAAATTTAAAAATTTAAAATAATGAATGAATGAATGAATGAATGAAGGGGTGCTATGCAGCAAGTTCTGACAGGTTCTGGAGAACTGGTAGTGGAAATTTTGAATAGTCCAAAGAACCAGCAAATACCACCTCTGGCTGGTCCCAGAATGGGGAGGGAATGGAGACTTTGCAGTATCCTTCCCCTGGCACACCCACCAAGCCACGGTATATATATATCTCAAAAACAATAAACACCCTGACAACGCAGGTAGGCCGATGACCAGAATCAGAAGAATTGTGTTTGTGTATATTAAACTGCTACCTTTGCTGGGCATTTTACTAGTAATATAATAACAAGATAAAAAAGAAAGATAAACAATTACAGATTAAATCCTGCCGTACATAAAGAAAGAAAAGATTAATTTGCCTAAATCAGGGTGCAAAACGGTGATTCCGTAAGCTTTTCCGCCAGCTTGTAGAGCATAATTTGGAACTGGTTATTTAGAATCCACCAAGATAATACAGGATGATAACTAGTGCGAACAATAACTCTCATCTAATTTATCGCATGCAGAGTGGCTACTAATCCTTTTAGAGAACAAGGCACCCCAAATAATTTAATGCTGGTATATTTGTCTCAGAAGGCAACCCAGTGTAATTTCACCTGCTTTTTCCTGCTCTCTCTTTATATATAATCTCTTGAGCCATCGCAATGCATTTTTGCATAAGTTTGGTTTTATGAAATTCTGCCGTTCATTTTTTTCCCCCTATTCTTTGGAGGTTTTTTATTTTTTTTACAAGCACAATGCTTACACACAATAATTGCCCTCCACACCTATTCCAATCATGTCATCTTGCTGTCCAGCTGTCTCAGCTACAATTACTGAATGCAAACCCCAGAGAAAACTATTGTTTTGGAAGTGGCCTGTTCACCTTAGACCTTTACTACTGGTGTTGTACTTCATTTAGGACTCTGCTGGCCTTCTGTCGGTCACTTGAAAAATGTCACAACTCTCATTCATTGTGGCAAGTAACCGGCTGTTGCAAAGTTATCCCTTCAGAATGCCATGTCTGACATCCTGCTTGTGCCATTTGTCCTTCATGCTTTCAACGTTCAACTTTGCCCTCCTTGGAGTTATAGGGAAGTCTACTTTTTAAGTTTCTTATTTAGGATCTTGTCAAGAATCACAGAGAGAGCCGGAGAGCTAGCCTGGCCTAGTGGTTAAAGGCACTAGGCTAGAAGCCAGGAGTTCTAGTGCTGACTTAAACATGGAAGCCAGCTTGGTGACTTTGGGCCAATCATCAGGAGACCATTGAGTTCTAGTCCCACCTTATGCATGACAGCCAATCAATGGACAAGTTCACCCCAACCCACCTCAAAAGGTTGTTGTTGTGGGGAAAATAAGAGGAGGAGGAAAGTGCATTACGTATATTCACCACCTTGAGTTACTTATAAAGTAATAAAGGTGGAAAGAAACATAAATAAATAAATTCAAAGGACATATTCTGGATTATTGGAAAAGATTATATTTGACTTCGTATATAAAAGTACAACCAAACGATTGACATAGTCATGGCATCTCTTCCTCCTAGATTGCCTCCTTAATTACCTCTTTCATTTACTTTCCCGTGTATATTTAAACTCAAAATATTTCAGCATCCCAGCCAAGGGTTGAAATCCAACAGGTTCTGGAGAACCGGTAGCGGAAATTTTGAGTAGTTCTGAGAACCGGCAAATACCACCTCTGGCTGGCCCCAGAATGGGGTAGGAATGGAGATTTTGCAATATCCTTCCCCCAGGAGTGGGAGGGAATGGGGATTTTGCAGTATCCTTCCCCTGGAGTGGGGTGGGAATGGAGATTTTGCAATACCCTTCCCCCCAGGAGTGTGAGGGAATGGGGATTTTACAGTATCCTTCCCCTGGAGTGAGGTGGGAATGGAGATTTTGCAGTATCCTTCCCCTGCCACGCCCACCAATCCACACCATGTCCAGTGGTGGGATTCAGCCAGTTTGTACCACTTCGGGAGAACCGGTTGTTAACTGTCTGAGCAGTTAGGGAAGAGAACCGGTTGTTCAATTACTTGAATCCCACCACTGACCATGCCCACCAAGCCACGCCCACAGAACCAGTAGTAAACAATTTTGGATTTCACCACTGCTCTTAATGTCACTCTTTTGATTATGATGATGTGTATATGCAATGCTCTCTACATGGGGCTCCCCTTGGGATGCACCCGGAGGCTCCAACTAGTGCAGAATGCGGCCGCGCGGGGGATTATGGGAGCGACGGGACGCTCCCATGTGACACCTCTCCTGCGCGAGCTGCATTGGCTACCTGTGGACTTCCGGGTGCGTTTCAAGGTGTTGGTGACCACCTTTAAAGCGCTCCATGGCTTAGGACCAGGGTACTTACGGGACCGCCTTCTGCCGCCAATAGCCTCCCACCGGCCGGTGCGTTCCCACAGAGAGGGTCTCCTCAGGGTGCCGTCAGCCAGACAATGCCGGCTGGCGACCCCCAGGGGGAGGGCCTTCTCTGTGGCAGCCCCTACCCTCTGGAACGATCTTCCTCCAAAACTGAGAACAATTGCTGACCTCCGGACTTTTCGTCGGGCCCTGAAAACTCATCTCTTTCAGCTTGCTGGTCTAGCCTGACCCCGCTGAATTTTTAAGATCTGTATTATAGGGTTGGGTATTTTAAATATTTAATGGTTAATGGTTTTAATTTTTAGCCAAAGTTATATGCTTTTTTAAAGAAATTGTTTAACTTTTGTGTACTATTTTATTTGGCTGTTCACCGCCCTGAGTCCGCAAGGAGAAGGGCGGTATACAAATCTAAACAAATAAATAAATAAAATAAATAAATAAATTTGCATATCCTGCTCTAAGAAATTCCTTATACTTTACAACAGGGGTCCCCAACCCCTGGTCCGCACAAACAAGCCAAGCCCCATCTATGGGATGGCAAGCAGCACACGAAATCACATCCTCTCCAGTGCATGGGAAAACCTCTCTCCATGGAACCGGTCCCTGGTGCCCAAAAGGTTGTGGGCTGTTGTTTTACAAGACGGGCGAATAAACCACAACCTTCCCAATTAAGAGCCTTAAGCACTTTTTATAGGCTTATTCAACCTTCGGTTCTGCTGCAGATGAGAACTCTCCTTAAGCAGCTCTTCCCTTTTGAAAAAGAAACCATGTGAAAGGTGTCGTGGTTTTGATTGAAAACAGGCTAAAATCTTGAGTTATCGTCTTCCACAACATAAAAGCCATCTCTTACAGAAGGCCATTCCGATTGTTTATATGAGCTGAGATCATCCCAACTTCCTGATTCTTTCAGATGGAGACCAACCCACCCAGAGGGTGGATGTTGGGGGGGGCGGGGGGAGAGAGAGAAAGCAAACAAGCATTTCTTCATAAAGAAAAGATTAAAATGTCGGGAGACTTTGATCACTCGCCACCTAATGCTTCCCCTACCAAAAACTTACAGCAGAAACATTAGTCACTGAGTAAGACTGTCTGAAGAAGAGAAAGAAGAGGAGGGGAGGATGGGGGAAGCTTGTGTGGCCAAGAGTTGCCCTGCACATTGAAAGCCATATATGATTTTTTTTTTTAAAAAATGTGCTAGTGTTGAACAGCATGCAGTGCATAAGGCTATTTATTCTGATTAGTTGGGTCCTACTGGAGGTGCAAAATAATCAACATTTTTCCTCTTTTGTCTGTTGTAAGAATGTGCCTGTAGGGAAGTCCTTGGGACATGTATCAGTCAAGGAGATAAGATAAAGATGTGATTCCTTTTTGCAGCCCTAATTCCTGACCTCAGCCAGTTCAGTGCCATCTAGTGTTGAAACCATGTAAAGGCAGTATCCACGCCGCATCCATATTCTGCTATTGAAAAGGCAAGGATTGATTGTACCTGAGTGCAGATCTGAGAGCTGAACATGTTATGAGCTGTTTCCAAAACTATTGAATGTTGTGCATGAAAAGCAGGATTTGCATCCCTCTCTTGATATTGACCTCCATCTCTTCAGTGTAAGGTAGTTTTGTTGTCATTCTACAAAGTAGACCAGATCAGGAAAAGCTTCCTGGTGGTTTCTCCAAAGTTATCTCCATGGATCGCTATACCAAGGAACTGAGTAGCCAAAGAACGGGCTAAATAATTAGACAAACTTGCAGTTGAAAAGTCAATAAAGGGAAAACTGACCAATATGTCTCAATGGTTCCACTGTTGCAGTGGATAGAACCATTCTCTCTCTGCCTGGGGTTTCCATATTTTAAACGGGAGTTAACCAGGGGTGAAATCCAGCAGGTTGTGACAGGTTCTGGAGAACCGGTAGTGGAAATTTTGAGCGGTTCAGAGAACCGGCAAATACCACCTGTGGCTGGCCCCAGAGTGGGTGGGAATGGAGATTTTGCAATATCCTTCCTCCAGGAGTGGGGAGGGAATGGAGATTTTGCAGTATCCTTCCCCTGCCACACCCACAAAGCCACGCCCACCAAACCACACCACGCCCACCAAGCCACGCTCACAGAACCAATAGTAAAAAAAATTGGATTTCACCACTGGAGTTAACTTCTATTTTTTTTAAGTTGACTTTTTATACTTTTAAAGTTTTTTATGCATTTTTTTTTATTTGATTGTGACATGCCAATGCCACCTAGAGTCATTTCTCATGAGATGGGCAGATAGGAAGGAGGGAGGGAGGGAGGGAGGGAGGGAGGAAGGAAGGAAGGAAGGAAGGAAGGAAGGAAGGAAGGCAGGCAGGCAGGCAGGCAGGCAGGCAGGAAGGAAGGAAGGAAGGCGGGCAGGAAGTCAGGAAGTCAGGAAGGAAGGAAGGAAGGAAGGAAGGCAGGGATTTTTGCTACCGGTTGTCCGAACCACCCACCACCATCGCTACCGGATCGCGCGATCCAGTCCGAACCGGAGCATTTCACCCCTGGTCTTGGGGTAACCCTTTTGTGACTTCTTACAAGCAAAGTAAATGGATGAGCCAGATTCAGTTAACAACCATGCTACTAACAATAACTGCAGTTACTCACTTAACACCTGTGGCAAGAAAGGTTGTAAAATAGGACAAAACTCAACCGACGTTTTACTTAGCAACAGAAATGTTTGACTCAATTGTGGTCCTAAATTGAGGACTCTCTGTAATGAAGACCAAAAGGAATTGTATATATATTTCCTCACATTCACACTTGAATATATATATACATAGAAAAACCTACAAGCCTATATTTTCTTTTGGGTATTCTAAGTTTCTAAGCTGCAAACGTCTGGGGCAAACACACCTTAATTTTCACATCGTTTGCTCTATACATTAATTTTCAACGGTAAAACAAGGACCTGCTTGTTCTCAATTGTACGTGTAAAATATGGGAAGGGGTGAATTTCTTTCCCAGCCACTTTTCTCTGCCCTGTGAAAATACATAATTTTAATATCCTATCTCACAAGGTCTCCAATCACTCTGTATGGAAAATACATATCAGCATACCGGCTGCATTAGCTTCTTGGATGCATAAATACAAGGGAGATTAAACAAGGCAATCTTTCCCATACAGTCTTTTGCTGAGCTTATCAAACTGGGATTAAAAAGAAAACGGGTGTAATTTGTTGTTATAAAGCCAGCTGAAGTTTCACCACAAATACTAGGGCTCGTATGGGTAGTCAAGACACAACAAGCCAGATTCTCGGAGGGCAGCTGTCTTTAAGATACAGTAGGCACAATATAATGTGATAAAGAAATGTGAAATATAAAGTGTCCAACAGAGCAAAATGCAATCAGTTCCCAGACTTTAAACTGAGGAATTAAAGAAGGCAATAGCCTTGAGGAAGGCAAGGCCTTCTGATCTTTCTCACAGCAGGCCCTGCCTTTCTTTTCTTTTCTTTTCTTTTTCCTCTTGTAAAACTGTAAATAATCAAAATCAATGGGCATCTTATGAAGGGTCAAGAACTCAGACAACCAAACAATGTGAGATTAGGAAACAAAAGAGCCATTCCTGGCCCCGGAGAATTATTATTTTGTTAAGAAGAACAAAATGGGGGAGGGATTAGAAGGGGGGGGGCAAATGAACAGATGTTCTGGCCAAGGTGCTGGTTCGCCATTAGCCACGTGGATTGCAGGTGGCACTTAGCGCTATTATTTGCATGGGGATCCCTTCCATGTTTGACTTCAGTTGGGGTTGCTTTTGTTGATTTCCAGTTCAAGGATGAGAAGCGATCTTGGAAATCCTGCAGAGCTGCCTTTGTTGTCTTTAAGGCTCTAGGTTGCAGAAGCTGTAAAGTTTTTTTTTTTAAATCTCTTTATTGGGGTGGGGGAAGCTCTTGAATATGCCATCTAGTAGTCTCCGTCATGCCAGTCTCTCTGGTGTATGGTTTTGCATAATAGTCTGTTCCCAGGGGTGGGCTGCTGGGGGTTTGCAGGGGTTCAGGAGAACCTCTAGCTAAGATTCTGTGCAGTTTGGAGAACCATCAAATCCCACTCCTGGTTGGCCTCTTCCACCCCGCCCCGCCCCTCCCAGGAATCTCCACACAGCCTGTTTTGGATACAGGTAAGTGCAGGGTGTGCCCGGAGGCTTGGGGAGGGCAAAAAATGGGCCTACCGGAAGTTCAAGAAGGCCAGAAATGGGCCTGTTTCCAGCCTCCAGAGGGCCTCCAGAGCCAAGGAGGCCGTTTTCACCCTCCCGGAGGCTCAACAAAAGCCTCCAGAGCCCAGGTAGGGCAAAAACACCCCCACACACACCCCACTATGGTGTAGGAGGCCGACTAGGCCATGTCTACCATGACCACACCCACCCAGCAACTGGGCAGAGAACCCCTTGCTAAAAATTTTAAAGCCCACCCCTGTATGTTCCCGTTTTGCATCTTCAGGTCACTATTGGGCATCTATGCCACCAAATCCAGGCGTGGTTATGGTTTATGGTTGGAAAAAACATTTGAGGTCAAGGACTATTTTTGCACCTGGGAAATACTGACTCTACATTGCCTGTGATTTTCTAAAAAAAAAAAAAGAAAGAGAGAGAGAGAGAGAGATGTACACAGAATTCTCTTCAAAGTTAAATGGACAGTAGAGTTGAAAAGAATAGCAACTTGCTTTTTCCTTCCTGTTCCCATTCCAACTTTTAAATCCATCTCTCCAGATGTCCAAAACAGGAAAAAGAATACAAAACAAAGCACCTTGGTTCAGTGGTGGGTTTATCCAGTTCACCCTGATTCGGGCAAACCAGTAGTGGCGGCGGCGAGACGCTCCACCCTCCCGCCCCAGACGTCATCATGGATGCTTTGCACATGCACACGTGTGCTCCCGATTCTGAACTGGTAGCGAAGTTAAGAGGAAGCCACTACTGCCTTCCAGTGAAGTCATGTAATCCTCCAGAGCTCTCTTTGGAAGATCTTCCGAAGATTGGAACATTCTATCCCACTACAAAGATTTCCACTACTGATAGATGATATGAAGTAGCCAGGGAAAAAAAGAAAGAAATGGATTATATTATAAGTCCCCCATTCAGGCCTTCCCTTCTATATCAATAGGAAATGACACCACTCTCTTGGTCATTTCCCATAACTTCATAGGAGGTGTTGTGACCCCGGCCCAAGTAGTTAGTATTAAATACAAACATTTCAAAAACAAACAGACTTTATTAGAACAGCTGAGAATTAACTCATTCTCAGCGTAGTCCAAACTAAATGAAAGCAAATTCTTCAAAACACCATTTCTCAGTTTATCACCGACCTTGGGATAATTAGGCAAACTGCCAAAGGCTTTTCTTGGCAAAAGTTCAGAAGCAGACGACGCCAACAAGAAATAAATACAGTGAAACAAGAAGCAATTCTCTCAACGCTTTTTTCCAGCAAAGAGGCCAAGAACCGTTGCTGGTCTTTTAAGCCTTATGGGGAGGGGCTAATCATCTCTTGGCCCTACTCCCGAGTCGTCCTCTCTGCTTTAGCTGCTCCTGCCTTCTGGCAGCATTTCTCATACGTACACTAGGAACAGGCTCCTCCTGTTCGTCTGCCTCTCTACTGTCAGCCTCTGGAGGCTCCAAAGTCTGCACATTTATTTGATCAAACTTTATTTGATCGAACTTTGATTGAATCACTTCCCAATGGCTTTCGCCCCATCTCTCCCTCCGATGCAGAGCCCTCATCTGGGCCTTCCCCAGCCTTCAGGACTGGCCCATGTTCTTCCTCAGCCTCATTGCTGTCCGACTCCACTGCCAGCTCCATAGGCTGCTGGCAGACCACAACAGGAGGATCAAAGCATCTGCTTAAAGTTCTCCTAAAATCTTAGTTGTCTTCCTAGCCACCAATAGAGTGCCTGCCCCCTTCTTTAGCAAAATGTATGAATAAAGGCAGTGAGCATTGGTGCAAACCAGAGTTTGCTCTTTCAGAGTCAGTCTTATTAGCTCATATTCCTGCCTAGAGCAATTTCAAAAACACCAGGAACCTCAGCAGGCTTCCCTCTACTCAAGAGACCTACCCAGAGAATAACTGTATTTTTTTCCCCTTCCATCACACAACTGGCAGTAGCAAAATGATGCGGGGGTCCAAGAAATCTATGCAAATTTGCCTGATTTGCATAATTTATGCGGCAAACTCTATATAATGGCCTACGTTATTTAAAGCCTTCCACAACGTGAATTAGGTTAATTACTTGGACCCTTTTTAAAAAAAAAAATCAGGGTTTGTTATCTTATATTGTATTCTTTTTGAAAGGTTCCCTTTTGTTGTAAAATGTTCTTCTTTGGAGTAATCATTGATCTGTTTTCTCTGATCAGGAAAAGTGTAGGGTCCATTGCAGAGGCAGAATCTGCTGGATGGCATTAGCCTCCAGTTCTGACTTCCTGGAGGAAAAGGGCTCCTAAAGCAAAACCCAATAACAAACAAATAATTTGGGTCCTTATCATTTTTTTCAGACATTTTGGTCTTTCTCAGGTCTTTTTTTAACCTCAACCATGGAGGATCCTGTAGAAAGTTAACACCCACCCCGCTTCTAGAAGAATGAAATACTTTAGGAGATATTAAAAAGGCAAAATATTATATTTCCTCTAAAAGAGAAATTAAAAAATCTTAAGGGAGGCAGAAACTCAGAGCCCCAGCTCCCTGCCCCCAGCAGATATTTTGTGCCCATTCAGAAAGACTGGGCCAGCCTATCTACAAAACAAAAGACCTTCAGCTCCAGGGTGAAGGGATTAAGACATGACCCTTCAGGACATAATAGGATTAACCCACTAAGACACAGAGCACAATCTCTTAAGGACATTGCATCACCCACAGAAACTTCAATCAAACTTCTCAGAAAACTTATAGAGCCAGCTCCATGGCCCCATGGGAGTCTGACAACAGCCAATAGAATATACGTTCTTGCACAGGAACAGGAAACTCAAGTTCAAAGCCCAAGAGAAGCCCCTCACTCTCAACTCCATGTGGTCAGCTACCCAGAATCACATGTGCTTGGTGGTTTCTGCTTCATCAATAAATGAAACCTCTTTCCAATCAGCCTCCAGCCTCCATTTTGTCTCCAGTGCCTTTCTCCCAGCTTGAAACTGGACCTGGATATTTCCTCAAACAATCCAATTTCCTTTGGTGAGACAAATGTGTAATAGACACCCATTAAAATCTCATGACCGTTCTGAAAACCTCTCCCACACAAGATTTCAGCCAAGAATACTGATCTTGGCTATTTTATTTTTTTTTTAATTATAATGTACAAGTTTCACAAGCTTTGGGATGTGGGGTGTGTTGCACTGCTATCCCTTGCTTTGAATAGATACAAAACTAAGTCCTTTTCAAAGTTCTGAGGATTTGAGTAGGGGACTATAACGACTTTCTCCCCACACATCCTGCATCTGATGTCAAAGCTAGGCCATTCTTTGGGATTCCCTGAAGCCAACAGTTCAATAAACAACACTAACACTTAGACTTATATACTGTTTCATGGTGCCTTACAACCATAGGTGGTATTCAGTAGGTTCTAACCAGTTCAGGAGAACCGGTAGCTGAAATTTTGAGTAGTTGGGAGAACCGGTAAATATCACTTCTGACTGGCCCCACCCCCATCTGCTTCCCAAGTCCCAGCTGAGTGGGAGGAAATGAGGATTTTACAGTATCCTTCCCCTGGAGTGGGGTGGGAATGGAGATTTTGCAATATCCTTCCCCTGGAGTGGGGAGGGAATGGGGATTTTGCAGTATCCTTCCTCTGGAGTGCAATGGGAATGGAGGTTTTGCAGTATCCTTCCGTTGCCACACCCACCAAGCCATGGCACGCCCACCAAGCCACGTCCACAGAACTGGTAGTAAAAATATTTGAATCCCACCATTGCTTACAGCATTCTCTAAATGGTTTACAGAGTCAGTATCTTGCCCCCAACAATCTGGGTCCTCATTTTACCGACCTTGGAAGGATGGAAGGTTGAATCCAACCTTCAGCCTGGAACCCCCAAAGTACTGAAATAACTCTTTAAGAATTCTATTTCAAGGAAGGACTTTTCCCTCCTTGATGAAAACCATCAGTCCATCAGATAGTTTTAAATACTAAACCATCCTTGGGATGCATTCCTCCCATGAGCTGCATCAAGAATCGTTACACTTCTCCATCTTTCTCCCATCATCCCACTTCCCCAAAAGGCCTTCAAGCTCATTTTAATCATTTCTATTTATCTTTGATGGCACTAACTGTTGGACCAGACTTTTCCCACGGACGGCCTTTGGCTTGCGCTTAATTTAATTTAAATTGGCGGGTTGGCTTGGTGCGCCAACCGGGGTGGGAGAGCTTCTTTTTTCATTACCATTAACTTGCTCCTGGTGGGCAAGAGAGCAGTGCGGTGGCAGTGGTCACAGTTCATTGCTTTATCTTATATGACAGAGAGAGATGATGTGTCTCGTTCCAGGGCTAGGAGAGGAAACTGAAGGTGGTCTTGGAATCAGTTCCCCTGCTGCCTGAGAATAGCACAAGGGCTGCCATGTATGACTTGCTAACAGCACGAAGGAAGCAGACAAATAGATTTTCCTCTGTATTTATAACCAGCATCACTCTTCCTTTCAAGCTTTTCAGTGCAGGTAGCTGTTTTATATGAAATGAACAATCTTTATAGACGTACCAGAGCCATAACAAGGCTGATTTTCAACGACGCAGAGGTATATAACTCTTGCCGAATTGTCAGGCCTCTTGCTCAACAAATCAAGCCTAACTTATGATGTTAGCAGTGTAATTTTTATTCCTGTTTGACTAGCCAACTACCCAGTGGTAATAGGATGTTGAGAAAAGGGCAGGAGCTATGTTTGTGCATGCCATGATTGATAGGCGAGCTCTGCATTTTTCATTTATATCTCCCCATTCCGAATCAGTTAAGTTTAGGAAAAATGAAACAAAATGGCAAGAAAAATGCTGGCCGATAGCGAGCCCGGCACTCTCGTAGATCTGAGTTCAGCTCACATCTGCTTGGATTGTCTGGAAACATTAAGATATCTAAATGAAAATCAATACTATATGTGCCAGCATTTACTACCAGGAACAAGTATCAAGAGACCCCAGAGCTAATCAGGCTCTTGGACTTTTACTCCAGCACTCCACTGAACCTCAGGGGTGTCCTAATTGGCCCAGACTAATCAGAGAAGAGTTAAATTTATAACAAGCCAAGACATCTTGTTTTTCTTACCAGGCATCACTCAGGAGCTGAGAGGCTCACCTAGGTGGTAGAAGATCAGCCGTGATGGCCACCAATCAGATAAGATCCGTCGTTCGCCCATCAAAAGGCATTTTTTTTAAAAAAAAAGAACTCAAAATGTTTTAATTTATGGCCTCTCGTAAAAACCAGCCAGGCACGTTTAAAGCTTTTTTGGTGGGCACAGCTCTGGCAGACCTCTCTCATACGCCAACTGCAAATTTCCTCCACATCAATGCGCTCCATCTAAACCTCATGTATTAGGACATGAAAAGAATGATTTAGAGCTAAAAGCTCCCAGCAAACTCTTTGATCTCCCTACTGATTTAGAAAATGGGGAGGGGGAACGAAAGAGAGGGGAGGAAGGAGGAAGGAAGGAAGGAAAGTAAATATGTTCGGAATGAGATACTGCTAAATCTCAGGTTAATAAGTGTGCATGTGAGCGAGAGAGAAAGAGAGAAAGAGAGAGAGAGAATGAAAAAGAATAAAGGAGAAAGAGAGAAAATATGAGAGAAAGAGAGGCAGATTTACTGAGAATTTACCAAGACAATGGAGAGCATTTATGGACCCCAGAGTAAACATACATAATTCCCCAAAGCGTAATTTACATCTGAACAGTGAGCTAACTGAAGTAGGGGAAGGAATGGCAGAACCTGGGGGCAGAGTTAAAAGAGGGATCAGCCTAGAATCCCTATGTTGCCACAAGCAAACTAAGCCCAACCCTCCTTGAATTCTGTGGACCCTTATCTAACTTCAAGCAGAGGCTTACTCTTAGTTGAGAATATTCCTGTGCATAGGCAGGAGTAACAATACATCAGGTTAATTGGACCTTCCCTTGTGGAGCTGCTCTTTCGTGTCTGACACTCTGGCCTATGTTGTCAGACATGAAATAACAGGTCCGTACATGAAGGCATGGCTGGCTCAGAAATTCTGGGAGTTGAAGTTCACAGGTCATAAAAGAGCCATGGTTCTTCACCCCTGCCATAGGCAAAATGAGTTGGCATCTCCACTCCAATATATGGCCTGGTCATAACATTGTCCGCCATTATTTTGGTAGCTTTCCATCAGAGGTGGTATTCAGCAGGTTCTGACCAGTTCTGGAGAACCGGTAGCGGACATTTTGAGTAGTTCGGCGATCCGGTAAATACCACCTCTGACTGGCCCCATCTATTCTCTGCCTCCCAAGTCCCAGCTGATCAGGAGGGAATGGAGATTTTATAGTATCCTTCCCCTGCCACGCCCACCAAGCTACGCCCACAGAACTGGTAGCAAAAAAAATGTAAATCCCACCACTGCTTTCCATCCTAAATGCTGAATCAAAACAACATCATGAGAACCTAATGGCCAGCTGCTATCTTTATATACTTAACACAACTAAACTCATTGGGACTTCTTTACCGAACAGTGTAGTATAAAACGGAGTGATATTTAATCCCAACCAAGATCTGAATACAAGTTTTTTATAAGTTAGAGCAATTGGGGTGGGGGGTGGGGAGGACCTACAATCCTATTTGACCAAGCGAAATGGGAATGATGGTAAAGATGATTCCAAGCAAGCTCATTTTTCTACCAAATAGCCTATACCCCCAATAATGTTGTCAAAGTTTAAGGAGCCACAAGATTTTCTTGACACAATAATCCTAACATTTAACCTTCAGGAGTGCATTTTCTTTCCCTCTTACCATCAACATTCATTTCATTTTGGCTCTTTATTTGCTTGAACTTAAAGCAATATTAGGGATTTGAGCAGTGGTGAAATGTAAATTTTGTTACTACCGGTTCTGTGGGCGTGGCTTGGTGGGGGGGGGGTAATATGACTGAGTGGGCATGGCCAACTTTTTTTTTTTTACTTTTAAAACCATTTTTTCTACAACCTCCTCGGCTGAAGAGGTTGTAAAAAAATGCTTTTAAAAGCCTCTGACGATCCCAGCGGACTTGCCTGATTGACAGAGGCTTTCTTTTTTTTTTAAAGCCTCTGACGATCCCAGCTGACTTGCCTGATTGGCAGAGGCTTTTTTTCCTTTTAAAAACATTTTTTTTCTATAACCTCTTCAGTGGGAGAGGTTGTAGAAAAAATGCTTTTTAAAAAAAAAAAAGCCTCTGATGATTGTGCGGCTCAGCTGGGCATGGGGGTGGGCAGGGATTTTTGCTACCGGTTCTCCGAACCACCCGCCTCTATTGCTACCGGATCGGGGAACCCGGTCTGAACCGGGAGCATTTCACCCCTGGATTTGATTAAGATAAACTCAAGGGCTTCCTTGATTTGTGTAGTAGACAACTACTATCCATTTCAAGCCAAGTTATCACATTAGCTTGCTCTTGGAAACATTTTACACATTTTTCCCCTAAAAAGAAAAGGTAAGATTTTGATTTATTTTTTTTACATTGTAGATTCAGTCAGGCAGAAGCCATATGTAGATGTTTAATCCTAATAAATCAGATTGTTCCCAAATGGCAGGAACAACAGGAGGACACAGAAGGAACAAATCTGCAGAGTGACCTTAGCAAGAGCTTATCAAGAAATGATATCCTCTTAAACAGACTCCTGTAGAGATATTCTGCATTTCCTCTGACAAATTGTGACGTGCCACTGACCGCAACACTGGTAACACAAAAGGGTTGATTTAGCAATGCACAAACTGGCCCATTATCCAGTGAAATAAAAAGGCTATTTAAAAAAAGAAATAGAAAACCCCAGGAATCTTGGATTCCTTATGTAGCATGTCTGAAAAATTATTCTCATCGGTTATCACCAAAGCTGTTAACTACCTTGCAGAAAAATTCCTCATTTTCAGGAGAAACAAATTTTGACTCTTATCCTTAAAAAGAAAAACAAACAAACCACAGCTTCATTTGACCAACATCCTTTCAGAAGTATTTGTTAATATTGGCGGGGGGGGGGGGGAACTACCAACCTTCTTGTAAAATTATTCCAAATAGCAGTAAATCTGATGTATACGGTGATAATCAAGGTTGGGACTTCCAAGTAAAAATTGGGTTTTGATGAAGCAGGAGAAAAGGGCGCTGATGCTTTTGAACTTTGGTGTTGGAGAAGACTCTTGAAGATACCATGGCTAAGAAGAAAACAAACTGATCATCCAACAAATCAACCAGAGTTCTCACTCGAGGCACAAATGAACAACTTTGAATTATCATACTTGGGATACCACATACAAAGACTCAGGTGTTGTAGCCTGTCGGCCACCGGCCCCTCCAGCAGCCGAATCAGAGGAGGAGGAGGAGGCACGAGAGTCAGAGTCAGCATCAAGGCAACCTGTGAGCTATGAGGTGGAAGAGGGAATGAAGCTGGCAGAGAGAGAGAGGTGGAACCTGGGCCATCCATCAGCCCTCAGACAGAGAGTCAACAGCCCCCAGGTCTGGAGGTGGCTGATGAGGAAGAAGAGGAACAGCTGGGTCCAGTGCCTGATGCGCGGATGCGCAGAAGACAGAAGAGAGGAGGGCAGTGGAAATCTATGGGCCGGTCCTTGGGATGGAAGAGCCACTGCTGCTACTGAAGCCCCACCCTAGCTCTGGGGATAAAAGGCAGGGGGCAGAGATGAATAGATGTGGCAGACAACTATTCATCTGCCAGCCGGCCGGACTTGTTAGCCTGCAGTGAGAGAGAAACTTTTTGCTGGGCTGCTGGGGCTCCTAATTAAAGGAATCTTTGAGTTAACTTCAAAGGGCTTGTCATGTTTGGGAAGCTGGAAAGGGCTGGAAAGTTAGAAGAAGAGAAGAAGAGGAGAACCAGCAAGGAGGAAGGAGGAACCAGCAACTGGCGATGGGTCCCACGCTGGAAGATCTGAAGGACTACAGGTAGTCCTCGACTTATGACCACAATTGAGCCCAGAATTTGTGTTGCTAAGTGAGAAATTTGTTAAGCAGCCTTTGCCGCATTTTATGACTTTTCTTGCCACATTTGTTAAGTGAATCACTGCAGCTGTTAAATTATCCTCACGGTTGTTAAGTGAATCAGGCTTCCCCATTGACTTTGCTTTCCAGAAGGCTACAAAAGGGGATCACGTGACCCTGGGACACTGCAACTGTCATAAATGTGAGTCAGTTGTCAGCATCCAAATGTAAATCACGTGACCATGAGGAATGCTGCAATGGTCGTAAGTGTGAAAAACAGTCATAAATCACTTTTTTCAGTGCCGTTGTAACTTAGAATGGTCACTAAATGAACTGCTATAATTTAAGGACTACCTATAAATTGTCCTAGGGACAACTGTCCTAGGGAGTGGCTCAATGGCTAAGAAGCTGAGCTTGTTGATCAAAAGGTCGGCAGTTCAGCGGTTCGAATCCCTAGTGCCGCATAATGGGGTGAGCTCCCGTTACTTGTCCCAGCTTCTGACAACCTAGCAGTTCGAAAGCACATAAAAAAGGCAAGTAGAAAAATAGGAACCACTTTCGGTGGGAAGAGAACAGCATTCCGTGTACCTTTGGCATTGAGTCATGCGGGCCACATGACCACAGAGACGTCTTCAGACAGCATTGGCTCTTCGGCTTTGAAATGGAGATGAGAACCGCCCCCTAGAGTCAGGAACGACTAACACATATGTGCAAGGGGAACCTTTACCTTCACCTTATAAACTGTCCTGGAGAAGGTCTGTCTATACTGTCACTGGGAGTCAATGCTAACTTGATGATTGATAAATCCATCAAACAAGGCTTCTTCCAATTTGCCCTCTTCAATCGTAACTATGCTTTTCAAATCAGTAACAGAACTTTCACAGATCACTTCTAAAAGACACACTGGTGAAGATTAAATTATTTGCCTTAACAAACCCCTCTTGTCAGAAAAGCTTTGCATGCCAGGATTAGAACCTGTCATTTTCATCTCCTGGGGGCTCCATACTTTAAAAAGAAAAATCAAGGATCTACGAATCTATAACTCAGTTGCTTTATTGTGCTTATGAAGAGAGGAAAATCATAAAAGACTTTGCCCCCTGATAGAAACAGAGCAGAATAGAAGACAGAGCAAGTTGTGTTGAGAAATGGTAATACTGCAAATGTTTTCATAAAAAGTGATGGGCCTTCAAGAATAATGCTAGCATATAAAACATGGAAGAGGTTTTTTTTAAAAAAAAAACTGTTCTGACCCATGCTCCCTTAAAAAGCAGGAAGCAGAGCCTTGGTCCCGGCAAAACCTCTTTTATTTGCACAACTGTTAATTTCTTTCATTCACAGTCAGCAAGTCCTGTCCAAACAGTTTTTCAAAGGAATATTTATCAACACAGACCTTATCTCGCTTGGAAAGCTGCCAGGTAACTAGTTTCCAAATGCAGCACAAGGCAAAACTTGGCACAGAGTCTGTCAGAGTCACAGAACAAATTGTCTCCTGCAAAAGCCCCCTCCCCATTCACTCCTCTTTTGTTTCCTATGGGAGGGGCCAATCCCCTCCAAGGTGTGGCTTTACTCCCAAGTCGACCCTGCTTTCTGAGTTGTTCTTGTCTTCTGGCACCTCTGTGCATGCGCACACTGGGAACAGGCTCCAGCTGTTCCTCTGCCTCACTGCTGTCTATCTCCCTCTCTTCCTCCGCCACAGTGCTCTCATCCGATCTTTTCCCAGCCCCCAGGACTGGCCCATATTTCTCCCCAACATCCTCACTATCCAACTCTGCTGCCAGTTCTGCTGGCCATCAGCGAGCCACAACAAAATCCACTTTTTTCAACACTACTTGATTCATCCTGGTTTAAACTTAATGCTTTTCAGGACATCTCAGGTTGACCTTCACTATGGAATTTGAATATCCAAAAATTGTTGCCTATCACTTCCTGTGATTCAAGTTCCAGAAAGATAAAATGCTAACCTGTATTCTGGATGGCGTACTATACATTTCAATTCCTTACCATGGTTAATTATTTGCCTAAAAGGCATAGCTGTAAGTGAAATCCTAAATGCTGAAGCATAAAACGTAATGCTTATATCCTGTATCAAAAGTGAAGCATGCTTCAAAAGTATATCTTTACATGCTTGATGTAAATTCCTCTGATCCCATGTTACCTTTGACTGTGGCTTAATATTATGCATACAATAATCCTAACCATGATCAATGTAATATCTAATTTAACCAGATTTTGGCATCAGACATCCAAGCAAATTTATCAGGAGGGAATTGGAATAGCCAGAATTACAATGACCCAGGCATTGGCAATTTCCCAACTCAATTCACAAATTATCATTTCTATGGGATAGCTTCTGTCATGGTCTGAAACAATGCAGCAGGGAGATGGTCAGAGGCTACTCTTGGCCCTTTATATAATGGCATTCACACAAAGAGTTGTGCCAGCATTTGCTAAAGGAGTTTAAGGTCTCACTATTGATTTATAATTAGCTTCAGGTCAGGATGCTTCAAAGATACTGATCTACCCAATTGTTGGGGTCATAAATAGAAATCCTCTCAGTTGGGTCACATCCTGCAGATATTCAAAAACCAAAAAGAGGATATTATTATTATCATTATGGTGATGGTAGTGAAGAAGGAGAAGGAGAAGGAGAAGGAGAAGAAGACTCATCTTTCCTCTACTGTTATTGTTGTTAGTTGTGAAGTTGTGTCCGACTCATCGCGACCCCATTGACAACATTCCTCCAGGCCCTACAGTCCTCTGCCATCCTCTGGAGTCCATTTAAGCTCACACTGACTGCTTCAGTGACTCCATCCAGCCACCTCGTTCTCTGCCGTCCCCTTCTTCTTTTGCCCTCAATCGTACCCAGAATTAAGCTCTTCTCCGGTGAGTCCTTCCTTCTCATTAGGTGGCCAAAGTATTTGAGTTTCATTTTCAGGATCTGGCCTTCTAAAGAGCAGTCAAGGAACAGGTCAGTTCCTCTAGAACTGACCTGTTTGATCGCCTTGCAGTCCAAGGGACTCGCAGGAGTCTTCTCCAGCACCATAGTTCAAAGGCCGCAATTCTTTGGCGCTCAGCCTTTCCTATAGTCCAACTTTCACAGCCATACATTGCAACTGGGAAAACCGTAGCCTTGACTATACGCACTTTTGTTGGCAGGGTGATGTCTCTGCTCTACTCTTCTCCTCTACTGTAGAAGTTCCTAACTTTTTGCCATCAGATATCCCTTTCGTGTCATCCTAATGTTCACATCTCCCCTAAAAAAAAAGCCAAACTCCATAATGAACACTAATGAACAATGAAAACGATGCAATGAACCTTTGGGAAAGGTGAATTTATTGTATGTATGTAACTAAAAGGTTCTTCACACCTCCCCTGGATCTCAAGGGAAGTACAGCTTACAGTTTCAAAAGCCCTGCTCTAACCTCAGACCGTGGACAAGAATTGGTGCAATTTCAGCAATGACCAATAACACTTCTGTTCACCTTACATTGGAATACCTTGGGGTAGTAAATTAAATAAGGATTCCCTTGAGTCTCAAATCTAGGTCATTTCATTTTCATGACTATGGGAAAAGAAATGGCTCATTATGACCTTCTAAGGATTTCTTTTTTAAAAAAACAAGGTAGTCTAAGGCAGTCTGGGAGCTTCCTGTCCAAGGACCCAGGTCCTTCCCAGCTAGCTTGCTAGTTCTTTGTTAATTAGTTATCAAGCAAGGTTGGCTAATTGCTGCCATCTACTGCTATTGTTCCAGGACTTGTGTGTTTGTGTCCATGCATGTGCAAATACAAACATATAGAAAATATTTTTCTTTACTTGATTTTTTTTTACAGGTACAATATCTATTTTAATGGTATTGAAATACCATGAACAGCCCCAAGAGGCAGATGGCATGACAGAAAATATATAAATATTTGAAATGACGGAAATAAAATACACGCATTGAAATTTAGAAGTAATCTGCATCGGAAGATGCATATCTGTCAAACCTGAATCCACTCATTTGCATTTATCCAACTATACATTCGTTTTATCCTATTTTTCCATCAGCTGACGTGTAATGTTGTTGTTGTTATTGTTGTTGTTGTTGTTGTCCCATTTGCTATACAAATATGAGGAATAAATATATGAATGAAAATAATAAATGAAAGACAAGGAGTGTGTGTGGGGGGGGTGTTAGAATCCTGATGCAGCCCTGCCTTGACCACCTCATTACATTCATGCAGCTCTGCTGTATTACTAATTCTTTGTACATCTAATTTTCAACCTGGTTTTTTTTCATCTGGTTCCTCTGCTATGTATTATTCTTAAAGCCGAAAGTCCTTGATGACCCCATCATATTTCTCTTGGCATTTTAAGTGACACTCTCCATATTGTTTCAAACAGCGTCTATCAGCCTGCAGCTCTCTGGATGCATGTGCCTTCACTCAGCCCTCCGGTTCCTTAAACATTTTTTTAAAAAAAATCTAGACTATTGGCCTAGAGAGACAAGGAACAGAAGCTGTTTGGAAGAACTCACCCCTGAGTGGGGATCGTTCTTTCCTTTCCCCTCTGATGCTGCTTCTTTTCATTTCATGTTAGCAAGATGCCAAATTGCATGACACTACCAACGCACCTTAATTCCAGCGTCCTTACCTTTCCCACCTGTTAGTGATAGAAAGCACTGTGGAATTTATACAACGGCGCAGCTACCCTTTGCTTGATACAAGTTCAGTAACACAGGTCCCTCAAGGAAAAGAAGTAGCAGGATCTTACAGGCTCACAATGAAATGCCAACCCAGAGGACACGCTCTCTAATCCCACCAATGATGCTCTAAACCTTATGATGGCTACCAGGCCGAAGATACGCACAGACCTCAATCCATTTTTATTGTATTCTGGCTGCAGTGCTATATTTCCTGCCTCCCCTTAGCACCACACATACAGTGTACTTGAAAACAAAAATCGATAATATTGATCCCACAATGTCACCACAATTATTCTTTTGAAACAGCCATTGAAAACAAATTACATCTGCACTGCCTTTTCATCCGATAGCTCTGGTGAGCAATGCTCACGGTAGACCCTAGCGTCTTCGGTGTTAGCTCTGTGTCACTAAAGACAGCACAAGGAAGTATTGGAAAGAAGGGGGCAGGGGAGGGAAGGATCATGGAATCAGCTGTATAATTTCAAAGCAAGTAGTTTTATACGCAAAAAGCCTTCTGCCTACTTGCTCTCATTCGAGCTGAAGAACCTCTCAATTTGCACTGGAGACTTTGTTCAAAGTTTTTAAAAAAAACAAAAGTTTTGGTGAAATTCTTCAGGGTGTGGTCCTTTTATTACAATTCAGATATCCAAAGGGATGGCTGTGAAGGATCGCTTAAGTGCAACGAAACTGGGAATAGAAAATGGCTTCAACACCTCTTAACTAATTACATGGAGAAAGAGATGGTTTCACTTTCTGGAGTCTGAAGAGTAACCCAAGACATAGAAACTGAGTGGAGAAAATGCTTCTCCTCCTACAGCAAACAAATCAGGAAAAGGTTTAGCTACAGCCTTTTGGGCACCATCAAAAGCATAACGTGGAAATCAGAACTGGTATTATTTGAGGATACTTCGTTTTTTCAGGCGTGGCATAACAGGCTTCTGCCCACAGAAACGTACAATTTAGAAACTGAACAGAGGCAAATGGATAAGAGAATCACCCAGGGGTGGGCTTGAAAACTTTTAGCAAAGGGTTCTCTGCTTGGTTGCTGGGTGGGCATGACCATGGTGGGTGTGGCCTAGTCGGCCTCCTGCACCATGGTGGGGGGGAGGGGTACCATCCCCGGGCTCCAGAGGCTTTCCTCAAGCCTCTGGGAAGGCAAAAATGGCCTCCCCAGGCTCCGGAGGCCCTCTGGAAGCCAGTTTCCGGCCTTCAAACTTCCAGTAGGGTCGTTTTTTGCTCTCCCTGAGCCTCTGCATGTGCCCTGCACTTACCTGTGTCCAAAACGAGCCGTGTGAGGACTCCTGGGAGGGGCAGGTTGGGGTGGGCAGGGCCAGTCAGGAGTGGGATTTGGGGATTCTCTGAACTGCACAGAATCTTAGCTAGAGGTTATCCCGAACCCCTGCGAACCCCCAGCAGCCCAGCCCTGGATTCACCCAATGAATGCTTATTACTCCTTCTCAAAGAATTAAAGCCAATGTCAGCACTTCAAGCTCCATTTATTTTAGTGCTGACATAAGGAGGAGGAGAAGAGACATCTGGAAAGGGACGTTTGACTTTTCATCTACTTATTTTCCCTGGAGATAATATCCCCTAGGAGATGGGATGGGAGGGGGGAAATTCCTTTGAGCTGGAGCAGTAGATTAGGGCCAGAGTGATTGGAAGATGGCCAATGAGCGCAGAGGAGTGGGGAAAGGAAAGGGAGGGTTTTGGGTCAGGAAGTCAGTGTTGGCTGCAATGGAGTCGGGTATCGGTTGTTGTGCTTAATAAACAAGAGACTTTATCAAAGACTTTTTGTTTAAAATGCAATTTATTTGAGACGACATCGTAACCCGACAGCCAGCAGCTTCCTGTGGGAGGTTCAAAGGACTCTTTGGACCATGGAGGAAAAGTCTCTGAACTGGAAACCACACAATTAGTAAACAAGCAAACACCTTTGGTTTGATTTCAGGAAGGGAAAAGCAATTGTTCCAGCAGATGAATTGGAGGTTACTCATGTATTCTAGACCCATCTTTGGCACAAAGCCAATTGGGTAAGTTTGGGCTAGTCCCTTTCTGTCAGCCCTAGGAAGGAAGCAACAGAAAACTGTTTCTGAAACACCTTGCTAGACAGGATTTGTCTAGACTGCAAGACTTGTACATGATTGAACAGAAGGGGGGGCAGGTTGTAGAAAGCCAAAAACTTGTTAGGGGGGGGGAATATTAATCGGATTAAGAAATGGAAACCACATTCAAGTAAAATTACTGGTGGGGTGTTCTTCAAGGTTCTTGCGATGGTATTTTTCCCCTACTTTTAGATAG